>CM067218.1:20509764-21074554 GCA_034190945.1 Octodonta nipae | reverse complement strand
TTGAAAATCTGATACATAATTGCCTAGATCTGTAGATAACGGTGGAATCGTGATTGTAACTGAGCATTTGGAGAATTTAAATATTACTCGTGAGTTTTCAATGTCTCGCGATAATGTGTTCGAGGCGAGAATTGTTGGTGGCTAATAATCCTTTGTTCAAAACATAAAGCAGTCGTTCACGTATATTTTAAGAAGAAAAAAAAATACACAAATGTTCAGAATAACAGCCCAAGATCAATTAATTGATGTACAAAAAAGAATGAGCAGAATGATATTAATAATTTAATACACGCGGACATTAACAAATCAGGATCTCTTCCGAAGGATCTAGAAATTTTTGTTTTTGCCAAAGTCATGTCTAACGTTGACGTTGCTCAGGGACTTGCGACTGGAGCTATAGTTCACATTGCTTAAATTATATGGACATATTACAGACGTGCTCAACCATACGATAGCACTATACCATCGGCTCGCGTAGACTTTGGTAAATCACGGCACAGCTGACAGAAGAATGCTCCCGATTGTCTCATCTTGGGCATCAACTGGGCATTTTGTTATTTGTCTTGGTTCCAAATTGTTTGCTGCAGGTCAAGCTTATGTGGCTTTAAGCCTAGTTCGGCCTTGAGCGAATCTTCAAATCGAAGAACTTGATTGCTCCAAGTTGACTTCGATGAAACCTTGTAATATTGACGCATTAAATGAAATGAGTAGAATGAGGAATGTTACAAACAAATAATCAGTAGTTACATAACTAATTTATATGTATAGTTATTAAAATATAAAATACATTAAGCTTTAAGTGCTCAAAACAACACATTGTGAGCGTACTAAGAGCTACATAAGGGAAAACACTGCTACGGGCTCCGAACTACGCTGTGGCCAATTTCGGATCAAGAATACTAAAAAGTTAAAAATTTGTATTTCTATTTTAAAGATATTTTAAACATTACTTTGGGTAGTTAGTTTTAAAATGAAAGCCCTGTATACAATCAACTAAAACATAGGGCATTTATTCCTATATATTTAATAACACAATATGTAACATCCAGTTGCTATTAGAGAAGTGTCTGTGACCATTTGTATACTAAAATAAACTAAATGCACGTATAAAGTTTCTATGGGAAAGTCATCCGTCGATATCCATAACTTGTTTGTATGTCTGACTCCGTTCTGAAATCGCGTGGCAATTTCATACAATTTAGTGACAACAAACTTTCAAATGCGTCCCGAATCTCTTCTGACAACCTGTAACAATCGTTTCATAAAATCCTGTCGCGTTTCGAATAAAGCTACCAGCCATTTCGAATGACTCTTATGCACTTTTACTGCATTGTTCCAGACATGTAGAGGATTCTGTGCACAGTTTTACAGTCGTAAACTTGCACGTTCATGCTGGTATAAATAATTGGAAGTATTTTCGTTTCTCAAGCTCTATGTGGGTCACACGATAACTTCTGACCGAACAAAATATGTTAAAATTGTTTTAATGTGATTGTTCTCATTGATATTGTGGATGGATGAATATTAACATCCCGAGGCCTAGTTATTTAAAAAATATTAAACTGAATGTTAAATAAAAATTGTGCAGTTTGTATTTTTTTCAGTTCCAAACGTCTCTGTCTCTATTTCTCTCTCTCTCTTTCTCCCCTCCCTCATTCAAATTTTCTATTAGTATTAATTGGTTGGTTTTCAATTTTTGAAACATTTATTTTTTTTATTATTATTTATAACGCAGTATAACTTATTTGTCTCTCATTTTTTGAACACCCTGTATAACTATAATTTCACTCCGAAATATATTGCAACATCCGTGATATTTTTTTACCAACCTCAAAAAATATATTTTTCTATATCCTTTATTTCAATCACCTTTATATGCAACTGTTTCTCACATTATTTGAATTACCCTGTATAACTATAATTTTACGGCAGATTTATTTCTTCAACCCTAGTACATGCAAATATTTAGGTGGTACTTATTAGGGCATTTTTTTAACCACTCTATATAAGTATAATTCTACTCCACCTTACATTTAAAACATCTCGTATATGCAACTGCTACTAACATTTTCTTAACCCATCTGGATATCTATAATTAAATTCCACTCTATATGTGATTGGCACAAGTTTTTATGTTGTTCTATAGCACTTATACTGTTTAATTACTTTCTGCAATAATTGTCTTCTAAACGTTGTTTGTGGCATATTCTTGATTACTTTTATGTTTTTTGGGCAATAACACCACAATTGAAATAAAACGACAAAAATGTTCTCACTGGAAACCCCACAAAATTTATCAACAAAGACTTAAACAGACTTGGACAGAAAACAAAACCTTCCGAATCAACCCAGAACTTCTCTTATTAACACTACTACTACTCAGGCCAACTACATTACAGTTACAACTATACCATATATACAGGGTCTGTCAGAAACATTGAAAAGAGTGGGCAACAGATTTAATGTTAAAACAACATTCCAAACAAGTAATACACTGAAATCTCTAATATCGAAAACAAAACCAACCAACAAAACCCAGAACTCAAAAAACTGCATATACAAGATTCCATGCGAATGCAATAAATTTTATATTGGAGAAACATCGAGACCATTAAACGTACGAATAAATGAACACAAGAATTACATTAATTACAATTAAAGAAACGACAATTTGAAAAATCGAAAATTTGTGAACGTGGTTGGGACCTAAGCCATAAAATACAATTTGACAATTCAGCTATACTTTACCAAGAAGAACATAACACAAACAAAAAATAAAAGAGTCTACCTTAATTCTTTTGAATGAATACGATTGCATCGCTTCTACTTCTGTAGAATTTAATCGTATCTGGTTACCGGCAATTAAGTAAGAAATTATTAATGGTAACCTCCTTTTGAACAACCCAGTATCGGGATAGTTCATAAAGTTTTTCCTAGGTTTTCCCTTAAGACGTTAATGGGATCACTGAAACAATATAATTCTTTGATCGCATTTTTGGCGAATGGGCTATCTTATAACAAAGTCGTACCGAGGAACGCCACTTATAAATTCTAAAGACATCTCTCAAATTCTTCTAATTTGAAAGTTGTTTAACTATAATACATGATCTTTAGAATTTTTTGTGCTACCTGTATATCTAAAAACAACAAATTTTCTAATGTCAATATAAATGTCATAAATAAAAATTCTCATTTTGCAATTTACATCAATAAATATACAGCCATTGACAACGAAGTCAGAATAGACTTTGAAACGTTTGGTTTTCCTTCAATATACGTCATTTTATTTCGATTGTGGTGTTATTGCCCAAAAAACATTAAAGTAATTTCTGGAATAGGTTTTGATAATCTGATGTTCTGTGCACCGTTGTTATACAAAAGTTTCCTGAATTTGTAATTGTGCTTGATTTCTAATTTTGTACGGTAATTCAACTAATGGTTTGGAAAAAAACTGTGGAACATGTTGAAAGCAAATATTAATGTGAAAAAACAAATTTACTGTCAAAAACATTGTCTTTATATAAACATATCTATTACTGTTTGGTATAATACATAAAGTCTGTTTTTTTGTATGACATCAGTTTCAAAATTATTTTGCAAAAATCCTTGTAAATTAATATATATATATATATATATATATATATATATATATATATATATATGGCATTATTATAGAAATATATACTCCAAACTTTGACCATTGACTTAATGTTGATATCATCTTTCCTTAAGATGTATAATAGATGATTCGCTGATAAAGAATTCTCGTCTAGTATGATTCCTAGATATTTACATTCCTGCACCAGTTCTATTTTCAATCTAAACACTGCTGTGGCACATATACAGAGCTCTACCTATTTTTCACTGCCATAAACCGTATTTTGTCAGCTTTGAGGCAGAGATTATTTTTTAAGTATTTTAACATATTGTATACACATTATTTGCAGCAAACTATCCTGAACGACAAAGAAATCGCAACACCTAGAAGAAGATCTTTAAATTTAATAATATTTTGGTAAAACATAGAGATGCTATCAATAAGGATTAAATGATAAAAAATTGAATTAATAATACCAAGGAGTTTAATTTTATTTTAATTATGTTTGTTAATAATGTGTTAGTCCACCACAGTTACCTATACAACACCCAACATGACTCAGCATTGATTCAATAAAGTGGGCTATTTCTTCTTGAGGAATACTATCCTTCGCTACCTGTATTTCATGATTTAAAAACTGGAGGCTAGGGTAAATTTTTCGAGCCTTCTACTTATTACATTCTATGGGCGAAAGATCAGTTGATCTGAACTGCTATGGCAACAGATTCATTTGAGTGTCTATTCAAAAAACTCGAACAACATAAGACTGAGAATTACCTTATAAATGGATCCATGAGCCGATTAAAGGTAAAGGAGTACATACCGCTCCACTAATTACGTAAGATACCGTTCCGCTGTAATGTTGCCCCGAACAAAGACTGAAGGTGACCTACTTCCATGTACAATACCACCCCAAACCATAACGCCTACAGTTCGGTGTACATGTCGCTCAAGGTCAAACTGAGGTTGACGTCTTTCTCCTCAACGAAGTCTAACCCTTCTTCGGCCATCTTGTCCACACACGCACTGTAGTCTTTGCCGTTGATGCTCAGCAGTCAGAGGTAGCACAAGATGGGGTAGATCATGCTGCAGTCGAATTGAGTTGTGTAAATCGGTTTCTAAATCCCATGAGTTTTAGACGTCGATTCTGAATTTCATTTGTGCCCCTTCGATGTCTGGTACCTAAATTCTCCTTTTTTGGGTATTATCAAACCACGCTTGAAATATTTCATAATAGTAGTTCGATTTCTGTTCGTGCAGTTAGCGATTTCTCGAAATGAAAATCCCGTCTTCCGTAAACCCATAATTGGACCTCTTTCTACTCCACTTAACCCGGCGTGAATGTAGTCGGGTATCTGATTCCCGCTGATTTGTAAAACACTAAATATTTCTTAACTGTGCGATTTCTGGAATTCAGCAAGCTCAGTAGCTGGGTGGTGCTGGGAGTGATATTTTAAGTGACAGTAACTATGCTGCGTTAGCAGCAGAGTGATCTACAGGTGCGCAATCATTTAGCGGGTACGTCATACCCGACCACACAGTCGGTGTAAGTATTTTGTGTTTTGGTTATGTTTGAATTTTATGCGTATATTACTCAAATTTCGTTGTTTGTGGTTATGTTAACGTCAGATTTTAGAAGAATTTTGTAGTGATGAATGTGGCGAATCAGGGAGTGATGGAGAAATTGATCACTGCTCTAAGCATAACGAGGAAAGTGATTCGGAACAGAATGCAGATTCTGGTGTAAAAGATGTCTACGGTCACATTCTACAGTCGGAGGTGAAGTGTCTACTTATGAGGTACTTGGATCCTATTTTACTGCTAAAGATGGAACTAAATGGCTGTTATAGAACAAACACCTGCACAAGATCGTGTAATATTATCCGAGATCAACCAGGTGTAACAGGTGCAGCCAAAAGTGCTCAAACAGAATATGGATGTTGGACACTTGTCATTGCAGATCCTTTGTTGAATACAAATAATGTGAGGATTTTGTGTCGCCTTGGGAATAACAAGAGCACATGAAAAACATTACTTTGGAAGAGATGAAGTCATTTTTGGGAATTCTATATTTAGCAGGTTTGAATCGCTCTAATGGACAAAATCTAAATGATTTGTGGCATATAGATGGTACTGGCATAGAAATTTTTAGATGTACAATGAATCTATCACAGTTATATTTTCTGCAGAATTGTCTTCTGATCCGATGTTGATTTTGCGTTATGTCGAAGCTAAATTATTTAAGACAGATTCATTCTTTCATTCTGTGTGTACAGTTGATCTCAATTTCCCAAATTTTTAGATATTGTGTCATAGTTTCAAAATATTGTTGATTCGTTCGTAAAAAATACTATATTGTTTTATATAGAACTGGGTTATTTTATCATGTTACCTAATTTCCCCAATGTTAAATAATTTATTACAGTAATAAGTATTATTTTAAAGTTATTTTAGTTATCAAAATCGACAATTCTATATTAGGGTATGTCATACCCACCTAATAGCTGGTGTAACAATTTTTCACGTCATTCACGTCCGGTTAACAGATGATGCATTCGGAGTATATGTTCCCTAGGCATTTTGACATTACTAAAAATCGATTTTGCCTCCCATTTATTTTTTTTTGGTAAATTAACAAAAAATACAAAAAACGACTACAATGTTAATTGATAAAAAAATGTTTACATGAAAAAACCGTTCCCAAACTTTAGTATCTTTGTTTTACCAAATGTCATTAATGTATATTACAAATAAGTTTGGTCCCTTTACAGTATCCTGTGGGACGACACAATTGATGAATATAGCGTAAATGTTTGAGTTTCAGTTTTAGTTACAATTATGTTGTTCTGGAACTACGAGCAGTCTGATCAAGGTGTAAAGGTTATAGGTAATGAGCTACGGGCTTAAAACAAGCTAATTTGTTCTGTATTTGTGATTTTTTTGGGAATTACTCCACACTTGAAGGAAAGCCTCTATATTTCAATTTTTTCAAATATTTCAGGTTTTAAATCAGCCTTAGTTCTCAATGGATATTATAACAAAATGAAATATAAAATAATTAAAATTGTAACTGCAAATTGTACAGTTTCATAGAAATGTTATTCCGAAATTTTTTATTTTTATAAAGTTCACTATTTTATAATATTCATTGATACCGGAGCCTGATTTAGATCTTGAAGCTCTTGCAGTTAGAACGTTTGAAAAATATAGACTTTGCCTCAAGTGTGCTCTTATTTTAAAAAATTAAAAAAGAGATACCACAATTATTATTCAGAAAATACCAGAAAATACTGACAAATAAACTAAGGTGAATTCGTTTATTTACCACGATTTTCGGAATTCCCAAGAACCCTTCATCAATTACAAATTTTGCAAATGGGGTATAAATTGGTTAATCCCTTGCCCCTAATAGACATTCAATCGAAGTCCATTAAAACGGCATTCCTTACAACATCTATCAAAACCTCACGGCCCATTTAGTTCAATCGATGCTTCGCACCACGACCGGGGGTTTCCAGAATAATTCGCGGACATCGAAAGTTTGTCAGAGGGCCATTATGTATCCCCGAAACATTCGGCATCGGCAACATTTGCATTCGAACGTGCCACCACCCCCATGTCGAGCGTTTGGCAGGTGGGTTTAATTTAAAAAAATTAACCGAAACCGGCACCGGACAGCGAGACATATTCCCGTTTTGCGGCATCGACTAATACGTTGGCTGGGGTTTTCCGACGATTCATCAATGCGCGTATAACGCTGCTTGCCAGTATTTTAACGGAATCTGGCCGCTGTTCGTGGAAATTTATGAAGCGAGAATGGAGTAATAATATGGGTTAATTAATTAGATTTTTTCACCGGTTTGTACGGTATAGAGCTGCGGAATTACTGTAAAAATTTTGCTGCCGGCTTTTAAAATATTGTATCGTTATCACTGAGTTTGGCTTGGGTAAGAGGCCAGTGTAATAACTGATGAATTACTATTGGGAAATAGGCCATTGAGGTAAGACAGCAATTATGACTAGCTACCTATTGGCGTTCAATCTCTAGATTTTGCAGATTTGCGAAGGCTGATCCTGGATGAGGTATGTAATTACACTAACTGCAAAAAATAAAAGCAGCCTCCACCAGTAACTGAAAATTCCTAAAGATATGAACAAAATGAACACACGAGCAGTTCCCAAATGCCTTTTTGGTAAAAAATTATTCTGGACAAATCATTGTATTGTTATGGTTTACTGGGTTTTAATCAAACTGTTCTTCCGACGATTGAAGATATTTATTTATCAACGATTACACAATTCACAACCTCTGATTACGAATACACTATATGAGCTGCATTGCCAAAGAACTACTCTGTTCTACCTCAAAACATTTCCTAATATCCTCTTTTTATGTCTTTCAAGGGAATTCTTGTACATTTCATATTATTGACTTAGAAATGTGGCGACTGTTCTAGAACAACCAATTATAATTGCCCTACAACATGACAGTGACAGTAATTTCAAAACTTCCGTTACACTGTTCCTCCTTTTAGATCCGATCATCCCGGTTAGATGTTCACGCCAATAGGGTGCCATACAAAATAGGTCGACATTCTCGGCAACATGCTCTTCGTTTTTTATGGGCTATACAACCAAATTTTTTCCCTTTTGTTAAAACTGGTGGAATTTGCGTAAAGATATTTTTATCAGAGCACTTCTAGACAATTCATGGCTTCCCCGCAACTGAGTAATACAATCACTAATATCCATATGGCGTTTCTTGCCGAACAAAATATGAAGGTAAGAGCTCATCCAGATACCATTAGGTACAATTCGTTCCTTTTATAAAGTTTATTTGGAAGTCTTCTGTTAAACCTGTCAACTATGTCGTCTGACTGTGCCTGTAAAGGCGTAGTTTAATTAATGATCAACAAATCGTAGACCTTCCGAAACACATTTGATTCAAATCCGTGGTATTGGGCAGTTGCCTTTTGGTTAGGAGGAGCAAACACTTCGGGACTTTTGCTGAAGCAACCAGCAACTAAAACAATATTACTGCTATTCTTCTTGGTTGCTGAGAATAGCAAGGTAACAGTGGAAATTTCCATATACAGCATCGTCCCTTGGAAACAATCATGACTTTGCGTGACAATTTCTTCCTAATTTAGCAAGCGAGACAGCCGGAAGCCTTATATAAATAGTGTTTTGGTCAAATGGTTTGAGACTAGATGGGTTTTGTAACTTGTGAGAAATATAATAAAAGTGTCAATGGGTCAATTCATATTTCAAAGTTATAGCTCGATGAAGCCACAATGCTTTAGATTTCATGACCTGCATAGTACAGTAAAAAATACTACGTTATACACATGGCAGGTGCAACTAGTGAACTGGCTCAATAACTGTTGTTAAAATCACAAACTCCTAATATCGTTAAAGCCAGAGTTAAGAAGAAATGATCAATTGAGAAGGTTACATCGAGATGATACCCCTTATTTTCCTGTTCTTATTGTGGGTGACTAACAAGACATAAACTTGGGTATTTATAAGGTCAAGTTTTCACCACCTGGTTTCAAACCATTGGATAGATTCTAATTTTGTTAAAGATCCCTGCGGTGTCCTTCTTTGACCTATCACAGTTGTTCATCAATTTATGTTTCGTTTATATTATCGACTACTCCAATGCAATAAGGAAATATAGGGTATATTTTATTTGTGTCCATTTTGTAAGCATGTTCAACTATCAAATATCATGGCGAGTGTCAATGGGCATTCCGGTGGTCTATTAGTAATTTTCGGATATATTAGAGTACTTAAAAGTGAAAAGAAGAAGGTCTGAAACTGAATTGGATTTGGAGTATCTTTAACATATCTTTATTTACAGAGTTAAAATTACAATAAAGTTTCTTACTCCTATCCTCTAATTCTATTTTATTTCCCTACTTTGTTTTTCCTATTTGATACAATGTTAATTCCCTAAGGTATTTAATTCCCTAAGATATTTCATTACTCAATATATCATATTTTATTCCCTAATATTCTTATCTTATTTACAGTGTTCTTCTCTTTCTTCTCTTCACTATTTCTTCCTCTCTTAGTAGGGCTTGTCGCGGTCTTTTCATCCTGTATCTCTCATGTTCATCGTAGTTGGTTCCCTCTCTCATCAGTGGGTTCCTATGCTGTTCCATCCTGGCTATGGATTTCTTTGTTCTCTTCGTTATTTCTCCCTTGATTGTTGTCATCTCTAGGTCTCTTCTTAGTTGGTTGTTCCTCAGGTACCATGGGGCGTCCGTCATCCTCCTTAGTGCGTTGTGCTGTACTGCCTCTAGTTTCTTGATGTGCGTTGCCGCAGCTTGTCCCCAGATGCTGGCTCCATATGTGATGATGGGCTTCACTGATGCTTCGTAGGTGCTGCTCTTCGTCCTCAGTTGTAGTCTGCTTCTTCCTATCACTGGGTTGAGTTGGCTGACCCTTGATTTGGCTCACTGTCTCTCCTATATGCTCCTTCCACGTGAGTTTTCTGTCTATATGTATCCCCAGGTACTTGACGTCTTGGCTCCATGCGATGTGATTTCCTCCTACCGTGAGTCTTCTAGTTGGTTGGTCCTGCTTCTTCCTCCTTCCTATGGCTATTGCCTGCGTTTTCCCGCGTTGATCTTGATTTTCCATTTCTTCGCCCATTGCTCCATGTCCTCGACTTCTTGTTGCAGGTAGTTCACTGCTTGATCCGCCTTCCATGATGTTGCTACCTTTGCTGTGTCGTCTGCATAGATAAATGTTCGTGTGTGCCTTGGTCCTTCTGGTATGTCGCTGGTATAGATGCTGTACAGCGTCGGAGATAGTGGTGGTCCCTGGGGCGTTCCTCCTCGTATGTGGTGTCGTTGATCCTGATGCTGAATATCCGTCCGGTTAGGTAGTCCTGTATTATCCTGACGATCGTCCTGCTGAATCCCTGTCCTTCCATTTTTGCTAGTAGTCCGCTTTGCCATATCTTGCCGAACGCACGCTCTACGTCGAGGAATATGATGTCTTCTGGTTCTCGATGTTGGTCATTGCATCTTCTACCATCCTCATTACCTGGTCCTCTGTGGAATGTCCCTTCCTGAATCCGCTCTGCTCGTCTGGGATGATGTTTAGCTCTTCCTCTTGTTCCTTGAGTCTTCTCAGAGTGATCCTGTCCATTATCTTGCTGTTATGGCTTAGTAGGCTAATCGGTCTGTAGTTCCCTGGTAGTTTATTGCTTTTTCCCGGTTTTGGGATCATCAATATCTCCACTTTCTTCCATTCTTCTGGGTATTTTTGCTAAAACAAAATATTATTATATAGTGTTTTTACTCTCTTATCTATGTACACGTTTGGTAGTTCCTTTAACCTCCTGTTTGATATTTTATCCCATCCTAGTGCTTTTCTGACTTTCAGAGTTCCTATGATGTCCTCTATTTTTTCTATTGTCGTTTCATTTATTGGATCCTCCTTGGGGCGCCGTGTTCTAATCTCTTGGACTTTTTCTTCTATTTATTTCTCGAATTGTCTGACGTCTCCTTAATCTGTTGAACTGTTCCTCCATTGCTTCTGCGAATATTTCTACCTTGTCCTTTGTTCTGTACTTTAGTCCGTCTCTCCCCTGTAGTGATGTTCTAGTTTGCGTGTCCTTGTTCTTCCTCATTCTTCTCAATATTTGCCAGTGTGTGCCTTTGTCTACGGGATTTGGAGTATACTGCGCGCAAAACTAATATATGGATGCGTGTTGCAGGCCCCGCCCCATTAGTCCCACTGACCAATCAGGCGATGTCATGGACCGGTACACAGGAATAAATACTACTTCCCACCAATGGAAGATTCTTGTACCAGACATCAACTACCCCCGTATCGCTTAAGATACCTGGTGTAGTTGCAGATAAAAATTACGGAAGAAAATCCAATAGACCTCAACAAAACAGGTCCGAAAACGACGTTTTAATCCGCATATATATTGTTAAAAATTAAATTTAAGACACTCGGTGTTACTTTAAAAAGAGTCCAAGACGATTGAAACAATGTATGCAAACAAGCCACTGGAATTTCTGGACTCATTTAGTTTTTGTGAAAGTCATTAAAAAACAGTGTCACTGATAAGGGGACAGACAATATTAGTAGATACAGTCTTGAATTGCTATTGAATAAAGGGACTATGTTGACATTAAAATGGTGTGGTTTTTGACGTGACAATAAGTGTATTATATCATTTGACAACATGTGACGATTTATTTTGGACTTTCAGTATTGATCAAATCCAGAATACTTAAGCACATATAGAATTGATGTGGCAGATTCTCAGTCCTTTTATGTAGATCTATATCATTTTTTATGAACACAATTTAGTTACAGCAAAGTCACAATAATTCGTGCTGGGGGTGAGGAAATTGATATTATTTATTTTTTCCCTGAATCATCAGATTTCTTTACTTCTCAAAAGTTCTTATTTGCATTTTTTCTTCAGGAAATTTAATTTGTCTTAGTCTTGCCCCAATTCAATTTAACATTTTTGAAGGTTTACTAGTACCGTCGGTGGGCACCGCGAAATGATAGACTATTGAATACTTTTTATAAAAATGTATCAAAAACTTCAATCACAGCATTATATTTTATTTCACGCGGTGTAATTTCACAGCGTGATACAATCCATCTAAACTTCGTATTCAAAATTATTATAATTTCATCACTTTTTTCAATTCAAGAATTTTCCAAGAAAGGTGTTGAATTTCAAGGAGACTGCTTTGAAAAAAATAAATAATTTTCTCTAGCATCTTAAGACCCAACTTTACAACACTAACCGCGTAAGCAATAACATAGTACATTAAACACGAATATATATTTTTAATTTACTTTTTAATGGCGAATAACAGTTAAATGCGTCGCATTTTATTTTTCCGTACAATCTTTATGTACAGTTCTAGTCCAGCACATGATTTAGTATCAAACATCATCCTACAAGTATCAACCTACTGTCAGCAGTAATCACAATTACCAATATAAATACAACAGACGACATTTCGTCTCTAGCAATATCCATTCAATGTGTTTATGTATCGTTAACAGCAAGTAAGCAGGAAATTAATATCTGCTATCTCAGGACGAACGAATATTCCATGCTGCCGTTAAAGATTAATGGTTTTTGTTTTCACAGTAAGGGCGAAATGTCGGCATAACATGCCGCTTGCCTCGGTTTATGGGGTAGCCTTTGTTCTTACTCTCAAAAAAAATTTAAGCGAATTTAATACAAATTTTATGCTGTAGTAACTACAGGATTTTATCAAAATAAAAATGTATATTTGTGAGACAAAGTACTAGGTTATTCTCTACGCAACAATCGATGTATATATATTTTTAATATTCCAACCATTTAGTAATTTACTTAAACTCTTATTTTTACATTTTGTTCTGTTGCAAATACGTGAATAAATCGCGATAGAAGGTATGTGCAGATAGTTGTATATGGTTGAGTATATTTCTAACCACACTAACAACTGCAGTATTACCTAATCAAGTTCAGTGTTCGTTTTTATTTTATCAAATTGTCTTTTTAACCGA
Organism: Octodonta nipae; assembly: GCA_034190945.1. NCBI lineage: Eukaryota > Metazoa > Arthropoda > Insecta > Coleoptera > Chrysomelidae > Octodonta > Octodonta nipae. The sequence goes on along the minus strand of CM067218.1, from coordinate 21,061,407 downwards.
CTTCTAAAAAGAAGGATTAATCAATTCGTCTGCACGTTTTTTTATGTATGCTCAGTGATTATTCAAAAAAGGCTTTGGCAATTTTAATGCTTTAAACGGCATTGCATGAAGAAATATTACAGAACGGTACAATATATTTTTCTATAACGTGAGATTTACGGTTTTTCAGAAAATCATAAAAAACAGGAATTAAGGGACTACGTTCAATAAATGCACACAGTTTTCTCTAAAACGGCTCAACCAATTTGAATATTTTTAATTGTGTTGTACAAAGATATCTTCCAGCTTGAGTCCGTATAAATATCTATAACGTAAAACATAGCGTTTTTCCTCAAATCGCAAAAATATTTGCAAAATATGGTAAATGTCAAATTTTCATCATAAATATCTTGCTTAAATATCAAAACATGCCATGAACGTATATTGTACAGGGTGTTTGTCGCGGTTTTCATTGCAGTTGAGTGAAATTGCACAAAATATTCTATTAGTGTATCGAAAAGGAAATATTTTAGTTGAGCGATATTTTCTATACGGTATACCGTTGTAGGTGTGTGCGTGCATCGAAGTTCAATCAGCAAGCAACGTATGCAGTTGAAATATTGGGCGAAGTAAAATTACAGTTAGACAGGTGGGTTCAAAAAATCTCACAAATAATTGTGATATTGGGTTTTATATAAACACTTCCATATGTAGGATGGTTGAAATATAAGGTGAAATAGAATTAAAGTTATACAGGGTGGTTCAAAAAATGATTTATTGTGTAGCACATAAGTAGTTGCGTATAGAAGGTGGTTGAAATAAGAGTGAAGTTAAAGTATAATTATACAGAGTAGATAAAAAAAGGTTAAATAAGCATATGCAGTAAGGATATTCGAGTTATAGGGTGAAGGGTTCAAAAAATGTTGGAAGCAGTTGCATATACAGGATGATTGAAATATAAGGTGGTGTGGAATTATAGTCATACGGGGTGGTTAAAAAATGGTATATAGTGTGAAACATAACTAGTTGCTTATACTTGGCATATTGATCAATGTAAAATTATAGGTATACATGATGATTTACACAATAGAAACATAGAAACAGTCAATAGGGTGGAGAGGATTAATACAGGGTGGTTGCAATATCGTGTAGGGTTCAACTATAGTTGTACAGGGTAATTCAGAAAACGATAGACACAAAATTTTATTGGGTGACCAATATACAGAAACATACACAGGGTGGTTGCAATATAGAGTGAATTAAAGTTCCACTTATATAAAGTGGGCCAAAAAATAAAACAAATAAAGAAGTTAAAAAATATGTGGATAATATAAAAAATATACAAAGTGGAGAGAAAGGGAGAGATAAGAATACGCTAAAATAATCAGATAGAATAAAAATGTCTGAAAACAGTTATTGATTGCACATGGTTTCTAAACGATTTTTATTTTAAGTTATTTGAAGTAGGTTCTTTTTTAAATATTAATTATTTTTATTAGATAATATTCTATGTAGATTGCTGTTCTTACAGATTTATATTTACTGTTCTTATATATATTTTAAAAGTTTATTTATTCATATTTATCTTTTATCCATTTGTTAATAAATTTTTATTCCTTATTTATAGGATCTAAGTGTCTAATTTCTATAGGTAGCTTACTGTATAATGATATTCACCTAAAGTACATTCTCTTTTGTATTTTTTTGTACAAATAGTTACATATATCTAGTATTTCCAATTGTTCTCACATAAGTTGCTCTGTATTCATCATAAAAGAAACTCAAGAACGAACACTGTTCTGAGATTTAATGGCATTTGGACATTTTCATTTTTCATAATAAATTTTAAAAGTCTCTCTTGGAGTAGGTTATAAGTTTTTTTACAAATAATCTGTATGTGTGCTTCCCATTTCGTCTGACAGTCTATTGTCTATTCCATATACCTTGTAGACCTTCTTTTATTGATTTATTAAGTGACAATTGATTGTTTGTTTTTATGTTTTCTTGGGAAATAATAATTGAAAGAAAATTTTGAAAGTCGGTTCTGACTTCGTTGTCAATATGTATTAAAAAATATTTTTCAATACACATTTTAAAGCCATTGACAACCAAGTCAGAACCGACTTTGAAACTTTTGGTATTTTCTTTCAATATACAGCTTTTTATTTTGACTTGGTGTTATTTCCCAAGAAAACATAAAAATAATCAAGAATATGTCCCAAATAACATTTAGAAGATAATTGATTGTATTCAAGCTAGTCACTAGTTAGGATCCTTTACTATTTTCTACACAACTTATTAATTCTGTGCCATAGTCATTTTCCTCAGTGTCATTTCAATCACTACTAAATACAAACATCATCCAGTCTAGTGTAATATACTTTATTACTCAGGGAACTTCGTTTTCTAATTTTACCTGCATTACTTCTCAGAAATCTCCGGCTATATATTCCGAATTAATCTTAAAAGAATTATAGGGTTAAATCGTAAACAATACACAATATTTTTTGAATTTTTTTTTACGTGAAACATCTAATTATCCCGCTAGGAGCGGCTGTTGGTGTGGCGACGCTTCGCCACGTGCTCGTAACTTTACAATCATCCCCCAACTCTGATAGGCGATCTGTCCTCACTACAAAAGGCTGAGTTCGCATTCGTAAACCTTATACAGTGTCGTATTCACTTTGGAAGACGTATTTCCTTTTTTCCAATCCTGCCATATTTTTGTCTATCTTGTGCTGCATGTAGCAATTCTTCTGCTGTTGGGTCAGTACACTGATGAAGGTTTCGGAGCCCCGTGAATTTATAACTATTAATTGCAGTATTGAATATCTGATACAATTAACTCATTGTCAAAATATAACAATTTTCTCTTTTTATCATTGAAAATTCAACCTTCTCTTGGACTTATTCTGTATTTGGCATGTGTCAATCCTATGATATTTTGAGCATTCAACAATAAGCACCCATTTTGAAAGCCTCAATCTTGTTCACCATATGAATATTTCATGATACAGGTTTTCATAATTTACTTTTAACAAACAATAATTCTAGGCCCAGCACATAAATACCAAACTACCAAAATAAAATTCTTTATGTAATAATTTAAAATTGCCCCTAATTATAATATATATTGTCATGTAAACTCAAGATGTAAGACGATTTTATTCTACCATTTGGAACTGTATCTTGTTAAGATACAGAAGGTATAACGCGTTGGTCCTGCTGACTTTTTAATGGTTTTGTCGGATTTCTGTGTAAGCCTAATTACGAAAAGGGCTGGACGAAAATATTGATCTCTACAGGGCGTCTAAGTTACTATTGAATATAAATGAGATAGAAGATTGTAAATCGGGTAATCAGTTCATGGTTGTTCATCTCAAGAAGAGTTTTGTATAATGAAGGAATGTCTTAGCCATGGGACGTTCTTGAGAGATGAAATATTCTGAAGTGGAATTATATAACATCGATTATAAACTATATGTACATTAATAAATGTATGATTTTGAAAATTAAGACGATATAATGTTTCTAAATGACGACTTGATTTCATTATTTTATTTATATTACTAAAAGAAATAATAGTCTGCGCATGAAATTGAGTTTTCAATGTTGATTATTTGTTGTCTATTCTAAATTATTTGAAATAATAAGCTCTATATGGCATAGGGTATGAAAATAATGAGTTTCTAAAAGTTGCACATATTAAATTTATTCAATGCTCTGATAGATTTGCTATATACAAAAATTAAGAACTAGTTATTTCCAAACTTGGTTTTGAGAACTTCTCTTGTACAGGATGTCAGAGTCTACCTGGCTCTAACCATTACTTAATAATAATGTTGGAAGACGAATCACGATAAGAATCAACCAACTGACGAAATGTTGAAAGGCTATTTGTTACAACACAACGTAACTAAATACCGTTTCCAACATTAGGGGTCTACAATACAATAAGCTGAAGAGTAGGTATACACAGAAATACAAAACTGCATATAAATGCTGAACTAAAGCATTAGGCATAGTTTGGAAAGAAAGGTGGTGTTAAAGTATAGAACGGAACCATTGGAAAAGCTATTAAACAATAATGTTTACGGAGCTCAACTGCAAATTCATCCACTCTTGGCTAGGATGTCTACGGTATACGTATTAATGAAACAACTAACTACACAACCGTAAGAAGCAGTTGCATTTTGTAGGTGAAAATATATGGAAACAGCATTACCAAGATCTCTGGACTGAAGGTGACGTAGTAGAAATAGTAGTAGAAACCCTAGAAAATACAGAGACATGACTAGACACAATCAATATCATATAGAACGGACATGAAAAAACAACAGACGAAAGTCTAGCAATTTTAATCCATAAGAAATAGAAAAGCTGCTGTTCCGGAAAGTAATAAGTGCAATGCTGATTAACTCACATTTCTTTAATGTTTTTTTTTTTTGATTCATTGCCATTAATAAAATTACAGTTGAAAAAATTAAATGCTTGAAACGTCAAGAATATTATCTCTCCAGACTTACACTGATATCTTATTGATTTAGTCCGATTGTATCCTTTTAAAAGAGGTTCTTTTGTTCGTTTTGATTTTAGGGTAATGCGCATTTTTTATGTTATTGCAAATAAGGCGCCAATTATTGTCCAAGCTTCCCTGAATTTGCTTTATCCTGTATTGTTGTTTATTTACTTCAGACCCAAGAAAAACGTGCCGCTTTGTTCGCTTCTTCTCGGAGCATGACATCGTCAGTCAAGTGTCGTATAACCATTTCTGACAACACTAGAGAAAGACAGCTACTTCCATTCAGTTACCATTCTTTCTCATCTGGTGTTACGATTCTACTTTTACAAGTACCCATATCTCACACGCTCTACATTAAATTAACCTCTGTGGTTATATTACACGAACCACTTAAAGCCACATTTGTCTCAATAATAACTCTAAATCTATTGAACGTAAATACATGAAAGTCATGATCAGGTGAATAGATCCCCATATTTCATAAATATAGCCCAAATGGTAATTGCGGTAAAATTGGGATAAAATTGGTATTTTTACCTTTGAGTGAATGACTGGATAACATATAGATCGAAAACCTAATCAATTCCGGGAAGTTGAAAATAGGGTTCCAGCTGTGTAATTAAGTGTGTACAAAGAAAACAATTTTACGAGTTTAAATGTGAAAAAATGGAAATATCAAAAAATATAAAAAGCAACAAAAAAAAATATAAGACCAAAAATATCTAAATATAAAAATGTCAAAAAATATTAAAATACAATGCCAAAATGTCAAAAAAACTCAAAACGAACAATTAACAAGTAGCGATTTGCGAAATTATAAATAAACATAACATCAGGAAAACATTAATTTTAAAGAATACTCTTGAATGATGAATAACAGTAATTTCACAAGAAAATGTATTAATATCCCCTTTAGATCTGTTTGTTTGTTGGTGACCCATATTTTTAACCCCCGACGTTGTGTATCTGTGGATTTGGGTGTCTGTCTGTGGCATCGTCGCTCAAACGGGTGGACAGATTTTTTATATTTAAAGTTTGAGGTGATCGGGATGGTTCTTAGCTATAATTTATGAAGATTTATTCAGCCATTTAATGAACTGCAGGTAATTTTCTTTTTCCTAAACGACTGGATTGATTTGGATTCAATTTTTTATGTGTATTTGAATGACTTCCTAGATGATTTTGATTTAAAATTAGACCAGGTAGATGAAGCAGCAATCGGATTATAAGAAAACTTTTTTGAACTCTTAAATGGCTGGACCGATTTTATAGAAATTTTTTGTAAGTGTATGAGTAGATTTAGTAGATTGAGTAGATCACTGGCTGGTTCAGACTCAGAGTTGCGTCCGGTAGATACGATCAGATTGTAGTAACATATAATTTTTCAACAACCAACAGGAGTATCGTTTTTGTTGAAATTTGTATGTAAAAAAAATTCATAAGCTTTTTAAAATGTATAATTACTCTTTTTGCTATAATTTATTCAGAACTGAAAGGGCTCCATGTAATAAATTGATCTTACGTGACGAAACTGATAATCTGATAATTCCAAGAACTTTTTTAACTATGTGAATTCAATCTGTCAGGGATCTCCCTGGAGTTATGCGTCTGGACGATGAGATAGCTGACTCTCGTGGGGATATTGCCAATTTATTCGCAAAATATTTAGTAGTGTATATAATAATCTTGATTTATCACCGACGTTGGTTAAATTTGATTTTTTAGATTGTTTTAGCAAATTGGTGTTCTTGGAATCTGACATTATAAAAGCCATAGCTGACCTTGATGGTAACTATTCCCCAGGTCCTGATGGTATACACCGTCGATTGGTAAAGGGCTGTATAAATGTTTTTGCTCCTTATTTAACTAAATTATTTAACTGGTCTATTTCGATAGGAACTTTTCCAAATTCCTGTAAAACTAGATTGTCACAACCTTATTTAAAAATGGGGACAGATCTGATGTGAATAACTATAGACCTATTACAAAAAATTGTGTTTTTGGCAAACTTATTGATAAATTAGTATACGATAAAATTTCTTCATTTATATTCAAATTTATTACGCCTCTGCAACATGGTTTCTATCCTTCCAGGTCCACACAAACGAATCTTTGTACCTACATAGAATATATAAATGATGCAAACAGTAAAAATTGTATGGTGGACTCTATTTATACAGATTTTCAACGAGCATTCGATGTCGTTAATTTCGGTCTCCTTGTTAGAAAGCTCTCGGTTTTCATGAACCATTACTACATTGGCTTGAATCTTTTTAAACAAATAGAAGTCAAATTGTTAAGATTAATAATTTCGTATCTGAACCCTTTGATGTCACTTCAGGAGGCGCTCAAAGCTCGCATCTTGGTCCCCTGCGAAACTATATAAAAGCATTAAGTCAATTCAAGACAGAATTTGCCTACAAAGTGATCTGGACTCACTTGAAAGACCTCGTAGATCCTTTCTTCGTTATTTTTCTTTCAAATGTGGTCAGCCTATGGACTTTACAAACCACAACTATTGTAACATTGCACAAACACTTAAAATTCCTAATCTGTACTCATCATTGACAAGAAGTGATATTGTTTTTGGTTTTAAAATCATTAACAACAAAATAGATTGTATTGACTTGTTGGATAAGTTAAATTTTCACATTCCTATGCGACATCTTCGACACACTTCTTATTTTTATGAGTCTGAATATCACTGGTTATCGCCGATCGAAAGAATATCGGAACTTATGAATAATAACTGTTCATGGCTTGATATATATATATATATATATATATATATATATATATATATATATATATATATATATATATATATATATATATATATAGTCCAGTCATGTAAGCTTAAATTAGGTAAGAATCTCGGAATTCGAGATACCCAGCTGTAAGTCAGTAAATACTTGTATATTGACATCCTAAAAGTTGTCTCAAAACCTACATATGGTAGGGTGTACGCAACTATTAAATTTCACGGTCAAAGGTCACAAAAATCGTTTTTTGCGCTTTTTTGGAAACATCTCATTTCATATGTTTTTTTGCTAGTTGAATTAATTATCAATATTGTAGAATACAAAATTCTCTACAAATTTTGTTTAAAACAATTTTTTATACGGTGAACCGTTTTCAAGATAGAGCATCACTTCAGGTCAACCGGTGCCTCCGGTCGAAAACGCGCCATATACAGTTGATGAACTATCGATAAATCAATGATTATAAATGCTTGTCAATTTTTATTAACTATTAAATTATATTTTATCATTTTCATCATGCATTAAATCTATATCTATTCAATAATACTGATAACCGTACCAACAGCTCTATTTGATAATGATGGAAAGAAAAAAAAAATCGTCAATGTATGACAACATGAGCCCAATTGATTTTTTTCCCAATGAAAATAATGTGACGTTCATTATTGATGGCGGATTTCTTCTTCATCATGTTGTGTGGAGCAGAGAAGATACTTTTTCTATTATTCATTTGATAAATACATGAATTATTTACAAAGGATTACAGTTCCAAAATAATTGTTGTATTTGACGGATATTCAGACTACAGTAAGAATGTAAAAGCTCTGGAGCAGCAGAGAAGAACTGCTGCACTTTCAAAAACGTATGCAGTCTGTTTCGATGAAACAATGGTTGTACCAGTTACTCAACAGAAATTCTTATCAAATCGAAATAACAAAGATATGCCCATTAATATGTTAATTGAAAAATTACAGGCTGCAAATATTATTACTAATTAAGCCAGAGATGATGCGGATGTTCTTATTGTTGAAACTGCAATTGAAGAATCAAAAAGTCTGAAAAAACTGCAGTTATAATAGGACAAGATATTGATTTACTTGTCATTTTAATTGGGCGTACACTGTCTTACGAAGAAGAAATTTTCTTTAAAAGAGTTGGGAAAGGAAATGTAAAAACGGAGATATACTTGACTAAAAGTTTTGATAATTATCCTTATTCCAAAACACATATTTTTAAATCGTTTTTTAAAGTTTTTGGGAAACTGACAAATTTGGATGAACTAGCTGAAGCATTTGAGGAAGAAAATTGTTCGGCCCAGAGATTATTAGAGAGTGGAACTCAAACCTTATTGGCAGTCTATAATGCTCCGAAATCTGTGAAAATTCTCGATGATCTTCGTTATATGCATTACGTCAAGTCTACAAAACTTAATAAACCTGTGCAGCTTTCAAATATTCCACCAACAAGTGCAGCTGCTCATCAGCATTTCAAATGTATATATTATCAAGTTCAAACTTGGTTAGGGCATGATTTGAAACCCCAGGTATGGGGTTGGGCAATGCGACACGTTATTCTAGAGACAATTTTACCACCTGCTCCAGAAGATTTGCTAAATACAATTTTCTGCAACTGCAAGAGTGGTTGTGGTTCTCGATGCGGATTCACGAAGCCGGCTTGCAATGCTCTTTAGCTTGTGGCCAATGTAATGGGCAAGCTTGTCTCAATGCTCTACCATATCAGAGCGACATTAACGAAGATGGAACCTTTGACCCCGAAATGATGGAAGAACTTGAGACAAATGTCGTTGAAGACGATAATGAAGAAGAGTTTTTGTACTCTTTATTCCATTTTTACTTTTAATAAAAATAAATGTATTGAATTGAAATTAGAAATTGATGTTTTTTAATAAAAAGATTAATTCATAATTTATTTGTTTTTTTTTCATCATGTAAGAAGTTATTAATATTAATTAGGTTAAAATTGAAATATAATTCCTATATTTTCATTAACAATTCTGCAATTACATGGGCAGGTAAGTGTTGTTAAATAAATTAATACTGAATAAAAAGTGGATAGGTTAGAAAAAAAATGATAAAATATAACATAATAGTTAATAAAAATTGACAAATATTTATAATCATTGATTTATCGATAGTTCATCAAATGTATATGGCGCGTTTTCGACCGGAGGCACCGGTTGACCTGAAGTGATCCAGTGGCCACGCGCTCTCCGCCCTCTATCTCGAAAACGGTTCACCGTATCAAAATTTTTTTTTAAACAAAATTTGTAGAGAATTTTGTATTCTACAATATTGATAATAAATATAAATAGCAAAAAAACCAGAAGAAATGAGATGAGCAAAAAAAAAACGATTTTTGTGACCTTTGACCATGACATTTAATAGTTGCGTACACTCTATCATATTGTTATATACTTCGTAGGTTCAATTTAAAAATTATAACAACTAATATTTACTTTCACTTTTCTAGAACATTATTTACATTTAAAACAGCTGATTCGCAATACATTTTTATATAAGCTAGTCGTCGCGGTATAACTAACTGGCGATCGTGGTGTGCTTCTTTTATATCACCAGCGTAGAATTCTCCAGTAGAAATCATTATCGTTCCTTCCGCTGCAGAGTCTTTTCGAGAATCGTATTTTTTATCGTAAAGCGTTTGTTGTCGTGCTGAATGACACAGGGTCGGCTTTGGGTAAATTCCGTAACACTGCTCCCTCTTTAATTCTGATCGTCCCGATCAGAAACATCCCCTCCATGGTAGGGAGCGAGTCGATCTAAGTGAACCACCTTCAATTTAGCCTTGGGGTTTCGACGGATCCGGTAGACGACGTCATTCAGCCTCTTGACCACTTCGTATGGACCATCCCAGGCGGGCGTAAGCTTTGGGGATTTACCCTTGCTCCGTTGGGGGTTGTACAGCCAGACTTTGTCCCTCTCCTGAGACCCGACTGAATTGGCCTTGAGGTCGTATCGCGTCTTCATCCGGTCACTGGTGGCCAACATCTGCGTTCGGGCTAATTCGTGTATTGCCAGCATGTTATGTCGGAGCTGGTCGGCATAATCCTCGATGTCTTGGGGAGGTTCTTCAGGGGAGCCAAATGCCAAGTCGCATGGTAGTCGCAGCTACTTTCCGAATAAGACCCTAGCTGGGGTCAGGCCTGTACTATTATGTACAGCAGAGCGATATGATAACAGGAATAGGGGAATATGCTCATCCCAATCACGCTGGTTATTGCTGACGACTTTGGATAGGTGTTGTTCCAAGGTCCTGTTGAATCTTTCCACCATTCCGTCTGACTGTGGGTGTAATGGTGTAGGTTCTCGTTTTCCTGATCCCCAACATCGTGCAGACCTTCTGGAATACATTCGATTCGAAGTTACGCCCCTGGTCTGAATGTAATTCCATCGGGACGCCAAACCGGCTGAAAAGTTGTTCTACTAGCACCGTCGCTACCGTGGTTGCCTCTTGGTTGGGTATCGCATATGCCTCAGGCCATTTGCTGAAGTAATCCATTGCGACCAGAATGTATTTGTTCCCCCTCTCAGACTCGGGAAACGGACCGGCGACATCGATGGCAATTCTCTCAAATGGGACGCCCACATTGTACTGCTGCATTCTGCCCTTGGTTCGGGTTTTCGGGCCCTTACTGGCGGCACATGTGGCACATTTGCGGCACCAAGCTCTGACGTCTTCGAAGTAATTCACCCAGTAGTACCGCTGGCGAACTTTGTCTAGGGTTTTATTCATGCCCAGGTGGCCTCCGGTAATTCCATCATGTACTTCGGTCAGGATGGCTGGTACCTTTTTCTTCGGAACTACCAGTTGGGACTTGGTTTCTCGTCCATCAGCGCTTTCCCAAACTCGCTTGAGCATTCCATTGTCTACTCTTAGAGAGTCCCACTGAGCCCATAACGATTTCAGCACGCCGGAGTATCTAGCTACCTCGTCCCATCGTGGCCTGGGTGCCCCTCTCATTTTGAGTGACAAGATTGGTTCGATGTCTGGATCAGCCATTTGGTCCTGGATGCACTGTTCCGTTGTCCAGTCTTCATTGGCCTGCACTCGGATCTGCCTGATGGAGATACCCTCTCGCTGTTCCGTCTTCAGACAATGCTGGCATTCCGCTCTACAGGGTCTTCTGGATAGGGCATCGGCATTATTGTGCAACCGACCGACACGGTGTTCCACCTTGAAGTCGTATTGCTGTAATTTCTCCATCCATCTGGCCAGTTGTCCTTCCGGTGTCTTCATGTCCAGCAGCCATTTGAGTGCGGCATGACCTGTTCGGATTAAGAAATGGCGACCATACAGGTATTTATGGAAATGGTCCACAGCCCTTATTATTGCAAGAAGTTCTTTTCTGGTGACGCAATAATTTCTTTCTGGCTTCGAGAATCCACGGCTGTAGTACTCGATCACCCTCTCTTCACCATCTTGCACCTGGGATAGGACGGCCCCCACACCTGTGTTGCTGGCGTCGGTGTCTAAGATGAACTTGCCGGACTGTGTAGGAAAGGCTAGGATTGGGCTGGAATATAGTGCTGCCTTCAGTCGCCTGAATGATGTTTCGCAATCCTGATTCCAATGGAAGGTCTCTTTATCAGTGGTCTGCCGATGTAGAGGGGCGGCGATGGTGGCAAATCCCTCAACAAAACGCCGGTAGTATAAACAGAGGCCCAAGAAGCTTCGGAGTTCATGTTTGTCTCTTGGAACTGGCCAATCACGGATGGTTTCTATCTTGTCTTCGTTGGTGCGGATTCCTGACTCAGACACTACGTGGCCCAAAAACTCTACCTCTTTTTGAAACAAGGAACACTTCTTCGGATTGAGTCTCAGGTTGGCGTTATTAATTCTGGAGAATACTTCGCCCAGGTTCTTCAAATGGTCGTCGAATGTCTGGCCCATGACTAGAATATCGTCAAGGTACACTAAGCACGTCCTCCATGTTAACCCGCTCAGTACATACTCCATTAGCCTCTCAAATGTAGCGGGTGCATTACATAACCCAAAGGGCATGACCGTGAACTGAAACAGCCCTTTACTGGTGGAGAACGCTGTCTTCTCTCTGTCGTTTGCGTGCAGACCAACCTGCCAATATCCACTTTTTAGGTCTAGTGTGGAGAACCAACGGGAGCCTGCTAGTGTGGTCAAAGTGTCATCGATTCGGGGTAGTGGATAGCTGTCTTTCTTCGTGACATCATTCAGCTTTCTGTAATCCACGCAAAATCGGGTGGTTCCATCTTTCTTTTTAACTAGCACGACGGGAGCAGACCATGGACTGATGGATGGCTCAATAACTCCATTTTGTAACATGGACTCGATGTTTTCCTCGACGGCCTGTTGTTGCCCCAATGGTAGTCGTCTAGGTGGTATTCTGATGTTTTGAGCCTTTCCGGTATCTATTCGATGCTGGATGATGTTGGTGCGACCGGTAGTTCCATTTTTATTGTTAAAAATTTGCCAGTGTTTTGTGATAAATTGCTTGGCTTTCTTCTGGTTCTCTGGTGTCAAGTGTGTCAAGTGGTCAGCAAACTGTTGTAGGAACTCTTTATCGGGCCTTGTTTCCTTCACCGACGTCTGGTACTCTTCTTCGCAATTGATGATGGTCTCTACTGGCTCGAAACAAGCTATCTCTTGACCATTGGTAATTCTGATGTCGTTGTTGGACAGATTCAGGACTCTGATTGGTATATCTCGTCCGGTTTTAACTATAGCCCGTCCAACCAAGTAGTCATGAGCTGAGTGTACTGGCTCCACCATTCCAACGCAGCTCCCAGGATTGCTGTCTAGCTGCCCATGAATAATCTGTTCTGTTCGACCGGGAATTCTAGCTGAAGACTTTGCCACAATTTTTATGGGCGTGACTGATGTGTTGACGGGACGTGTCAATACAAATTCCTCATTCAGAAACCGAAGAACATCATATCTCGGGTCGAACATAAATCCATGCTGGCTAATTAGGTCCATTCCCAGTATAAAATCGTCCTCAGTATTCGCTACCAGGACCCTATGCCGGATCATGTTGTCCCCTATCTGTAGCATGACATCTGCCTCACCCTGTATTGACATGGACTCGCCTGTGACTGTTCTGAGCTGGATGTTATTGGTAACTGGCCGAATTTCTGATGCTCTCAAAACCCTGGACTTGGCAATGGACACAGCGGCGCCGGTATCGATGGTGATGGTAACTGCTCGCCCATTGATGGAGCCTCTGATGACTAGGCTGCCGCTATCTCGGCAAAATCCCCGGATGGATAACGTTTTGGGGGCTGGTGGAGGGACAGTCAACATTCGCCCCCCTATGCTGACTGACTGACGGTCCCTGGATAAGTGACTGTTTTGTTGGTTACCGCTGGTCGGTGATCGTTCAGGTGGCCTCACTCGACAATCACGTTGGAAGTGTCCTGTCCGTCCGCAGCGGTAACATGCCCCTCTGGTGCCAGTTCTTTGTGACCGTTCTAATATTTTGTTCAGACCAGCCAGCAGCGCTTGAAATGCTGACTCTGACTCTTCCTGGTTGAAGGAAACTGCTCGGACTCTCGGCTTGGACATGTTCATGACGGCCTCTACTTCCAAAGCCCGAAGTAGAGCTTCATTACTCTTCTTAACGCCACTCAGTCTTAAATTTCTTTGAACTTCCACATCTCTGATGCCGTTTATGAAACTCTGTGTGGCCAACTGGTCTTTCGTTTCCTCTGGCAGGTCTGGATAGGACAAATGAACTAACCGTCTAATCTCTGCTTCGAATTCTTGAAGACTTTCACCGGATTTTTGCATTTTTCCAATCAGTTGGACTTGGTATACCTGGCTCAAGGATTGATTGTCGTATCGTTTGTCTAGGATGGCGATGATCTTGTCGAAATTGCCTTGTTCATCGACTGGAATGCTTTGGAGGAGTTCTAGGGCCGGACCTCTTAACGAAATTACCAGAGGAGTAGATTTTTCTTGATTATCCCATCCATTAGCTGTAGCCACGGCCTCAAATTGCCGTTTATACATGGGCCAAGATGAACTGCCGTCGAATGTGGGTGGTTTACTAAAGGAACCTTTGGTACTCACGGTGTTCTGGTATTTTCCTCGCTGTAAGTCCTGTTGCATTTTTTTGATTTCTGTTTCTACCTTGTTTTGAATAGCACTGATTTCAAATTTCACCTGGCTCTGTATGGAATCGATGTCATCTACTTTGGTTTCAAGGGCCTCCACATTATTTTTCAGGATCTTTATGTCGTCGTTTATCTCTTTTATATCTGATTCTACTATTTGCATTCTTTCATTAACTGTTTCGGTAACTTGTGATACTATTTGCATTAGTTGTTCAAATTGCAATTGTCTTTTTTCTTCCGTTTTACCTTGTTTTTCTTCAAATTTCGAGAATAATCCTTCAATTAGATTTTGTTGTTTTTCTTCCATCGTGGAAACAAGATTTTGTTGTTTTTCTTCCATCGTGGAAACAAGATTTTGTTGTTCACTTTTCATCGTGGAAACAAGATTTTCTAATTCTATTTTACGTTTTTCATCGATATTTGTGACAAGATTTCCTAACTCAATTTTAAGTTTGTCATCAAAAGATTTCACTAACCTTTGTTAAATTTCTTCTTGATGTTGTTTCTCCTTCTTGTCACGTTTTTCTAGAATCTGTGCAATTTTTTCCATAAATCAATTTAGGATGTTAACTGCACTAATCCTTCACTTCTAACACCAATTGTTATATACTTCGTGGGTTCAATTTAAAAATTATAACAACTAATATTTACTTTCACTTTTCTAGAACTTTATTTACATTTAAAACAGCTGATTCACAATACATTTTCATATAAGCTAGTCGTCGCGGTATAACTAACTGGCGATCGTGGTGTGCTTCTTTTATATCACCAGCGTAGAATTCTCCAGTAGAAATCATTATCGTTCCTTCCGCTGCCGAGTCTTTTCGAGAATCGTATTTTTTATCGTAAAGCGTTTGTTGTCGTGCTGAATGACACAGGGTCGGCTTTGGGTAAATTCCGTAACAATGTGTAGGTTTTGAGACAACGTTTAGGGTGTCAATATACAAGTATTTATAGACTTACAGCTGGGTATCTCGAATTCCGAGGTGAACTTACTATAATGACTGGACTAATAATTGTAATGTTGCTAATGTTAGTATTAACTCCAAAGTTATATTTAATTATATTTAATCATTTAAGTGTTGTTTTAGTTTAATTTGTTAATTATTTTTGTACCGTTTCTTTGTGTTCTTATACTTATAATTGTATGTAATGTAAATGGGGTTTTACCCCGTAAATTATAAATAAATAAATAAATAAATGTCTGTGTGTGTAAGAGTGTATGTGTTTGAGTGGAACCGTGGTAAGGATGGCATTTAAATATTGGACCTGCCGTAGTGAAATAGGTACGCAATTAAGAGTACTAGCATAAGGTATGAAATTACAAACGTACGTACGGAATATGAGCATTTTTTACATTTTAGAGGTTTTGTGTCGGGGATTATTTAAGCTTTTATTTTTGTCTTGTAACTATATGATTTATTCCGATTTAACGTATAGATTTAATTTGTTATCAAGAGGTTATATATTAGCTATTATTGTGTGTTCTCCTTTAATGTAAATAATACGTGCAGTGGAACTGAACATATTCTACAAATTAATAGTGGGTAGCTAAAAAATTCATTGATTAGTGTAAACTAAAAAAATATATAAATAATCGCGGCAGCAATTCTGAATCGATTCAGAATCGGTTCATTATATTTAGTTCTATTTTTGTTCTGTCCCTAAATTGGATCACGGCAGTTCACATAGTGTTTTGTTTCATGTCATCTGTAAAAATCATTTTGTGGTTAATTTCTATCTTTAAATTTTTCGGAATTAAAAATATCTCCCGAATTTATATATAGGAATTCCTTTTCAGTCAGCAATATTTTAAAATATTCGGAATATTTGTCTAGAAATTTAACACTAATGACTCCACAAAAGGGAATATAGACCATAATTATAGCTAAAAAATGCTTTTCAAAATTACTGACCCTATAAATATAACTACCCTAAAAGTAGCTGACATCCGACAAAAAATCTGAGAATATTTTGGTATTTGTTATACAATATTTAGCAAGCTACATTGGCTGTGAAATTAAACTTTTTGCAAACGTGATGAATTGCACATCTTTATTTTGATAAAATTTAAATATTCATTTCTTTAAAATTTTTGATTTTTGCATTTATTTCAAAAATATTAGGTGTTAAATTTATAGGTTCAATTTTTTTTCGATATGTTATACAATGTTTACAACGGCTGCAAAATTAAACTTTTTGCAAATGTAATAAAATGCACATATTTATTTTGATAAAATCTAAATATACATTTCTTTAAAATTTTGATTTTGGCAGTTATTTCAAAAATATTCTGTGTTAAATTTATAGGTTTAATTTTTTTTCTTTAAAATTGCAATTGTTTCATTTCTTTCAAAAATATTCTATTTCAAACTTCTAGGTGTCCGATATTCAATATTTTGGCAAACTGCATGGGCCTTCAAACTTTACACTTTGAAAATATAACGAATAGCACCTGTTTAATTTCATAAAGTCTAAATGTGCAATTATAGGTTTTTTATATCACAATTACATATAAATAATCTATGCCAAATTCTGCCAATTAATTTGGAAATTGATTATTTTTTTATTTATTGTGACACTTCTAGTACCTATATTATATACTTCTAAAAAACCATTAGTCCTTATCACTAAACAAACTGTAGTCCAATATCTTTGTTAATAAAAAATATTATTTATGAAAAAAATACTATTTTAAGTTCTAACAGGAATAAGTAATAAAATTGGAACAATTTTATTTCTTCTACATTAAATTTAAAATAATTTACAGAAGGAATTTTGCCTATTTCCCCTTATCTCCAACTGCTAAATTCAAATTCAAACGAAAGCTGAACTAAACATACTTCGATAGACTTCGGACAGCCGAGTGGGTTAGAAATCAGGTCGAAAGGTACAATTGTTAGAACTTTTACTTATATATGTTTTAAGGTATGATCGAACTAAAAATCCTTGCTTCAGAGCAAGATCCATTTGAATCGATTCAGAACCAATAACTGCTTATCGCGAACACCGAACTCAAGAACTCAAGACTACTGTAACCCAGATCACCAAATTTTATAACAATAGAATTGGTTCACAATACAATTCTAGGTTGCTATTGTTACCGGGTGTTATCGTCTATAGGACGTTGTTTCATTTGGGATTCGGTACATTTTCAGCAATTTTGTTCCGCGAACGGCGTTTTCTGAAAATTACGGTATTATTATGGTTGAACCGATTCAGAACTGCTTCCGCGAAAACCCCTTATCATTTCAGCAGTAAAATATAAGTGGATATTTCAAATATATACTAAGACTAATGATTTAATAGTTATTGCCTTCGACGTAAACCAGCATGGAATGACCGCAACTGATATTTGAACTGGACGGGAAAACTTTATTAACGAAGCACTACATCTCTGACTATCACTCCCAAATAAAGATAATTACGACATTCGGCCATAACTAACAAACTAAAAGTAAATCTCGCCATAATTCATCAGCAAAACTTGCGTAAACATGCCTCGCCATCATCTGCCGTTAATTTATGTTCGCCGGCCAAAAGCGAGCAAACCGACGCGAAATGTACCGAACTAAATCCCGAATTCGCATTTTTAGAGACAATTTTAATTCTCAGTATGATGATGTCAAAACCAGAGACAGCCATCTAATTGGCTTACAGTCCGGACGACCTCCCCGAACTACTATACTACTTTTGTTTTTGACGTGATTACCCAGCCGACTATAATATTTCATGTCTTGTGTATGAAAAAGTTGAGCGTATAAAAGGTAATGAAGCTCGGAATAATAATGTTTTATGTTTGGGATTCAGCTATTACGTATGATACGAGCTTGAATGAGATATATCGTTTTATATAATGAATAATGCGGACTGCTTTTATTCGGTAGTTATGCCTTGCATAATTTTGCCGGAGGTTAAGCACCCTGTAGTATCTGTTGACTGAGCTGACTCGTCTATTTGAAGGATTTGCTTCTAAATGAATTGTCTTTATGAAATGTAGTTTTATTCAAATGCTGTAGAAAAAATTTGTGTCACTCACATTTTGAAGCTAAAGCTTCTTATCGGTGACCCATATTTAAATATACAGTGTGGAACAGCCAAATGGAATAAATTCGCTAACGACTAAAGGAGGGCTTGTTGGGAAAAACGCTTGGACACGTCGATTTGTATATTTTAATGGGCATTTTTTCAATAACAGAAAATTACATAGGGTGTGTCATGCGACAGTTGCCAATACCAACTTTCTTATTTTAAATGCAAGCCCCTGTATATTATTTTTTTGATTCTCTATAAAATTCTTGACACAATTTATGTACAGTATCCTATACCTATCTTCTATTGTTTCGGAAATGTTAAGTTTTTTCAAATTTATTACAAAAATTAACATTAAATAAAACATTAAAAATATATATAACCGACTTCTACCTATAACTAAAAAGCTAAAAATAATTATAACAAAATACAACTCTAGCAAATAAATAACACATTCAACGTTGTTAGGTACCTACCCAAGAAGTAATAAATGTAAACATTGAAAGGTGCTCATTCTGTACAAATTAATTACCTACCAATCTAGTATATTTTGAAGCCGGTGCCAAGCAAATCAAAAATCCTTCATTGCGTACTTATCTACTAATTCATCAAACTTGATTGTTGCTTGGCACCGACTTCAAAAATATACTAGATTGGTAGGTAAGTAATTTGTACAGAATGAGCACCTTTTAATGTTTACATTTTTTACTTCCTGGGTAGGTACCTAACAACAATGAATGTGTTATTTATTTGCTAGAGTTGCATTTTTTTATAATTATTTTTAGCTATTTAGTTATAGGTAGAAGTCGGTTATATATATTTTTTAAATGTTATATTTTCAACTTTTATTTTTTTTTGTGAACTCAGGTAATTTTCATTCATTATTTTTTATTTTATATGTATAACCTTAATAGACAGAACCAGGTAACATTGAAAGCCTCAACATTACACAATGATACTTTCTCATTTAAATTGACAGGTAAATCTTTGCAAACAAAATGTACTAGTACGCGTTCACTTAATAAGCCCCAAATGTATTTATGCCTTATGGACTACGCCATGTAACTTTTTTCAACTCTATTGACAACCCTGTATAACTATAGATTATTCCACTCCAACCTATGTACCAACCATCCTGTACATACGACTACCCACGGACAAGCATAAATTTGTTAGCTGCCTTCTGAAAAGTATAGGACGGAGTACAATCCATCCCATATTTATGGAGTCAAATCTGTCCTATATTTCAACCATAGTATATGACTCCTTGTGGCCTACCCCATAAATTATTTTATTTTTAACATTTCATATTATCACCCTGTGTAACATTAATTCCTCTCCACACTTTATGCAACTTCTTATGGGCTATAAAAGAAATAATTTTTTAATCACACTATATAAATATAATTCAACTCCAGCATATATTTCAACCATCCTGTATATGATTTGCTTATGTACACATCATACAACAGTTTTTTAATTCGCAATTAAAACTTCCAGAGCCTAAAATTACCGCACTATTACGTTGGAATTAAAATATTTATGAGGAAATGTCCGTTATGTGATTTGGATGAAATTTTTCATAAGAATTTTGGAATTTTCGGTGATTTTCTGCAAAACTGCAAGTTGCACGTGGCAGAAAAGTATATGCGATCACCTAAGGATCTTCCTTAATAGATTAAGTGTTAAAAAACTATACACACCCATCAGGAGTTATAGAAAAATCGACTAAAATATTAGGGATATTGGTTGATTTCCATGAACGCATGTGTTCATTCACAAATTTTATCACTTTATTATTAGAATTCTTTTCCAAAATTTGAAGTTTCACCAATCCGGATATACTCTATTAAACAAGACCATATTCATTCCAAACGGTGCACCACAGGAGAAGAAATCAGGTAATATACTGTTACGAAATTTACCTAAAGCCGACCCTGTTCCATTTCAGTACGACAACAATCGCTTTGAGATAAATAATTTGGTCAAGTGCGAGTTGGACTCGCATTGTAAGGGTTCCGTACCACCTTCAAGATTCGCTGTATTTAGTTTTCTAATTTGCCCCCCAAAAATTAACATTAGAGTTTTATTTTACTAATAAATTTTCAGGGAAGCCTTTTATAATCTATTGAATTTTGAGGCTCTATAGATTGGAAGATAAAGGGCACAATAGGTCAAGTTTTAAATTATATATTATTAAATCTGTTATTCAAATTATTTAAAAATACAAATAAAATATATTTTTCAAAATTTAAATAGTATAGTTTCTAAAATTAGCCCTGTGATTTGATATATTACATGATACGTTAGAAGCAAGTTTAATTTTTTATTTTCCATTTAATTCTATAATTTGCCCCCCAAAATGAATATTAGGGGTTTCTCCTTATTTTTCCAGTAAAGTTAAGGTGAGGCGCTATACCAATTTTTTTTTCAAAATTTTACAGCTTATGGTTTCGGAGATAAGGGGGGGTAATGGGTAAAATTTTTTATATTTTTGTTAATAACTTTTAATTAATTTATTTTAAAAATATGAAAAAAATATATTTGTTTTCGTCATAATGAGCCCTTTTATTTGATATATAACATGATGGGTTAGAAATAATTTTAATTTTATATTTTTCATTTAATTCTATAATTTGCCCCCCAAAATAAATATTAGGGGTTTCTCCTTAATTTTCCAGTAAAGTTCAGGTGAGGGGCTATAACTCAATTTTTTTTCAAAATTTTCTAGCTTATGGTTTCGGAGATAAGGGGGGGGGGAATGGGTAAATTTTTTTATATTTTTGTTAATATCTTTTAATTTATTTATTTTAAAAATATGAAAAAAATATGTTTATTTTCGTCGTAATGAGTCCTTTCATCTGATATATAACATGATAAGTTAGAAACAATTTTAATTTTATATTTTCCATTTAATTCTGTAATTTGCCCCCCAAAATGAAAACTAGATGTTTCTCCTTATTTTTCCAGTAAACTTCAGGTCAGAACCTATGAAAGTATTTTTTTTCAAAACTTTACGTTTTATAGTTTCGGAGATAAGGGGGGAATGGGTAAATTTTGGTATATTTTCTTTAATATCTTTTTAATTAATTTTTTTTAAATATGAAAAAAATATATTTGTGTTCCTCAGAATGAGACCTTTCATGTGATATATTACATGATGGGTTAGAAACAATTTTAATTTTATATTTTCCATTTAATTTTGTAATTTGCCCCCCAAAATGAAAAGTAGATGTTTCTCCTTATTTTTCCAGTAAACTTCAGGTCAGAACCTATAAAAGTATTTTTTTCAAAACTTTACGTTTTATAGTTTCGGAGATAAGGTGGGGGGAATGGGTAAATTTTGGTATATTTTCTTTAATATCTTTTTAATTAATTTTTATTTAAATATGAAAAAAATATATTTGTGTTCCTCAGAATGAGACCTTTCATTTGATATATTACATGATGAGTTTGAATTTTTTTTTGTTTAAATTTTTATTTAATTCTATAATTTGCCCCCCAAAATTAATATTCATGGTTTTTCCTTATTTTTCCTGTAAAGTTCGGGCAACGTTCTATATTTTCTATTTTTTAGGTTCAGTAGTTTCGGAGATCAGGGGGGGAACGGTCGATTTTTTTAGTTTTTCCCCCCAGAAGTACCCCTTAAATCAAAATTTCTTCTTTTGCGATATGTGCTCCTGATCAAGTCACCAAACTATACCTTCATACCAAATTTCAACCTCTTCCGTCCAGTAGTTTAGGAGAAAATTGCTGTGATGTGACAGAGACAGAAATCCTGAGTGATATTATAAGGGTATCCGTATACTGTATATACGGAACCCTAAAAATGGTTCTCGAAAAGACTCGGCACCTGTAGGAGTGATGACTGATTTTACTGGAGAATTCAACGCTGGTTTTATAAAGAAAGCAGGCCACGATCGCGAGTTCAGTAGGTGGAGCGAAGAGCTTATTTGTAAAATTGTTATTGTGATATTTGAATTTGAAGTGAATATTAGTTTTATAATTTAAATTGAACCCACGAACTATATTGCAATACATACAAAAAAAGCGAAAAAATATGCCAAGAATTGATAACTTCCTCCTTTTTGGAAGTCGGTTAAAAAAGCAAATTATTTTATTTCACAAATTCGCTACATTACACTAAAAACCTAATAAGTCATACTCATTATTTATTAATAATATAAAAAACAAAAAAAAAACATTAATGTCAATGGCAACATGCTTATCTGGCATAGAAATCTCTTTTAATATTACTCAATATCTCAGGCGTAACTGATCTAATCGCAAGCGTGATTCGTCTTTTTAGGGCATCTAAGTTGAGGTATTTACTTTTGTATACAGTACTTTTGACTTATCCCCACCAAAAGTAGTCCAATGGCTTCAAGTCAGGAGATCGTGCTGGCCATTCTATAGATCCGCGCCTCCCAACCCACCGCTTTTATTGATTATTTGCGCTTCGTTATATGTGAAACAAAAGTATTTAGTTTAGTTAGTACCTAGTACAGTCTAGTATATAAAAATAAACCTAATTCCCTGCACAGCCTCCCCCTCTACCCTTAAACCCAACCATTTTTGGCTACACCCTTGCAGTGGAAGGATATATAACGTGAAAACAAGCGAGATATTCTTTCAGTAAATTAATACAATTTGTAGATCTACTGTTTTCAATTTAGAAAACGTGCAACAAATCTGACTTTGAGTTTAGACAAAATTGGAAATACTGATAAATTTGTAGCTTAGAAACAGGAAACTGATATCATCGAGCGAACAAACAAGGTAAACTTTAATTGATTTCGATTTAAAACAGTAAACATTTATATAATCCACCATTTGGATTCCTCCGGAATACTCCCGTTAAAAACACATAAAGAATTTCATAATCTTATTACGGAAGCAATAGAACAGAATTATTCCCCAGCGCAATGCTTTCCAACATAAATAAAAACATAATGAAACTAAGATAATAATATTTTTACAACCTGCATCCGGTCGTATAAGGAAACAGCGAAAAATTTTATTTCGTTTTAACAACGCTACCAAGGCCGTTCGTTATCGGTAAAGATGAAGTCCAATAAATATAGCAGTTCTCATTTGCTGAATGAACTATTTCACTAGATTAGACATATCGAAAGATTACAGGCGCTAATAAAAGAAGTAATACGGTTTCTATCAGTCGTTTTATTTGATAGGTTTCCAGGGGAAATTCAAGACCTTTCTCGGATATCGACGATTACATTCTGATAAAAATTGTGTATGGATTTCGTTTTATAGACGTGGGAAGCCATATTCTGCACATTCTAGAATATTAATTCGATCTATTAATTTTTTGAGTAATTTATCTTTAACTCTTTTAGCACAGTTTGAAGGTCATTTTCGTGGCATTTGTTACGAGATGTAAGGAATTTGTTTGTTTTGGTCAACGAAGAAACCCCATTTGTTTAAAATTGTGCCGTCAAGGGGCTTCCCTCAACAAGCAGCATTTTTTCAACCTCTAAACGTGGTATAATGTGTACATTTCTACTCATTATATTAGAGTAGTTTGGTCGCACCAAAATCCCTAGCCCTCTTTTAGTACTCTCTCTCCCTCTATTTGTTTTTTTCCACATCTTTTGACATTTCTGTCCCATTTTTAACCGACTTCTAAAAAGGAGGAGGTTATCAATTCATCGGCATATTTTTTTTTGTATGCTCAGTGATTATTCAAAAACGGCTTGGGCAATTTTGATATTTCAAACAGCATTGTATAAACGAATACTATAGGAAGGTACCATATAATTTTCTATAACGTGAGATTTACGGTTTTCCAGAAAATCAGAAAAACTTCATTGAATTTCAATGAATCTACACTGCTTTTTCTAAGAAGGCTCAACCAATTTGAATATTTTAAATTCCATTATACAAAGAGATGTTCCAGATTGATTTCCTACAATTTTCTATAAAGTAAAACATACCGTTATTCTGAAAATCATAAAAGTATGGGCACAAAATGGTAAACATAAATGTAAATGTCAAATTATCATCATAAATATCTAGCTTAAATGTCAAGATATGCCATGAAAGTATATCGTACAGGATGACTGCAGCGGTTTTCATTTTATAAGCCGTGCAGTCGAGTGAAATGTCACAAAATATTCCAGTAGTGTATCGAAAAGAAAAATTGTAAGGTGAGCGATCTTTTCTTTTCTGTATTATATACGGTGGTAGGTGTGTGTATATGTTTTTGTGCGGGCATCGAAATTCAAGCAACACGCAATATGCGCAGTTGAAATATAGGACGAAGAAAAGTTACATTTATATATGTGGCTTCAAAAAATCTTACAAATAAATGTAATATTGGGTGGTACATGAGCAATTCCATATATTGGAAGGTTGAAATATATGGTGGACCAGAACTAAAGTTATACAGGGTGGTTCAATTAATGTAGTATGGGGTGACACAGAAGTAGTAGCGTACACAAGGTAGTTGAAATAAGAATGGAGTAAAACTATAGTTATACAGAGTGGCTCAAAAAACTCTAAAGACGGTTAAATAACCATATGCAGTAAGGATATTCGAGGACGGAGCGTTCACAAATTTTTAGAAGCAGTTGCATATACAAGATATTGAAATATAAGATGGAGTGGAATTATAGTTATACAGGGTGGTTAAGATATGTTATATAATGTGGAACATAAGTAGTGGCTTATACTTGACATATGGGCCGAAGGAAAATTATAGGTATAAAGGGTGATTTAAACAATAGAAAAATAGAAACAGTCAATTGGGTAGAAAGCATTAACACTTTTTACGGGGCGGTTGCAACATCGTGTGAGTTGAGTTATAGTTATACAGGGTGATTCAGAAAATAACAGACAAAAAATTCATATTGGGTGACCAATACACAGAAACATTGCAAGGGTGAATTAGATTACACTTGTAGAAAGTGGACCAAACAACAAAACAAATAAAAATTAAAAAAAAAATATGTGGATAATATAGAAAAAAATATATAAACTAGAGAGAGACAGGGAGAGATAAGAATAAGCTAAAATAATCAATAGAATTGTACGTTAAATCAGAAAAAAATGAATATAGGTCAGAAAATAATTATTAATTGCACACAGTTTCCTAACGGTTTCTATTTTAAGACAATTGAAGTCGGTTTTTTTCAAATATAAATTATTTTATTTTTTTGTTCAGATTTTTTGTCAACTTTTTATTATTATTTGGACCAGGCTCTATAAGTAGCTTTGCTTAATTACTTAATTCACCCTATATTGCAACCACCCTGTACATGCTGCTCTGTGTTGGTCATTTTGATATATCTTATTTGTTTGCAATTTTTGGACCACCCTGTATTACTAAAATTCCACAACACAATATTGCAATCACCCTGATATGTTTTAATACCACCAGTCAATAGAGCAAATTTTCCTTTTTTGTGGATAATATTAGAGAATCAGTAATTATCAAATTGACCCATATTTCCAGCATTGCATCAATAATATTTGTAGAAACCTGTAAAATAAATGCTTATATTATGGTTAATTATTATTGAACTGAAGATCGCATAAACTACGATGGTCCGCTCGATATATATCAGAAATAATTTAGAAGTACTTATAATGCACTTCAATTTACCTATCTTTCATATTCTATTTTCGGAATAATGGTGTAAAATTGGTTTAATATGGTATCGTGTATTGCAGTAAATATCCAATCGACGTGGTCCTTAAATAAATTTAGTTTGCTATTACCTTAACCGCATCTCAGGAAATCTTACCGACCAAAAGGTGTCGTCCACAAGTTTGAACAGATCATGGTAGGTGATTGTATATAAAAATATATGATAGTATTTCATTATTACTAACTGTTCTCCACATATTGCTGTTAAATTTTGTGTCACATAACAATCTGAATTTGGTAGACAGTGTTCTTCAGTCTTTTTGAATCCCGTTGAACTAAAAACATTTCGACAGCTTTGTTTTGTTGTCGCTACAAGGTGAATGGGTTAGCTGATACTTGATACACACTCTTTTAGAGACATTAAATCCCAATATATTATTGCTTGTAGAGGAGGTGTGTAGGCAAAATTAAGTGGAATTAACATTAGCAAAGAATGCGTACTTACGACCACCAAAGGACCCCACTAGAACTAGATGATAGCCATCAACTAAACGGGAGAAATTAGTTGAAGTACCTTGCCATCATAATACCTACGAGTAGTACGACAACAGAGAAATACAAGAAATGTCTATAACACAATAAGTCATGCAGATTAGTTCATAACTAGAAGTAATAGAAAAAACGCATCATTCAAATTAGCTATGAGTGTCTTGAGGATATTATAAGAGGCCAAAAGATATATTATCATTGACATCAAAGAAAGCCACAACAAAACTCACAGCAACGAAGATAGATTTATAAACAAGATGAAATTTCAGCAGAATTGATCAAATAAAAAAAGATGTAATGAAATGAAGGATGTTAAAAAAAATAAAACATTTATGGAAGAGAGTAAATAGGTTATAACATTTCAAGCACAAAATCGAGAGCTGTTGGCGCTAGTTTGCAAAACACAAAATTCAACTGCCACAATTTGGAGCATTTTTTTTGTAATATCACAACTTAAACAAATAAATCGTTTGAATTTGCGCCTTTAATCTCACGCAAAGAGCACGTGAAAATCAACTAATGGGAAATTGCTACCCACGTACGACATTGATAACAGAGGACCACCAGGACCATTTGGCACGTTTAGGCCGAGCACTCACTAGAAGTGGGAATGGAAGGGATAAATTTAGTTTAATTTAGGCATTTCAAACCTCCATAAGAACATACATGAAATTTTGCACGCATAGTGATATAACCTATCTACTGGACAGAAAACCTCACTCGGTATGGATACCATGAAGAAAAACCGAATTGCACTTAAACACTATTGTTTATATATTCCGTGTCAGAAGTATTAAATTTCTTCCAGCCTAGGATTCAAGCAGTCACCAAGGCAAATAGTGCTTGTACGTATCCCACGAATGTTAATGTCAGAGTGCTTGTATCCAAATATTAAGTTTATTTTGAAATAGCAGAATATTTAACCACTTGTCATGTAGAATAAAATCGAATAGACCCAATAAAATGAAATAATAAAGTGATTAGGGATTACACAATTATTCAGAAACTCACCATTCCTTCTGGACAGACGAACACACTCGACATCCCTCAACCCTCAATCCACAAAACACGAAACAAGCTAGCGGTCGAAAGAGCTTCTAGTCTAGCGAGAATAACCCTTCGAAATATCGTATGAATTAGCAATTCCTTATCCCTTCAAACAATATACAGTACAGAACTACGAGTAGCAATGTAGAGTGAATATAGTGAACATCTTCCTTGGAAAATCTAATTAACAACAAACCGGTTCGAACTGGTAACAACCCAGCCTGTTAAGTTAGCCTAACGACGCTGGACCGCAAAGCAATTGTCTTGCCGCACAACAGTCCATCAAGCACCGGGTGTGCTCCGTTGAGTTGGCAAGGATAGAGCTACAGTTTTATAATTAAATATGAATGGAAGTTCAACTATTTATCACTTTCAAGCAAAATCTATGATGTAACGAATAATTTTTACCTGCAACCTTCAACTGCAAATCACTAGGAAGAAATTTCAATCTACCCATTGCCTTTATGAATATTTGAAATAAGAATTAAGAAAGCTTTCTTTATAGTGGTGTTTAGTTCCTAACTGCTTCAATGTCCAATAATTTCAATAATCCTCCTAATAGCTCTATAATTGCATCCCTATATTTGTTTGTAATGTTTTTAGGCATCTAGCATTTAGTTCTACTTTGTTTTCTGAAGAAGCCAGTAACTTGGTGAAACAATATTGTCGATAGCAAATAAATATAAGTGAAAGTTACCTAAGTGTGTTTATTTTAATATAAAATTAAAATGAATTTTCACCAAGTAAAGACAGAAACTATCATCAAAAGCAGTTTCATCAACGAAAATTTTTTTGAGAAAGAACTACCTTTATTAAAGGGAGTTTTAGAACAAAACGAACGTTCAAGAAACTTAATAGACGAAGGAATTTATCAAATTGAGAAATAATAAAGAAACCAATAAACAACACAATCAGCACCAACTACATCTAATTTAAATAACAATACACAAATCTGATAACAACGCGAAAATTATAAGCAATATGCCCTATTTTTCCGATCTATCGGAAAAAATTAAACCTGTTAGAGATAAGTAAAAAGTAAAAACAATTGTTAAAAAAAATTATATAATAAGATAAAATTTGACAAAAACAAAACCGCTAAAACGCTTTTCACGGTTCTGAAAATGGTGTGCACGGTGTGATAAAAGGTACAGCAATATAATGTTCAAGAAAACGTATAGACAGATCTAGGGTGACAAACCCATCTACCAACAGTGAATGGTATAGACAAAATGGACTGAGGCAAGACATAAATATTACCTAAAGAATAACACACAAAGAGTGCCAATAGAAAGTGTCTGCATGTTGTTAAATGATGTAGAAATTGAAGCACCCTCATTTTTGACGTTTCTAAATTTTGTCACATGTAAGGTGACATTGATATTCTTATTTTTGCATGTTCAGTATACTAGATATTCTTACCATTAGGTTTTATCATTATCAGATAGTGAACACTTTCTGGCTCCCAATTGTATCTACAATCATTTCACGAGGGGTCAATTTGTTAATTCTCATGCAATGAACAATTCAGTTCTAGTGATTTCAGAAGAAGAGCATACTTTCACACCTGCATCATTGTTTGGTCTCAAAAATTACTGAAAACCTCTCGAATTCAAAGATATAATTTTCTCAAAATGCCACACCAAATTTTTCTTAATTTAAAGAATGAATATCATAATTCTGATACCTGTATTGTTTTAGGTTCTCCAAAAATAGTAAAAATACCACAATTGCCACTATCGGATATCTGACTTTTCACAAAGTGATCAAAATCCCTTCGATGTATTTCATGAGAATATATATATATATATATATATATATATATATATATATATATATATATCTAGTGTTACTTTTCTGGTTCGAATATATTCAATAGTGACCCCATTTCCCCCGTCCAAAATTTCAATTTTCGACAAATTTAGAATCATGTATTACTTCACATGTTCACTACAAGATAAGAATCAGTTTCTCAATTCACGAGAATAGTAAATTTTTCAAATTACAATACATTTCCTCGCATGCCCCTGTAAGATAATTAAAATGATTAAAATTTGTTTGTGGAGTACCTAAAGCTATGTTCACGCCAGTATCACTTTTTGTTTCCGAGATATTTAATTGAAGTAAAACAATTAGGCACCCCAGGTTACCCATCACGCAATTAATCGATTTATCTCGATAAACTGTAGCCTATGTTACTCGCAAATTATAAGAATGTTTAATATTGGTTGACTACTGCCAGCGATTACCCCGCACAAACACTCCAACAAACAAACAAGCAAGACATTATAGGTATTGTATTGAAATTATGACAGTTTCATTATTTATCGTCGAAACGCAAATTATACGAGGTGTTAAAAAATAAACATGGATTTGCTTAATTCGACCTTTGTAGCAAACAAACACCCTGTAAGAATTCCTTAAAATATGAAAACTATGATCAAATTTGAGTTGAATATATGGAGCCGTTTTTCAAATATCATAAATTTTCAAAAACCAAATAGCCACTTATACCCTGTATATCGTTTACTACAAACATTTTACTAAGGCATGTTTGAGTTAATCGGTATATTTTGAAAGCCTC
This sequence comes from Octodonta nipae, assembly GCA_034190945.1. Classification (NCBI taxonomy): domain Eukaryota; kingdom Metazoa; phylum Arthropoda; class Insecta; order Coleoptera; family Chrysomelidae; genus Octodonta; species Octodonta nipae. The sequence continues at coordinate 21,031,196 of CM067218.1, read as the reverse complement.
TAACTGCAGTTATCGTATTGTCCATTAGTTATGGGACACCCTGTACATTACTCTAGAAGTTTAGTTATAGATTATGTTTTTTCCTTTATACTCCCATTTTTTCTAATTTTTAGGCTTAATAGTTTTGCATATAAGGGGGAAATGGTCGATATTTGTAAAACTACCTTTCTTTATGTGCTCTAGGTAGGTACACTGAAATATGTAGTCATACTTAATTTCAACCTTGCCGTCCTTTACTATTGGAGAATCTATATATAAATAGGCAAAGACAAAACGAAAATGATTTATACAATAGCCCACGAAGAGTTCCATATATATGATGATTGAAATATAGGTCGGAGTAGAATTATAGTTACAGAAGATAGCTAAAAATTTCATAAACAAAAAGAGTAAATACGGTGGCTCATAGGCAGTGTCATATACAGAATGGTTTACCGGGTGGTTCAAAAATGTTAAAAAATATTATGCGTGGTCCAAGACCAGTTGCATATACAGGGTGGTAGAAATATATATATTGAGAGGGAATTATTATAATGAGGATTTTAATAAATGTTAGAGAATTGAGTGCAATTATAGCTATACAGGGAGGTTAAAAAATTTAAATATATAGGGTAGCGGTTGAATTGTCATATTAAATTAAAAATTACGAATTTGAACACAAATAAAGAACTATGAATTATATCTGAAAAAAAAAACTATCACACAGAGGTTCCGAATCTGGATCCGTTCCATGTAATTGCTGTTCTCCGTTAAGTCCTAGGATAGAATGTCACAATAAAATTTTCAGGTTACTTAACCTGCCAGAGATATTGAAACAATTGGTCGAATTTCTACCGCTGGGCGACAGCTAGTATTAATAAATCCCTAAAAATTATATTTGCGTTGCTGTTTTTCAACGAACTAAAACAATTTAAAATTTACTTTTTTTGTTGTGTAAACTACCGTTACTTTTCAAATTATTGTGTAATTAGAAATGATACCTTTGCCCTCATCTTGTATACTGTAGAGAAGACACAGAAAGGATAGACAATTAGCATAGAGAGGCATAAAGGCTTGGAAGGGACTACGTATTGACTTTCCGGTCGTTAGCAATGACCCTTTGCGGCTACAAGAAGGTCAGTTGAATAGAATTAATAGGTTACAAGAGGTTGATAATTAAGTTGTGAATTATGAGCTGAATTACAAATTCGGTTTTTAATACGCTTAAAGAGTCCTCTCCGATCGATTTTCCAGATTTGCTGATACATTTTGAGTGAGCTGGAAAATGGGAGAGTGTCATTTATGTGAACACGAATAGCGAATTTGTCGAGGTGTATAGAAGTGTGAAGCAGACAATAAATTTTATATATTTTCTTTACTTTTCAAAATATTGGTACCTATTAATAATTAAATTACAATGAAATAATATTAATGAGGCTTCAAACAGATGAAGGTGTTCAATTCGTCTGCCAATTTTTATTAAGGCTTTTGGGTAAGAGTTAAAGTTACAACAAACAAGAAGAAAATTTGTCCATCTCTTTATTTTTTGTGTAGATTTAATGGTGCAATCAGAAATTGACTGCAGCCTTTTGCTTTTGAGTTATAAACAAAACTACTAATTTTTGAGATTGTGCTACCTATCCCTATCTCGGACATTTATACAGTTAGGGAAAATTACCTGTATATTGTCATGGCACTTTTTGTCAAGCAATTTCCTATATAATTCTTATCCTTATAAATTACTTAACAAAATATTATTTAATATCCCCCATATTTGTTGACCGATATTTGTGAACATCGTAACAATATGAACACTTTCACGTCAACAAGTCAGAGTAACTTTCATGTAAATAATATTAACCAAGAAACCTCTAACTCAAATTACTGCTATGCTTTTATATCATATTATATCAAAGAACTAACTCCAAAACTATTAAAAATCTTCAAAAACAGACCTAGTATAAAATTTGCTCATAAATCTATAAAAACAGTTAATCATCTATTTAGCAGAACAAAAGATAAAATTCCTAATGATCTTAAATCTAACGTTACATATAAAATCGACTGTAGCAACTGCCCTGCTTCCTATATTGGTCAGACGTCAAGAAATTTGAAACATCGAATGACCCTACACAAGAGTGATATAAAATTGTGCTTTGGCCACCCACTGTTTAGAACATAACCATTCTCTTGCCATTGAACGTAACAGTTTTAAACGTAGCTTCTTGGAGATGGTCTTCATTAACGGTCAGTCAGTATCTCGAAAACCAAATACTTTCAGAGTTTGAGCCGATGGAGACCTTTGATTCCCCACTAGAGAACTATTAACTGGCCAAATTTCAAAAAAAATAGCCTAAAGTCATTTACTACAAAAATAGTGGGGGGTTCTTTGCAATTTTGACGATGTTGAAGAACATGAATTCAATGTAATTGAAATGGTCACTACAAATCAAAATCAATTTTGTTATACTGAATGGCCGTTACTTGGTGGAAATTAACACTCATGATGAAATAATACACAGTATTATTGAATTCCACTTTATTTAGACACACTTGTGACAATTGTTTCGCTACACTGTAGCTTCTTCTGACAATAACTTGAGTTTACAAAATGTAAAATATATATAGTATTAAAAGGTACCAAAAATGAACTAAGTAGAATAAAATTCACAACTTATAAATATTATTACAGTTTTGGAAATTACTAATGATATTCTTCTTACCAATGCAGAAACCAGGTAAAACGGTGTGTTTTGGTTGAGATAATCTCTTAAAATTATGGGATTTATTTTTACTAATGTAATTATATAAACAAATTTAATAAGGGGGAATTATTTAGGTCTAACTGGTCGTTAAGCGAATTATGGGAATTTTTAATCCTATTAATTTCTAAACATTCTAACATATTTAATTTTATGCCTTTATTTTCAATGTGTAAAATTTCGAAATTATTATTGAAACTATGGTTACATTCTATTAGGTGGTTAGCGTAATTAGAATCCTTTTTATTTTTTACATAAGATGAGTGGTGTTCTTTGATTCTTATTTTAAAGTTTCTACCCGTTTGGCATATATAGGTTTTTGGACAATTGTTGCACTCTAATTTATGTACACCCGATGATTTAGATTTATCGGTTTTACTTTTATTATTCTTTATTAGATTCCCTAATGAATTATTGGTCTTATAAGCGACTTTAATATTTAATTTGTTTAGAAATTTACCAATTCTGATACTTAGTGGCCCAAAATATGTTATTATTTTGTATTTTTCCTTAGGGTCGTTAATATTAGGGCAGACAGATTGAACGGCTTGATCATACAGTTTTTTCTGCCAAATTGATTCAACAGTTTTTACTTCGTATCCATTGTTCAATGCTATTTGTTTTATTATATCAAGTTCTCTATCAAAATTATTTTTATTTAATGGGATAGTAATTAGTCTATTTACGGTACTATGAAAATACGCTAGTTTATGTTGAATGGGGGGGCAAGAAGAAAATGGAATAATAGTGTCGGTATATGAAGGTTTACGATGAATTGAAAAAATATGTTTGTTATTTTCTTTTTTAATTGTTAAATCTAAGAAATTTATGGCGTTATCAATTTCTTCCTCAATAGTGAATTTTATATTGGCATTTAAGTTATTTATGAATTATAAAAATTTTTTTAAGTAAAAAAATAGTAAATAAAATTAAATATATTAACTAGCAAATAACTCTAAATTCATATCACTTGACGTCACTAATTTATTCCCTAACATTCCAGTCAAAGCTACCATCCATTTAGCAGAATAGTTACTTTCTCTGAATAACACAAATTTAATCAAAAAACATGAAATTTTAAACTTGTTAAAAATTTGCCTTGAACAAAATTACTTTGAATTCAACAATAACATTTATACTGGAAGCAAAGGTTTAATCATGGGTAATCCACTGAGCTCTTTTATAGCTGAAATATTCATGGATTCCCTTGAAAACCAATTTAGAAACCACCCTGTATTCAAACAATTCATTTACTGGTATAGATACGTTGACGACATTTTGGCTTGTTTTATAGGTACAGATAGACAATTAACAAAATTTTTATACTTCATTAATAACTTAAATCCCAATATAAAATTCACTATTGAGGAAGAAATTGATAACGCCATAAATTTCTTAGATTTAACAATTAAAAAAGAAAATAACAAACATATTTTTTCAATTCATCGTAAACCTTCATATACCGACACTATTATTCCATTTTCTTCTTGCCCCCCCATTCAACATAAACTAGCGTATTTTCATGGTACCGTAAATAGACTAATTACTATCCCATTAAATAAAAATAATTTTGATAGAGAACTTGATATAATAAAACAAATAGCATTGAACAATGGATACGAAGTAAAAACTGTTGAATCAATTTGGCAGAAAAAACTGTATGATCAAGCCGTTCAATCTGTCTGCCCTAATATTAACGACCCTAAGGAAAAATACAAAATAATAACATATTTTGGGCCACTAAGTATCAGAATTGGTAAATTTCTAAACAAATTAAATATTAAAGTCGCTTATAAGACCAATAATTCATTAGGGCATCTAATAAATCTAATAAAGAATAATAAAAGTAAAACCGATAAATCTAAATCATCGGGTGTATATAAATTAGAGTGCAACAATTGTCCAAAAACCTATATATGCCAAACGGGTAGAAACTTTAAAATAAGAATCAAAGAACACCACTCATCTTATGTAAAAAATAAAAAGGATTCTAATTACGCTAACCACCTAATAGAATGTAACCATAGTTTCAATAATAATTTCGAATATTTACACATTGAAAATAAAGGCATAAAATTAAATATGTTAGAATGTTTAGAAATTAATAGGATTAAAAATTCCCATAATTCGCTTAACGACCAGTTAGTACTAAATAATTCCCCCTTATTAAATTTGTTTATATAATTACATTAGTAAAAATAAATCCCATAATTGTAAGAGATTATATCAACCAAAACACACCGTTTTACCTGGTTTCTGCATTGGTAAGAAGAATATCATTAGTTATTCCAAAACTGTAATAGTATTTATAAGCTTAGTTCATTTATTGTACCTTTTAATACTATTTATATTTTACATTTTGTTAACTCACGTTATTGTCAGAAGAAGCTACAATGTAGCAAAACAATTGTCACAAGTGTATCTAAATAACGTGGAATTTAATAATACTGTGTAATTAGTTCATCATGATTTTGTAATAGTTCGACGACGAGCTTCTTGTTACATTCGGACTAAACATAAATTCTGATCTTAATCAATACGACCCATTTTTGTAAACGATTAGAATTTTGCTTGTGTTATAGCATAGCAGTAATAGCATACAACTTAAATTACTAAATTTCTTATGCAGTTTTTCAGAATAAAGTCGGTAAAAATTTTGATTATTATTTAGTCATTTTCATACTATTGTTCTGAGATGCCCAGTTAAATTATTCAAATAAATTATTATAAAAGTAAAAAGGCACCGGTATTAAATATCACCAAACTAAATTTTAAGATGGTTTTCACGCCCGGACAAGTTTATTAAATAGGTAAACGCTTTACTTTAAAGAGTCTAAACCAAAACTCATTGCCTAATTCCAACCTATTTCAGCAATTAAAATCCACTAAAGCTTCTTTTCCTAGACTCTACCCCAACCAAACGGTATAAAATCGTCCCCTCAAAACAAAAAAAAGTCTAAACGAGATTCGATGTCAGTGGCGAGGGCGGCAATCGGATCTTGGCCGTATCTATGCTCTAAATCCGCAATAAGATGTTTGAGTTACAGTCACAGACGATAATAAAGATTTGCTTGAAGTTAAAAGGAGGATTTCGATTTCTCGCGGGAAAGTCTTAGTTCAGATCATCTGGGAGGAACGAGGGGGTGGCAAGCACGAGGGAGATCATGGGGAGAGAAGTAAACGGAGTTGCCGATGCAGTTCGTGTTGAATTTACGAACTATTGGATTAAATTTGTGGAAATGCATCTTGAAGAAATTGGAGCGGAGCAAATGTTTAGATACCTGAAAACGGTTGTGATTTTGAGATAAAATTACAACAAATGATGCCAGTAAAACTGATCATTCAGTAGGGTATTTGACTGTATTAACAAGATTGTTCAAGGTGATAAAATCAAATATTAACAAATGACATATTTGTTTTGTATGATTATTTATTTAACTACTTTTGTATTAAATAACGCGGAAATTAATAATAAATGACACTCGGGCTATAACAGATGAAGGGCTAGAGAATACTTCCTTCAAATGAGGAAAAAAAACAAATTAAAGCGAGATGAGAGTACTACCTAGTTGTTAACAAACCCTCTATTCAACAAAGACTGTAACCAACGCTGAGAACAAACAACTTCCAAAAACTTTTAATAAGACATATTGGATCAAAAGAGTTCCGGCAACTAATCAACACATCAAATCAATTACCAGAAAATAGTGATCGATCAATTTACAGTACGTACAAGTAGCTCCATTGCGAGGTGGTATAGATAACATACAAACTTAAGGCAATTAACGAAATATCTGCACAACTACCACGACACAAACAACCTCCGGTTAAAGAAGAAATCTGGAATATAAATAAAACACAATGACATTCGGAGGCAAGATTCAATCATGAACATGACTTTCAATCGAATCTTGAATCTTGATGTTCCCGTGACAGAAACTATAACTGGAGCTGTGGTTTCGAGCAAGATCATTGCATTAACAGTGGCAATTACCACAAAACGGTATGCCGTTACTTGTTCGGTATAATCGTTGACTTCTTGAGGTGGTTCTTCTGAGTAGCCAAATGCCACATCGCAAGGTAATCTCAGCTCTTTCCCGAATAGTACCCTGGCTGAAGTCATCCTGTGGTATGAACGGCTGAGCGATAGGAGAACAGGAATAGTGGAATACGCTCATCCCAATAACGCTGGTTATTGTTGACTACCTTGGATAGATGTTGTTTCAAAGTCCTGTTGAATCTTTCCACCATTCTGTCTGACTGTGGATGCAAAGGTATGGTTCTCGTTTTATTGATCAACATCGTCCAGACCTTCTAGAATACATTTGATTCAAAGTTACGCCCTTGCTCTGAATGTAACTCCAACGGGACACCAAATCTACTGAAAGGCTGTTCTACCCGTACCCTAGCCACCGTGGTTGCGTATAGCGTATTTGTTCCCCATCTCACAATCGGGATATGGACCGGTGGCATCTATGGCAATTCTCACAAATGGGACGCATGCTGCTTTCTGCCCCATATACCAAAAGCACCCATGTCATAAATAATTCATTTATATTTATTAACTGTAAATTTTTAGTACAAAATTTAAACTCTTTTACGTATTCTAGTTAGTAGTTGGACAAAGCTGATAATACAATAAATTTGTTTACACGGTCAATTAATGACACGCATTTGAGTTAGTGTTTTATCTTGCAGTCATATTAAGAACCTTTATTCATTTAAAACATTACATTAACTTTTTTCAGTATAATGTAGAAATAGATCCACAACATTCTAAATATAAACTGGAGGGCAAAACTAGAACAGCATGTGAGGAATAAATTATTTTACATATTGGTAGAATTAGATGGTTAGTCCTCTTGAAGTGGTTGATCTCACAACGTTTCAATAGCTGTGTATCTGCTATCGTCATCAGCTGAATGATAGGAAATTCAGAGTATGGGTGGTATTTATATTATACCCTTAACCGGTCATGCGTCGCCGGTCATGGTCATTGGGTCTTATCTGGTCCAATCAGGGTCGTCGTACCTGGAGGTTGGTTGCCGGTGATGCGTAGCGGCAGAAGCCGAAGAAAAGCTCTCCAAATATTTTTAAATTGGACCACTTCAAGACGATATAAGTCCAAGGAAACTTTTTACACAAAGAACAACATAACACAAAACGAAAAATAAAAGAGTCTGCCTTAATTCTTTTGAATGAAGACGATTGTATCGCTTCTACTTCTGTAGAATTTAATCGTATCTGGTTACCGACAATTAAGGAAGAAATTATTAATGGTAACCTCATTTTGAACAACCCAATATCGGGATAGTTCATAAGGTTTTTCCTAGGTTTTCCCTTATGACGTTAATGGGATCACTGAAACAATAGAATTCTTTGATCGCATTTTTCGCGAATGCGCCTACTTATAACAAAGTCGTACCTAGGAACGCCACTTATAAATTCTAAAGACAACTCTTTCAAATTCTTCTAATTTGAAAGCTGGTTAACTATAATTCATGATCTTTAGAATTTTTTGTGCTACCTGTATTTCTAAAAACAACAAATTTTCTAATGTTAATTTTAAATGTCATAAATCAAATTTTTATTTTGCAATCTACATCAATAAATATAAAGCCATTGACAACGAAGTCAGAATAGACTTTGAAACGTTTGGTATTCCTGCAATATACGTAGTTTTATTTCTATTGTGGTGTTATTCCCCAAAAAAACATAAAAGAAATCAAGAATATGCCACAAACAACGTTTAGAAGACAACTTTTTACTATGTGGGTACAGAATTATAATTTTTTTCAATACAGTGGATAATGTGTAAAAACTTTGATTTAGTGTATAATTTATATAAATTGCGTGCTAAAAAGTCATTGTTCAATTACGCATACGTTGCAAGCAAATTTTATTAAAGCACTTTACCACAGAATAATTAAATCCAAAAGCGAAATTCCCCGTTTCCGCCAGATACAATTTTCTTTGCACATGTGCGACAAAGTCATGATTTTTGCAGAAAATTGATAGAACTATGAAGTATAATTATTCTATCTCAGACACAGAATAATGAAAACTATCGACTATTTTGTGTCACAAATATTATTTCTAGTAATGCTTTTATGCAGGTTACGGTCAAAGAAATATTAATATAATAACCAGCTTTGTGAATATTATTTAGAACATAGTTAACAATTACAGTTTGTTCAAAATATTTCGATTAATGGTAAAATAGTGGCAAGCAAGGCACATATTGTGGTGTTCGGGGATATTTCGGAACGCAAAACTAAAACAGTAAGCTTATTTGGGATACTTAATAGTGCATAAAGGTACGTCCCAGAATTTTTGTGTTTTTATATGGCCGATTTCTGTTGAAGGTCACGAAATCTTGACCACAAAACATTAAAAGTTCCGAAAAGAGTTTCACTTCTGTGTTTGAGTATTCTGTGAGTTTACATTATAACTTGCTGATAGATGATATAACAGTCATTTATGATAAAGTTAGCTTCTTCCTTGCCAGCAGGCGTGAAAATATGCTGAGGTCTGCAAATTTTCGTGAACTCTTGTGCTTTGGCGACTTATCGAGGAACGAGTTACATTGTCTACCAACTTCAGACTAGATGGTTAGTATCTTACTGAGGAATACTCATCCAAATTCCTCATATAGCATCAACGGAGACATATAAATATGATGGGAGACATCACTAAATTTATATTACGTAGAAGGTCCTCCTACTGGACAAATTGAGATCGAAGCGGAACGTCCTTTCCTCTACATTCTACAATCCCAAGTATCCTATATGCATCATATTCTTCTTAAATTTCACCAAATATACATTTTCATCTTGTTGCCCAATCCAATTGGAATAGCGCTTTACATACAGTATATTTCTGAAATGCGAGTATAGCTTATCTGACTGTCTATAAAAAATCCCATATTCATCATGGTCACCCAAACATAACTTAGATTCTTGACTGAAGCACGTTTATCGTTTTCCTTTTTATTCGAGAAAGGTAAACAGCTATTTTTTTCCTTGCAACACATAAGTATTTGAAAATTATATATAGAGAACAAAGTCTGTTTGAAAACAAACTTATGAATATAATTCCATATATCCCAGGTATATCGGATACAATTAAGTGGTTAGTAAATAAATAAATAAATGTTAAAACTGTTTTAAAAAAATTATACATTGCGCTCTATCCTAACGCATTCCAATGCATTTAACGCAACTGAGAATTCCGAAAACTGTGTGCACAGTGTTGTATGTGACTGTGACCACTTATACCCGTGAAACTTCAGGAACTTTAGAAGTAAGGAAAAAAATACCAATATAACATTTCTAGAAGATATGTGGAGAAATAAATTTTGGTTAATCAGCACCGGCAGTCATAAGACAGACTAGGATAAAACAAAGATCTTGTTGAAAGAGGAAAATTTAAAAAAGATAAGGAAGACGGAAATCGGTGCACTTTCAATCGACCTTCTTTTGGACTGGAGAAATCAAATTCTAGCAGAGCAGGAAATGGTACCCTTAGTATCAAGTGATCGCCAAACTACAACTTGTGTGTCAAATTTTTGATAAACAACAAAATCAACATCACGATAACATTTTTTAGAAAAAAAAATCAAAATACAATACAACGCGATTGACACCGACTCCAAAGTCTGAGTTGAAACGTCTCCAAACACAGATAAGTATAACACAATATACAATATTCTGCTTATATACATGAATACTGGTTGATGATTTTGTAGACATCTCTTTCTCTCGGAGTAACTGTGAGGAAGAATTTCTGTACGGACAGGCAGTAATCAGGATAATTTTACAAAATGCCTTACTATACTTTGTTCTTCATACACAGTTTTCAGATATTTATCTATTGCAGGAAATAAATAGAAGAGAGAAAATCCTATGAACAGGCAAAATAATTCAAGACATCCTCAACGATCTTTTCGAAATTACTTACTATACTACGATGGTGATACTAATTTTTAAAGTAGAGCAATATATTTTTTTGGAGAATTTATTATGGTTGTGTGTATCCATATTCTTCTAAGAGAGTCTAATTTAACTATTTTGTTAGCACCTACACAACTTATTGAATACGACAATGCCGTTAAACTGTTTAAATATTCCTATTTCATCGGCCCTAATGTGCGACTCTGTCATAAGAACACAACTAAACCTACTGAGAAATAATGAGATGGTTATACTCTTAATGAGGCGCCGTTCTATACACAGGCTCTTGTCACATTTCTATACCATAAATTCCGCTGGGAAAATATGAATATTCCAGACCGAGACCATTTCCATATTTAGCACGAAATGTAGCGCGAACAACGGTACAAGATTTCTCTCTCGCAAATTTCCTCTATTTTCTTTTCATGCTTTAAGTCATTATTCCTTAAAGACAAGAACACAGTGAGTCTCTCATAAGTGCTTTCGGGAGTCGAAACAATGGAGATGGTAATAATTATTTAGATTTGCTCGTTTCCCGTTCACCCTTTATTCGAGCTCGAAAACGACAACAACAGCTTCTGTGATGTTCTCTGTTCCGTGAGTTTGGTAACGTTCTGTGCTTAGATCAACGTCGTAGGTTGAAAGGACTACACCAAGAAAAAACGTTATATCATTTCTTTTGGTCCATAGAATATAGTTTATACCAGAAGATGCTTAACAAAGACACACTTACACATAGTACGAGATCCCGCTGCAGAATTAGTGCACCCATCGAGTGTTTGTTATAAATCAAATTTTTACTCATATTTAGATTAGGAGGCCGCTAATATTTTTAATTAAATTATTATTAATTGACTTTTGGTTAAAAAATTCACCGACTTGTTTTTTCAGTAAAATATCGTCCACTTCAAGGCAATATATATAAAGACTCTGAAAAATCACGATTGCCGATACGCACTTGGCCGCACCTCTTCGTAGCCAGGTTAACATAGGTATGATTTTGTTACATTTATACACTCATAACGTACATTTATTATTTATATATCAAATTAAAGTTTTAAACTGTTATTAATTTATAGAGCTATTCATACGCCATATTACACACATATGTTTCATGCATGGCACCAACTTCAAACGCAGTCTTATAGAACATACAAATAATATCTTTCGCTTTAAATATCCAATTGAAATATTTTTCACGCTTTTGTGTCATTATTGTTACTATGTATTGAAATCGGTCATTTTTTTTGGACTTTTGCAATATACAGACTTTCAAGTTTACTTGGTGTTATTCCCACAGAACTCAGAAAAAATAAAAACCAGAAATGCCGCAATTATCATTCAGAAAACATATGGCACTTTTTTTTTTAATCAAGCCGCATTACTATAATTATACTCCAGCTTATACGTCACCACCATGTATATACATCTGCCAATAGCCACCTAATTTAACATTTTTTGGAGCATCCTGTTAAACTATAATTCCACTGTACCCTATACTCCAACCATTATTTATTTGCAACTGCTGAGGTACTACTCTACAGGTATAACATTCCTTTACCCTTTTTTAAAACTTGTATAAAATATGTTCTACTCGACCCTATCTTTCAATCTTTCAACTATCATATTTAATCAACTGCTTGTGGGTTTCACGACAAAAAAATTCTATTTTTTTTTCTAAGCAATCAGTATAACTATAACTTCTCTCCACTCTACTCTTATATTCTAACTCCTCTGTATATGCAATTGCTTGTATGCTAACGTATTTTAACCATCTTGTATAATTATAATTCGAAAACGCCCTATATTTCAAAGAATTTATGAATATAAACATATAAAACTGCTTATTGGATACATATAACATTCTTTAAATTTTTTAAACTATCTATAATGTAATGGCAGGGAATGATAGCGACACAGAGAACTCAAATTCATATGGGCCTCAAATTAACATGTGAGCCGTAAGCTTTCACTCTTTGAAAACGTTAATTAACATTGATTCATAACCAGTTTCGATATTTCCAAAAGAAATGGTAGATTCTTGACTATTGTGGAAAATTCATCTTTTTGACAAACCTCGTATACATTATTGATAAAAGTAACATTTGATTATTTCGTTTTAGGTTTCAAGATTATGCAATTTTTTTCTGGAAACTTAACTATTATTTCCTAGATATATTAATAAGAAATTTGTCGTTACTATTCTAACTTAAGTGCACACTACATATATGCAAACAAATTGAAAATATTCATTTGGAAATATTTTAAAGAAGTTCCCATTTATTTTCAATGAATTTTATCCTAGATATCGAATAATAATAACTAAAATGTTTTAATACGAGCGCATTCGCCATATATTATGATATATTAAGAGGTCGGTTACAAGATTTTCCGATTTTTTGCAAAATGGACCATTCCATGTCATTGATGACGAAATTCCAATCTATTTTAAATTAACTTCATCCTAGATTTCGAATAGCAATAACTAAAACCTTTTAATTCCAGCGCATTCACCATATATTATGATAGATTAAGAAGTCGGCTACAAGACTTTTCCGTTTTTTTTTGGAAAATTGACCATTGGATGTAATTGAAAAAAATTGAAAAAAATATGGTACCAATCTTGAAGCATATTTTATCAAATGAAAAATGATTGATCGAAATCGGTTCATAGTTGCCGGAGTACTGAGGTAACAAATTCTAAAAAAAAACATTCAACCGAATAGAGAATTTCCTCCTTTTTTGAAGTCGGTTGAAAATAGATCAGTATGGTTGTGAAATATAAGAATTAGACTTTCTCCCAGACTTCGTTCCGCCCCGACACTGCTTTAACCTTTGTTAAGAGTTTCTTTGATTGTATAAATTCAATAAATTATAGTCAATAAACGAATATAACATCCAACTAATATACAATACCGTCACACAATTTGATTTTCGTTCTAATAAAAATTCTAATTCTCTGTTTGCAATATTTTACATCAGAAGGCAGAACACCACCAAAAAGGACAACGTTACCAGCTGTGGACACCAGTTGCATAGTTGTCATTGCGTTTGTTTGCTGATCAAGTTCTTATTATACAATGTGTCACAGATAAAAGTAACTACATGGGGATTTCCAAAATGGCAAGAGATATATGGTGGCTTAAATAAGAAAAATGTTGCGGTATTCAAAGCACAATCAGGTGCTCTAGCGAAATTAAAAATATCTACCGAAATTTTCAAAATATTGAGAAAAAACAAAATATTGTTTTTTTTTAAATTGCAAGATGTTCGCCATATTTTAAACAAATTTGCTAAACTTTTGTAGGTTTGAGTTAGCAATTACAGCCAATCGACTGACGTTAACTATTTTGTTTGTCTGCTGTTTTTTTTGACACCATAGCCAAACAGTTTTCCATTAGTTGGTTTTGAAACAAATTTCCCTGTTCGTTGCCACAGCTATGTATATCTCTGTCAAATCTTTATTATTAATGTGGTTCTATCTGTTAAATATTTAATATTTTTCAAAAAAAATGTAATATCTTTAAGTAACCTAGTTAATAGCACTTTTTAATTAAACTAAATATGGAGAGTTATTCAAATTGGGAATAGTGGATATGTATAGTATATAATATACTAATTGAGAAATGATTCTTTCAGTTGGGATAGTTTTTGGCGTCCCTGCGAAATTGAAACCTTTGGATAGGTTGTGTAAACTAGTAGAGTCTAAGGAGAAGTCAGAAAAGTTGTGAACGGTTGTCTGAGGGAGTGAGGTGACAGTGGGTTTATGTCTTGTAATATGTGTTAGTTTACGTTTTTGAGTGACTGCTTTCTTTTGTGCCAAGTGTTCAGCTTTATCGCTCGAAATGCCATCAAAATTGTCCCACAGAATTGGATGAGGGTTGAAAGTATGTAATGATTAATAACAGTGATAGAAATTTCGGTTGGCTTGGACAAGTTGATATCTGATTGAGTGGATGGAATTTTGTAACAGGCCGAAACTTGCTGTGTTAAGAGTGTTAGTTTGACAGTGGTTGGAAAGATGTTATAGGTTCTATAAGATTTAAGGAAAACAAGATCACAAAGAAGTAGAGATTTTCGAATAACTGGTTTACAGTATGTTTTAGTTGGAAGAAATCTTCCCCGTAGAGGCGATTGAAATGTTCTGCAAGGCTTTCACGGTCATTATTATGAGAAAAGCTAGTCTCCGAGTGAGAACCGCTTCGGATTTATTATATACTTGACGTTTCGATTCATACTTTGGAGCTATTATCACGAGAGAAAAAGTGAAAAAAGAGTTTCAAAGTCTGGATCGAACGCGGGGCCTCAATCTGCCTACACTCCAAGAGTCACTAGGTAACTTAACTGAATGTGAATCTAGTCTGCTTCTTTCATTTATAGATATCGGTCGACTAGAAGAGGAAGTCACTTGCTGAGGAGGCTGTGGGGTGTATCTGGTTTGTTTTTGGCAATTACGGAGGTCCATACTGTATGAAGGCGGGAACTATCATCTCCTCGGTTTGGACAGAGTGGTCGTTTTTCTATTTCTATAGCTTTGCCAATAGTGGATGCACTAAGGGAATCGAGAAACATAATAGCCCTACTGTCCTCGAAGTTGATGAGTTCCCAGTTTGGATATGACGATGCGCGAGAGCTGAAGCCCGATCTGTTTTACAAACTGACAGATAGTGTTCATATAGGTACTCGATGGCTGACGCGCCTGTTTGTTCGACCGATGTAGGTTTGTGGACAATGGCGACATGGACTTTCGTAAACTCCTCGATCCTCGTTAGGTACTTTAACTTTAGGGTTCCCGGTTAAGTTGGCTGTAGTTTGAGTGGTGTTTAAAACTGTCTTTATTTGATGTCGGTGTCAATTTTATATATTACATTCGATTGGAGAGATTTTGTAACAATTGTCCAGCCACTTATATTGGACAAACTTCTAGCATCCTTGTAATAATGTAAAGTTAATACTGAATTCAATGTAGGTTTTTATTACATTTTATCGTAATGTTATAGTTTTTGTGTTAATTGTGGTTTTTTAAATGATGAAGAAATAAATGATTTCGAAAGCTCTCAAAATATATAGATAAAACAGTATACTTTTATATATTGGCTGCTTCCCGATGGCATTCTAGATTTTTGTACTTCTATACAACCGTTACTCTCTTTCTGGTATATATATATATATATATATATATATATATATATATATATATATTATAAAATTGTAGTCCTAAATATTCACTCGACTCAAATACATAAAAAACACCACAATCACGGAAATATCCATGAACTTGAAAGTAATAGGATTATCTCGGGAAAAACCGCAAAAATCTACCTAATCTCGTTTACATAATCCGAAATTGTAATGGGACCGCTGCAAAATTTAAATCAATTAAAATCTCGCCGCTCCAAATAAAATTATTCGAGGACCACGTACCCGTAGTCAAAGGATTGTTACACTAAATGGATAATTTCTCCTTTTATGAGAAACCTGGAAAAGCTGAAATATTAATTAAATGTGCTTTGATGAAAATTGAGCAGGCGAAAATAAAAATTTCATATTTGAGTCGGGGAAGACGGGAATTAAAAGAACAAAGTCAATAACCCAATTTACGCGAAAGGAATTTTCAATTACTAATTAAGGATTTCGCGTGTTTTCTGCAACTGAAATTCGCAGATTTAAATGAAAACTTGTCATCTGTAGTCCGCTGACAGAAAAAGGAATGGCTGCAAATAAATGTAGAGAAAATGTCTAGATTTTCCAAACGTTATGAATGTCTGAAAGTATTTAACACGTTATTTCTTTTAGTTGAGCTTTAAGTATTGATCAGAACAAACGAATCGGCAAATATCAGATTTAGCAGTTATTAAATTTAACGAAAGTGTCTGCACTTTTATTAATATAATATTTGATCTAGCATTGTATGTATAAAATAATAAACTATTTTTACTCACATAAAATAAATGAAGTAAATAAAGTAAATAAAATAATTAAAATAAATAAAATAAATAAAATAAATAAAATTAATAAAATAAATTAAATAAATAAAAAATAAATGAAATTAATAAAAAGGATAAATTAGGATTACCACTATTCTAGCATAGTTCTTGTAGTGATGAGAACATCACTCCCATTTGAAACTAAAAAATAATAGTTTCAATTACTTTTAGTTTTCGAAATGTTTGTTGCTTACATTTAAAATATGTTTGATTATATTGCTATTTAATCTTCCTATTCAGATGATACTTTCACAATATTCGCAAATTTGCTAAATTTGTTATTATGCTAGTCAACTATCTACACATATACCAATACAAATGTAATTCCAATTTTTAAACTTAAAATACTTGAACATATTGTTTTGATACTTTGATATTGTGGCAAATGCTGAAAGTTTCTTAGAAACAGCAATGGACGCATGCCAAATATAAACATTCTAAAAAAGTAACAATGTCTACCATTATTATCAACTACAATAACCTAGATAAAATATTTGAAATATTTAGACCAAAATAATTGCAATAACTGCTCAAAATGGCCTCTCATTACATTTAAACAGTGTTGTGTCCGACTTTTAAACGACCTCACTACATTTCAAACTATTGGAATACTAATGTTTTGGAAACCAAATTCTATGTTATATAACCTCACTTCAAGTTTCAGGTATTTTATACACCCTACTTATCCATCGTTCTGGAATAAAAAAATAGAGATAATGAATTTCTCTATTATGATGTCCTGGAGCTCTATCATTTACTGATGTATACGAAGAGAGACATTTTCAAGATATTTAAGCAACTGAATATTAAAAAAAAACTCCTCAGAAAAATATGATCAAATTACTAATAATACTGCCTCAAATAAATATTTAAGGACCATCTTGTTTGAGAAGTAGTATCATGTGGCAGTGACAGTTGTAATTTTCTTTATTTTTTTATCTATATATAAATAGGCAGTGACAAAATGATTAGAAACCATTTTCTCCTCTGTCTCTCAACCAATTTTCTTCATTTTTATTTTATTTAGTAGCTAGTGACGGCCTTCAGGCCAGATTGCTAATATTAATTTATAATATTGGTTCACTCATTAAATAAAACGTAATAAAAATTCATTATTTACGTCTGTACTGTCAACATCAAACAACTGAGAGTGCCGCCGCCCCAGAAGGTCAAAACGCAAAACATTGAGTAATTACATATGGAGGGATCGTTAGATATACTCGTAGAGCATGTACTTCTGGAAGTGGCATGCAAGCGTTGCTATTCTTTAGTGGTAAAATAGTCAATGTAGTAGATCAGTATTGATTTTTCGGACGCGTTGCGGTAACTTTCATATTAAATATTCTGTTGATAATGTGAATTCAATTATTTGATTAATATATTATCACAACCTTACCGAAGGTGTTGTGTAAAAAATTGTTACACAGCGGACAATAGAGAATGTGTTAAATATTTAAGTTCTCCTAGGATTGTTGGTTCTCTCTTTTCTTTAATATTCCTGTACTTGATTAAAACCGCAAATGACGAAATCTTTTAGGTTGCAAAGAACAATCTTCAAATTATTATATCGAATATTTTGCCAGCAGCGGTTTCAGCCAAAAATTTGGGGGGGGGTCATTCATTTGTCAAAAATATTTGAATTACCGATATTTGATTACATTTTATTTTCTTTTTATTTCAATAGATTTGTCAATATGAGTGAACAATTTTGGTCATTACATCTACTTCTCCGATTTCTTCACAACTCTGTTTCTTATACATATATACTTTATACACTTTCATGAAATAGGGTCGAATTTCGATCACTGGGCGACCTCAAGTATTCTTAAATTTGCAATCTTTTTCTTTACATTATCCACCGTTATGTAAACGTTATTACATTATATACTTGTTTTAACTATTCGGTAAGTTTCATGTAACTTTCCTGTCGTGTTACTCGGTTTTTATATTGAGAACGTTACATATTGTATAACTTTGATGTTCATACAAATAGATAAGGTTGGTTATGTTATATCATTTCTGTTGAATGTGAAACCACTTTTCGACATTTTTGAAGATAATCCTTGATGATTGTAATCCTGTTTTTTTTCTGATTTCAAATGACAAATATGAAATAACCTCTAAAACAACAAGCGTCAAAATTTGACTCATGGTATTTGTCTGTTATTTTACGATTAGTGGGCACTACAATTGAATCAAGTATATTGTCAGTCACCAAGAGAGACAATGCTTCATAAGCTATAGGGGATGTGTTAGCAGCAGGTCCTTTCAGTCACGGAAAATGAAGACCTATGTTTTCAGCTCTTCGTCTAGAACCTGCAGGAGGATTCTTGGACCACTTATATTTATTTTTGCCATACAAGTATGCTCCTACATCGTCTTTGCTGCCGGGTAGTTGATCATCTTCATGTTCTGATTCTGAACCAGTCTCGCTTTCACTCTCAATTATTGTTTCATCACTAAAACACTGTCACTGTCTTGAAACTAATTCGGCGTCAGTTCGAAAACAATTCATTTTGAACACGAGACACTATTTCAAACGGGTATTGATGGGTCAAATTTGACCCGAACGATGAGTACCGGGCAAAGAGCAAATGGCAACTGATGCGTGAACGCTACACCCCTAAGTATGTCAGACGCTCGAGGAATACCTATATTATTGTATTGCGTTTAATTACTGAAATATATGCTCATACAATTTTTCAGGATCAAAATTGACCCAACAATACCAGTTCAGGGTTAAAACAATCGAGATATTAAATTCTGGAATATAAGTTGATCACCCTGTATATATGGCAAAGAAGAAGGTATAACGACGTGGTTAATAGAACAACAATCGGAATTTTGCTCTTGGTTGATTAATAATAATTTTTGGTTGGCTTTTTATCATTTAGTTTACTGCTAAATATATATTTATTATATTGATATCAGATGAATGTTAGTAGAAATGACAATAAAAAACAATACGATTGTATCGTGATCATCTTCATAGCTATGTTTATTAATAAAGGGACGAGAGAAAAATCGTTTAAATCACACCCATCAATTAAAAAGATATAAATCAAAAAAGATATGACGCGCTCTGACCCTGTTGGTGGTCGTTTATGGAAGGAAAGACAGGTCTCCTTATCCCATTAAGTTTTAATAGAGAATGATGGTGGTTAGGTAACGGCTTGAGAGACCAGAGAGATCCGTCGATTCATCTAAATTGTTTTACAAAACGGATTTAACGGACCATTAAATGACAAGAATTTTATGAATATTAATTGGGCAAACCGACTCATGTCACTTCGTGTTGTTGGTACATACATAGTGTTTTGATGTGAAAGTGTTCTAATTATGTATGACTTCGGAGGAGTACGTGGGAAGGGCAGTGGAATGTTTAATTTCAAGTACATGTTTGTTGCATGTTAGTTAATGCAGTTTCGATGCTGTAACGCCGGTCAAATTTCATTGAGTATTGAACAAGTTATTTTTCTCATGTATATATGCAAAGCTATTTGTGGTCGATAATCAGTTTTAGCCAGAAATGATTGTAAAATATACAAATATATTTAGTTTTAAACTTGGATATAAACTGTAATTTTGAATTCTTGTCATGAGTTATGAATACAAGTTTAATAAAATTTATGATCTCGTATTTTGTATTGCTGTTTATAATGTATTTTTCAAAAACAAGAGCGTCAGGCATTGGAGATTGAATGATGGAAGCGAAAGTTTTTACGAATTCTTCACCTTTCTTGTTATCTCCTGTCTCTGTTTCATTGTGTTATCATTAGTATTGGTTATAAATATCAGGAGAATTAAAATAATTGTCACTATTTTTTTTTTGTTATGACACAAATATTAATACTAAGGTGTAATTTAATTCTTAATTTAAATTTCTATAAGTGCCAAATAAAGTTTGTTAAATTATAAACTTGCAACTTGTAGATCTTATCCGACGAATTGTAAATGCCGCAACAAATTAACAAAAGGTGAACGAATTTAATAAGGTTGTTTCTGACTTCTGACATATGTAAAGCCCGTAATGCAATATATCGCAAAGAGAGATTTGGAGTTTTATTAGAAAAGCAAATTTGGTGCAGATTTTTTATATATATATATATATATATATATATATTTATATATATATATGAAAAGGCTAGGTTCCGGGTGAGAACTGCGTCGAGTATTTATTATAAACTCGACGTTTCGACTCCTGCTTTGTAGCTATTATCAAGAGACAAAAGTGAAAAAGAATTTCAGAGTCTAGATCGAACTCGGGGCCTCAATCTGCCTACTCTCCAAGAGTCACTAGGTAACTGAACTGAATTTGAGTCTGCTCTGCTTCTGTTATTTATAGGTAGCGCTGGGTTAGAAGAAGATGTCACGTGATGAGGCTGTGTTGTGATTGGTTGGGTATTGGTGGGCGTGTCTGCTTTGTTTAATCTGGCAATTACGGAGGTCCAAGCTGTGGGAAGGCGAGTACTGTCATCGCGTCTATTTAGACAGAGAGGTCTTTTTTCTATTTCGATAGCTTCGCGAATAGTGGATGCCCTAAGAGAATTGAGAGATATGATAGTCCTACTGTCCTCGAAGTTGATAGAGTGCCCTGTTTGGATATGGTGATGCGCGAGAGCTGAAGTCGGATCTTTTTTACGAACTGACAAAGAGTGTTCATATACTCGATGGTTAACGCGCCTGTTGGTACGACCGATGTAGCTTTGTGGGCAATCGCGACATGAGATTTCGTAAACTCCTCGATCCTCGTTAGGTACTTTGTCTTTGGGGTTACCGGTTAAGTTGCCTATAGTTTGAGTGGTGTTGAAGATAGTCTTTATTTGATGTCTTTGTAAAATCCGTGCAATTTTGTCAGTGACTCCTCGAATATATGGAAGTACGGCTTTTTGATGTTGTTGTTCTGTTTCTGACGGGGTTGGTGTGATTGGGGGTTGTTGAGATTGATGAATTATACGCGCAATGTGATCCGGATGATAACCGTTTTGTCGAAGGATTTGTTGAACTTAAGCTAACACGACTTATTACAAAACAACAACCCACTGTCACCTCACCCCCTCAGACGACCGTCCATAACTTTTCTGACTTCCCCTTAGACTCTACCAGTTTACACGTCCTATCTAAAGGT
This sequence comes from Octodonta nipae, assembly GCA_034190945.1. Taxonomy (NCBI): domain Eukaryota; kingdom Metazoa; phylum Arthropoda; class Insecta; order Coleoptera; family Chrysomelidae; genus Octodonta; species Octodonta nipae. The sequence continues at coordinate 21,009,388 of CM067218.1, read as the reverse complement.
TTCAATTTCGCAGTGACGCCGAAAACTATCCCAACTGAAAGAATCATTTGTCAAGTTGAAGTAGCTTTGGTTGAACTAACAGATATTGAGGCTGAAGATACTCGTCAAGACATTGCTAGAGTACTCCGCACATCAAAGCCACCAAAATCAAACCTAACTTCTAACGAAAGACATGCACTAAAACAACTACGTAACAACGATGACATAACTATTCTTCCTGCCGACAAAGGTAACGCGACTGTTCTTCTCAATACTAAGGACTATGTTCACAAGATAAATTCCCTACTCCACACTGCAGACTACGAAATAATAAACAATAATCCTACTACTTACTTAGAGAAAAAGACTAAGGAAATCATCAACAGGACACAACTTCCTCTTGACATTAAAAAGATCATCATTCCTCGTGAAAAGTCTTCTAAAATTCCGAAAATTTACGGACTACCCAAAATTCATAAGCCGGACATTCCTCTTAGACCCATTGTCAGTTCGGTACAATCCCCGACCCAAGAATTAGCCCGGTACTTAGCCAAAACCCTTCAACCTCTAGCCGAGCAAGCATCCTCGTACGTAAAGAACTCTTCTTCCTTCCTAGATATCCTAAGTGGTTACAGAATTTCAGAAAATGACATCCTAGTTAGCTTCGATGTTGTATCTCTTTTCACCAATGTCCCCATTTCAGAAACGTTAGATATTCTAAAAACAAAATACAATATCTCTTCTGACATTATCAAACTTGTACAACACTGTTCCTCTAACACTTATTTTTCATTTCAAAACACTCTGTTCAAACAAGTCCGTGGGGCCCCCATGGGTTCACCTCTTTCTCCAGTGCTTGCTAACATTTTCATGGAACAAATCGAAACCCAGGCCCTTAACTCGTCTAATTTAAAACCTTCCTGTTGGCTTAGATATGTAGATGATACTTTTGTCATTTGGCCTCATGGCAGAGATTCATTAGACTTCTTCCTACAACACCTCAATGGTATACATTCTAATATACAATTTACAATGGAAATCGAGTCCGATTCTTCTCTCCCGTTTCTTGATGTCCTCATAACAAAAACCAACAATGACAGATTCTCACATACCGTCTATAGAAAACCAACCCATACCAATCGATACTTAAATGCCCAATCACACCACCACCCTGCCCAATTGAGTTCTGTAATGAAATCTTTGACTCTCAGATCTATTCGTTTAACAGATATTGACAATAGACAAAACGAACTTAATAATATTCAACAAATCCTTCGACAAAACGGTTATCATCCGGACCACATTGCGCGTATAATTCATCAATCTCAACAACCCCCAATCACACCAACCCCGTCAGAAACAGAACAACAACATCAAAAAGCCGTACTTCCATACATTCGAGGAGTCACTGACAAAATTGCACGGATTTTACAAAGACATCAAATAAAGACTATCTTCAACACCACTCAAACTATAGGCAACTTAACCGGTAACCCCAAAGACAAAGTACCTAACGAGGATCGAGGAGTTTACGAAATCTCATGTCGCGATTGCCCACAAAGCTACATCGGTCGTACCAACAGGCGCGTTAACCATCGAGTATATGAACACTCTTTGTCAGTTCGTAAAAAAGATCCGACTTCAGCTCTCGCACATCACCATATCCAAACAGGGCACTCTATCAACTTCGAGGACAGTAGGACTATCATATCTCTCAATTCTCTTAGGGCATCCACTATTCCCGAAGCTATCGAAATAGAAAAAAGACCTCTCTGTCTAAATAGACGCGATGACAGTACTCGCCTTCCCACAGCTTGGACCTCCGTAATTGCCAGATTAAACAAAGCAGACACGCCCACCAATACCCAACCAATCACAACACAGCCTCATCACGTGACATCTTCTTCTAACCCAGCGCTACCTATAAATAACAGAAGCAGAGCAGACTCAAATTCAGTTCAGTTACCTAGTGACTCTTGGGGAGTAGGCAGATTGAGGCCCCGAGTTCGATCTAGACTCAGAAACTCTTTTTCACTTTTGTCTCTTGATAATGGCTCCGAAGCAGGAGTCGAAACGTCGAGTATTCAATAAATTCAGACGCGGTTCTCACCCGGAACCTAGCTTAGTTCATATATATATACATATATATATATATATATGAACAAGGCTAGGTTCCGGGTGAGAACCGCGTCGAGTATTTATTATATACTCGACGTTTCGACTCCTGCTTTGTAGCTATTATCAAGAGACAAAAGTGAAAAAGAATTTCAGAGTCTAGATCGAACTCGGGGCTTCAATCTGCCTACTCTCCAAGAGTCACTAGTTAACTGAACTGAATTTGAGCCTGCTCTGCTTTTTTTATTTATAGTTAGCGCTGGGTTAGAAGGAGATGTTACGTTATGAGGCTGTGCTGTGATTTGTTGGGTGTTGGTGGGCGTGCCTGCTTTGTTTAATCTGGCAATTACGGAGGCCCATGCTGTGGGAAAGCGAGAGTTGTCATCGCATCGTTTTAGACAGAGGGGTCTTTTTTTTATTTGTATTGCTATGCGAATACTAGATGCCCTAAGGGAGTTAATAAATACGATAATCCTACTGTCCTCGAAGTTGAGTGTCCTGTTTGGATATTATGATGCGCGAGAGCTGAAGTCGGATCTTTTTTGAGAACTGACAAAGAATGTTCATATACTCGATGGTTGACGTGCCTATTTGTAAGACCGATGTAGCTTTGTGGGCAATTGCGACATGGAATTTCGTAAACTCCTTGATCCTCGTTAGGCGAATAGATCTAAGGGCCAAAGATTTAATTACAGAACTTTTATTTGTCCCTTAGATCTATTCGCCTAACAGACATTGACAATAGACAAAACAAACTTAATAATCTTCAACAAATCCTTTAATAAAACGGTTATCATCCAGACCACATTGCATGCATATTTCATCAATCGCAACAACCCTCGAGTACACCAACCCCCTCAGAAACAGACCAAAAACACCCGAAAGACTTCCTTCCGTACATTCGAGGACTCACTGACAAAATTGCATGAATCCTACACCGACATCAAATAAAGAAGGTCTTCACCACTAGTCAAACTATAGCCAACTTAACCGGGAACCCTAAGGATAAAGTGCCGCCTAACGAGGATCAAGGAGTTTATGAAATTCCATGTCCGATTGCCCACAAAACTACATCAATCGTACAAATAGGCGCGTCAACCATCGAGTATATTCTTTGTCAGTTCGCAAAAGAGATCTGACTTCAGCTCTCGCGCATCATAATATCCAAACAAGACACTTTATCAACTCCGAGGACAGTAGGACTATCCTATCTATTAACTCCCTTAGGGCATCTACTATTCGCGAAGCAATAGAAATAGAAAAAAGACCCCTCTGTCTAAACCGACGCGATGACAGCTCTCGCCTTCCCACAACATGGACCTCCATAATTGCCAGATTAAACAAAGCAGACACGCTCACCGACACTCAAGAAATCACAACACAGCCTCATCACGTGACATCCCCTTCTAACCCTGCCCTAACTATAAATAAAAGTAGCAGAGCAGACTCAAATTCAGTTCAGTTCCCTAGTGACTCTTGGGGAACAGGCAGATTGAGGCCCCGAGTTCGATATAGACTCTGAAACTCCTTTTCACTTTTGTCTCTTGATAATGGCTCCAAAGCAGGAGTCCAAACGACGAGTATATAATAAATTCAGACGCAGTTCTCACCCAGAACGTAGCCTTGTTCATAGTAATGACCGCGGAAGCTTCTCAGAACATATATATATATATATATATATATATATATATAATTGATATTCTATAAAAGAAGAAACTCATAATGAATTTTACCTGGTCTCTGTTTCTTACACAGTGAACTGAATTGTGAAGTGTGTGGGGTCGGTGACGGTCAGTGTCGGTGTCGAAACAAATGAAATTTCAAGTTATTTCATTTCTTTCCTCATCTATTTTCATATATGTAAATTTGGGCCCCCGTTAAGAAGCTTGCGGTTCAAATATATATATAATCCGCATTTCTCTAAAAGTGTGAAACTTTTTTAAGTTTATAAGAAAAATAGAATTGCGCCATGAATTGTATGATTGTAAGTACAATAACTTGGATTTGGTCATATCATTATTATTGTCAAAAATCGTGATAAATCAACTTTATTCTTCTTAAAATATACGTAAAATATTTGAAATTAGCGTAAAAATTGCATTTTTTGGAAAAATATCAAAATTGACAGATGAAAATTTTATATTTTTGTTACATTTCTAAGCACAAACTGCTGGCATAAAAAAGTTTTCTAAATGTTTGGGTTTCTATTAGTTTTTGAGGAAATTAATTTCACAGAGACCCAATATGCTGCTGTAGGTATACATGATACTTAAGTGACAAAAAATGAGTTGCTTCCTGTCGCATATACGATAAGTTTTTTTATTGCTAAAGTGATAAATTATCAAAATTTTCAAAAATGTCATAGGCCAGAAAGAACAATTTAAAAACACCAAAATGTCAAATTTTCAAAATATGAAGACATCCAACAACTTTAAAAACGTTACAATTGTCAAATACGTTCAAACGGTTATAAACCATAAAAGGTAATTTCAAAAACGATGGAAATCTCTTTAATGTAGAAAATGACAAAGTGTCATGTCACTCTTGAAATGTTTGACAATTTTGTCAAAAATGTAAAAAGTGTCAAAATATAAAAACAGTCAAAAAACGAATGTCAATGTCAAAATTGTTTATAGTGTCAAATATGTAAAATATTTCAAAAATGATAATAATCTTAGAAATGTCAAAATTGTGAAAAATGTCAAATAAGTAAAAATTATTAAAAAAGCCATAACTGACAAAATTGCCACGAAATATAAAAAATGTGGATGTAAAGATATCAAATCATCAAACTTGTCTATGATGAAAACTCCAAATACACAGAACTGTCTATCCATTGCGCAGCTGGACAGGATCAGCCAGTGTTATTAATAAGAAGTAAGTTATAAATTGCCTTTGTCTTTGTATTAAGCTCTATATTCGGGTACAAACTATTAATAGGTGTCTTTCCCTATTGGTGTTTTCAATTTTGTACCCAAGAATTAATTATCAGAAGCATTTTAAAAAAATCATGGTTTAATTTTGTCACATTATTATTGTATCAGCACAGGTCATAATAAAATCATGAAGCAATTAGCTTAAAGTATTAACAGTTAAAAATACAAGCAGCGTACAGCAATCACTTTTAAACGAATTACCAAAGTTTGTGAAGCATTCATCTCCTTTATACTACCGAAGCTTTCAACTCCCAAAAAAGTAACTCTACTTAAACACAATGATAAACATCTTTTATTTCCCCCAGAAAAAACAATTTGCGCGCCCTTAATCCATCTTTTAAACTGCCGTAATGAAATGAAATCCTCCACGTTGTGACATCAGTCGTTCGTTACGAAAGTTGCTGTTCTGACAAACGCAAAAAAGTCATATTCGTGTTTTATGTTTTTACAGGCTCCATCGTCGGGCACCAGCGTGATAATTAGATTGTTTCCTGTAAGAGGGCGGGAAATGTGCTGTTGGAAAAGAGATTTTTAAACGCTGTTGTTAGAAGAGAGTGTCTTTAAACGTTTGTTGAGTTATACTGAAGATTAAGTACATGTTCCATAAGGCATAAGTCTCATGAACTCATGTAAGATAACAGAATATCTGGCAATACTTGGATTATCTTTGAATGTTTATATCTATAAGTTTGTGAAATTCTTCTTGAAACAATAATTGCTTAGAGGTGGAAGTTTACATTTTACAATTTTGACAATAAATTTGTATAAGTCACTATCATGTTATTGCTTTTCTGTCTATTGTTTCGGACCACACACATATACGACATTTTGTTTCACAGCCAACTAAGTGAAAAATTGTTTATTTATAATTTACATTTTCTTTAATCCAAAGAGATAGGTCTATTATACATTTTGAAAAGCTCTTTTTTTGTCCTATCCAATGTCGTACAAATCCAATATGGAGCCATAAGAAACAACAATGGTTGCAAAAGTCTAGAAGGCCTAGAAATTTTTTTAACGTCAATCGATTGGCTGTAGTCAATAATACAATCCCACCAAAGTTTAACAAATTTGTTTTAAACGATGACGAATATATTGCATTTTTCCGAAAACCACAATGTTTTGTTTTTTCTTATTTAATCCACCTGTATCTCTTGCCGTTTCCATAATCCAAATGAAGTTGTTTTTATCTAGGACAAATGTGTATTAGTGACACCCTTACTAAATACAGTGCAACAATCAATAGTTTTTTAGTCTTTGGCATATTTAATTAGCTTTAACTTAAATGGATATCACTAAAATTGTAGAGCAACAAATCTCAGGCTGCAATATATTCGAATATTTGAACTCCAACTTAAAATAATCTATATTCGAGCCAACTCGCCCTATAGCCAAAATCACACTCTGGGTACTTGATATAATTTTTCTCCTGTGACCTTTGTCTTTCCGAACAGTCGAGTATTATCTACCTGTAGGATCCAGTGATCTCATTATTATCACTACAAATTATCAAATGTGTGTTAGAACACTGCTCAGCAAGAAACATTAAATAGCTGAACTAATTTCGAAAAGATTGTTGAGACCTCTCTTTCTCTCAGAATAACAGTAAGGAATAATTTTTGTATGGACAGCCAGTAATCTGGGCAATTTTTCGATTTTACCTTACTACATTTTCTTGTATATTTAAAATTTCTAAATAATTATCTGAGAAGAGAAAACCCTAATGATTATTATTATATATATTGTTTCAGGGTACGAAACCATTTCAGCATTTTGTTACAATTATCATTGTAAAATTGTATGTCAAATTTAACATCAAAACTACATTTAAAACAACAAATACGCTTAAATCTATTATAACAAAAACAAAACCAAAAAACTCTACGCAAAACTCAAAAAATTGCATTTATAAGATTCCTTGTGAATGTAATAAGTTTTATATTGGAGAAACCTCTAGACCTCTTAATGTTCGAATAAATGAACATCAAAATTACATAAAGAAACGTCAGTTCGAAAAATCAAAAATATGTGAACATGCTTGGGACCAAGGCCATAAAATACAATTTCAAAACACAACAATATAACACAAAGAAGAACACTGCACAAAACGAAAATTAAAAGAATCTGCCTTAATTCTGTTAAATGAAAACGACTGCATCGCTTCTACTTCCGTAGATTTCAGTCATGTCTGGTTACCGATAATTAAAGATGAAATTAACAATGGGCATATCCTTTTGAACAACCCTATATCGGGATAGTTCATGAGGTTTTTTCCTAGGTTTTCCCTTATGACTTTAATGGGATCACTGAATTATCAGAATTCTTTGATCGCATTTTTGGCAAATGCACTATCTTAAAAAGAAAGTCGTCCTTAGGAACGCCACAAATAAATTCTGAAGACAATTTTTCAAGTTCTTCCAACTTGAAAAAATTTTTTTTGATTTATAATGATCTTTGGAATTTCTTGTGCACCCTGTATATTTAAAATCAAAGAAATTTATCCATAGTAACGTAAACATATTTGTCAAAATAATTGTCATATATTTCAATTTTACTTTATAAATTTATATCCATTGAAAACGAAATCCGACAGGATTTTGAAACGTTTGGTTTTAAAATATACACAAGTTTGAACTCTGATGTGGTATTATTCCCAAGAAAATCTAAAATAAACTCGCTTCTAATTGCGAGATGAATATCAAAGTTTGCGTAAACTGGTAAAAATATTTTGTTTAAATCTACGCAAGAAACATTTATCCGATTCGGTGTCACTGTAAACTAGTTAATATATTTCGCAGCTTTAATTCTAATTAATGTCAAAACTTATTTCAAATTAGAGCGTATGTATTCAAGACGCAGTCCGTTCTACTTCTAATCCAATAAAAACTCTAGTAATTCTTTCGTATTCTTAGTTCGGAACTCTTTCTGATTGGAACTCATAGAATTTCAGCCATATCATCCGAAGTTATCGACTTTAGCGTTCTCTGTCTGTCTCGTGAGAGTTGTGACACGAATTCAGAAGTGGGGTGTTTACACTCGGGTGTGGGATATTTCCTGGTGCGAAAGCTGCCTTTAGAAATGAGAAGTTACATTACGTCCTCGCTGTGTTCCCACGAACGAGCGTACGGCAGTGAGTGAGAAAGGTGAAATATTGGATGAACAAGTTGTTTTTGTGAAAGTTGCACACTACCTATTTTTACATAACAGCATTATTTGTGAAGTGTAAAGTATAGTAGCTTTTCAGTTAAAAGTCGCAAATACAACATAGTTTCTTAGACTAACCTAGATGAAGCTTTTTGTACACGTTTCTGGGTCATCGTCAATAGCTGAACGGTGGTTATCCGGTTTGCTTTTCGGTGGTCTATTGAAATTTCTTCCCAGCGTTGCATCTGCATCTGCAGTAGACATTTTCAGCGAGCTGGGTCGCTATTACGGCTAAAATTTATTTTCTGTTGAGATTATGCTCTAAAACTTTATCTTGTCAATACATTTCGAGAATATTATCATATGCGGATGATATGGTGATTTACTGCTATTTTATATTATACCATGACATAATGTGTTTCATTCTTTAGTTAAATTAACCACTGGCATTTCAACAAAGAAAACAAACTTCATTATTTAAAATATTCTTGACCAAACTTAAGCTATTTTCATTTAAATAGCAAGACTACTCACAACGAATTTAATTTATTCATCTTCCGTACTTAATTTATAAAGTACCAATTGTGCATAATTTCACCTTAATTATTTCTTTATTTTGTTCTTGTACTCCTTGGTTTGTTGATTATATTTGATCTACCTCTTGTTCCTTTGAAGTCCAAATAGATAAGTAGTTGAAATTTGCTGATTCCAATACAAAACCTTAACAATCATGTACCAGGACCCTGTTTAGTTCCGAACTCAAACTATCTTGGTAATGCTGACGTTTTGTTTGGGTCAATCTCTCATATCAAAGCGGGTCCTAGTTGAAGAAATATAAACCATCTAAACCTGGCGAGAAACAATATTATCGTTCTTTTGTTTGCAATATATTTTTGAAAGTCAATGGCCATTCCGTTTGAAGGCAAAGTCACTAACCAGTAACCTCTGCCTACGGTGTAGGAATAGAAGGTAACCGGCTTCATATTCCCACAATACGAGAAACGCCTTCCCTTTTGAGGATTTAAATCTTTCATCACTAGATGGCGCTGCGTAGCATGTGTACCATTCAAAGCTGCTGTTAGTTTTTTTATCATTAAACTACATTGTCACACATACTTACTTACTTATTTACTCCTTTCTGCATACAAAATAAACCTTTTTTATTATTCTTTATAGCTGTATGAGTTTTGCAAAAGCAAGAAATATATATATATATGGATGATTTTTCATTTAACGTTCCTTTCAAATATTACTCTCAAATCACATTTCAAACTCTTTTCAATGACTAAAAAGTAACCGATTATATTTTTATTGAACAAACATGTTAATATTATATACAATTATAGGTGTACATGTTTCCTATACATTCTATTCTTATTTTTGTTAATATTGGATATGTAGAAATGGCTTCATTTTAATGTCTTTTATAAAATTCAGCTTCATACTCTTGCATGATCAGTTTTTATAGAAGCTAGATATTTTATAAATATTTATTTGCATGTGATTTATACATGCATTTAGTATTAAAATACTAAAAATAACTTATTGTTGAATTCTACTTACCTTTAATGATTTATTTATCTTTTCAGAGTGACTCGTCTCCAAACGACCTACGTTAGTAGGGTTATAATTTAAAAATTGTGCAAATTTAAAGCTCTATTTATTACCATTTTAGTAATATTTGTGTATCTACGAAACTAACCCAGATTTAATTCTTACGATATTTTCCATTTTATTAAATCTTTTGAACAAATACTTGATACACGTTACGGTGGCACCACCGGTGTTTGTTAAATGAAATCCTCAATAAATTGTCAGGTTTCGGTAGGAGTTCGTCTACCTTCGAATCTTACACCGTTCCTCTGCAAATAGCACAGATACAAGGTAATAATTTTCCTTCGCATTCGCCAAAATGTTACATGCAATAAAAGCAAATTCTGCTCGAGAAAACCAAATCTATAATTTTTACAATCAACGTCGATTCTACAACAAAGTTCATAGAGTAGCAGCTGCAATCTCCCCTCGCAGTTGTTGAGCGTGAAATATAAATGCTACTTGTTGGGGTGCAAAACATATTTTGCAACCAAGGACGATATTAAGATGACACCTCCACTCAGTCGTATATTTAAAGTGATGATAAAGAAACACTTCGCTCAGGCACTCCCTCATAGGTGGTGTTTGATGTTAAACAACAAATATCGGTATTTTTTTTTTCGGTTTCATTATCAACGAAGAGACACAATCAATATTTGGCACCATCTAAGGAACGATTCGGTGCTATGGAGCGTTTGGTGCTAGCCGAACAGTTTATTTTGATGACAACTTTATTCTTAAAGAAGATCATCGACAATAAAGGTATAAAGAGTACACTGATGCACCCAAGAACCGTAGTGATTTCTGCATGCTCAGTATCTTACAATAGCTTCTTTTTGGGCGATCACAATTCGTTGGTATGTACACCCGTCTGTAGTGCACAAGGAGAGAACATTAGCTTTCACAATTCTCTAAAAGTTGAAGCTTGATAAGAATTCCATACTTAGGATGGAATCCAAGACAGGTGTTGAGTTCTTCAATTAGTAAAACATTGTGACAGTATTGCGGAGGTAGAATTATTTCTGGTATAAATACCAAGTTCAATAAGATTCGAATTTCCTCCTTACCAAGCTGCGTGGTAAAAAATACCCCATAACCTTGTAGAAACTCTACCACTTCTTCTTTTCCGTTTCGGTAGTCCAATACTTCCCCTAAAAAGGCCTTAATCTGTTCTTTCGTTCTCTCAAAGACATAAGCGTTTCTTTCCTTCTCCCGAGAACTAATCTGTGTAGATTAGCTTTTTAGCTCTTCTACATCCAATTAGTTGTTCAAAACATCTTCCTCAATCAATAGCCTTATATCCTCGTAAAAAAATATGTTCTTTTTATCAGTCCATCAAGACTCGATTCTCTCACCTCTAGTTCTTCTTCTTCTTATCATTTCAGACCATTCAATTCTCAGATTTTAGTTCCCTTCAATTCAGTTATACAATCTTCTTCTTCGGTTATCTCCAGTTTCTTCAGTCCCTCATCTCCCCTAGAAATTACAACTCTAAGAACAACTGAAAGATTTAAGAGATTTAATCTTTTGGTTCTTTAGAGAGCCATATTATTGTGTATACAAATCCGCATCATTTTTGAAATATTGGGCTTCATAATGTGATTTCTCTTGAGAATTGCCTACTGTGAGCTTTCTTCCGAACAAATAGACATTTGTTGCTACAACAGAAAGTATGACTCATTTGTAGGTAACTTAATGGAAAACTTTGTTAGCCATTTTTGCGGTGGTAAGTCACGTTTGGTATATACCGCAAGGCCTAGCATTAGGGGGGGCCAAAAGCTTTATTCGGTACCGTACCCAAACAACATTCTACATTTGCTACACCATTCAAATATTTGAGATCAGTTCCTATTTATGGAAAGTAAACTAGAGCGTATTCATTCAGAATAAAACAAACTAATTAGAAGCACTTTAACGATAACAACTAATGAGAAGCACTTAACTGGAAACACTGACATTGATAAAACGAGTATCACTGCGAGATTAGGTACATGCACTACAAGAGAAGAATTGCAGATGAAAGACGTACTTTCTCACCTGAGAACTACATGAATTGCTTAACAAGGCAGAAAACGTTAGTGTTGATTGAGTAAGAGGGTAAGGGTGTAGACCTGGGAAACTTACTGGACTCAATTCGATAGCAGGTCTAATTAGCAACATAATAATTTTTATTATTCTGTTGTTATATCCTGTTTAAACTTGATATCTACCCAAATACAATTCTTCTGAGCATAATAAGGCCCAATTATTATTGGTTGTATATTCTCAAGTTAATGGTGTTCTCTGATCCAACCTAGACATTTTCGAGTACAATTAAATGAAATCCAAACAAATTGTTTAAAAATATATTTACAAAAAATTATTTAAGGACGGCTTCTACAGCAGCTACTGCAGGTTTAGGTTGGAAATTCGAGTCCCACATGCAGGCATTCTTCTCTTTAATCCAGGAATACTTGTCGGTCCAGCCCCATACAGTAACACCTACACACTTGCTGTTATTTTGGCAAATTTGGAAAACTTTAGCATAATCTTGGGCCTGTTGTTGTTGATTTCCATTACTGGCAATATCTACTTCTGTCAGTGCTACTTCGACACCCAAAGCGGTGAACCTTTTCAGATTTTCTTCGAAGGTACTTGGAACCTGGCCAGCTGTCAAATGGGTTTGGAAACCGACTCCTTCGATTGGTACACCTGCAGCTTTCATTTTCTTGACCATGTTGTAAAGACCGGTACTTTTTGAGTTGACGCCCTCAATACCGTAATCGTTAATGTACAGTTTGGCAGATGGGTCGGCTTTCTTCGCGGCAGTAAATGCATCGGAAATGAAGGATTCTCCAAAGTGGTTTGACCAGATTGAGCTTCTGAGTTGCCCGTTCCATTCAAAGACCTCGTTGACTACATCCCAACCGTAGAGTTTGCCCTTGTAACGTGTCATTGCATGACTAAAAGAAAAGCATTGATAAGAAATAAAACTCACCATAAAAAATACAGCTTAATTTTCAAAATTGAGAAAACTGATGCGACAAATCTCAACAGAAAATATTAATTTACAATGGCGATACCTTTGTCTTACCCATGTATTTTGTAAGTTCTTTTTTAAACAGGCAAAATACTAAAAAAATTAAATGAGGTAAAGTGTTGTTTCTGAATTCCGTTTAAAATTAAAGGAACTTTGGCCAATATCAATGTGATAAAATAAAAAATAAACAATTTGCGTTCTAAGGATTTTACACAATCGAAAAAGTCATTACAGGCTACTTATCGGAAATTGAGCGACTTTAATATTAGAAAGTCACAGGATAATCATTATTCGGTGGTATAGTTTAATTAAATTCATTACCATACACCATACATTCTACATTTTATATATTGCCGGACATTGTACATTACCAAACCTGTCATACCCAAATTCGAAAAAAGTGGCACCTAATATATTATGTTTGATAGTTAGGAAGAAGTGTGCTTATTTGTTAGTTTTCAGATGGGAATTGGAGGAAAATCTTCTAGTAACCCTGCCTGCAATAGGCAACAGACGATATTCATATGTTATGAATATAACGAGTTATAGAATACTCCAGTTGACCAGCCATTTGAGATTTAGAAATGTGTCTCAACCGTTCAAATTCTTTTCAGGCCTACGTTTTGCGATCTGCTTAAAAGGAATAACTGCTCCCCCAGAAGAAGAAGAAGACAACTCAATGCAAAGAGTTGTTGAGATTCCAACAGCAATTACCGGAAGCTATGCTACGACCTCTGCTTTCACACACTAATAGAGATTGAGAATTTGTTGTTGAGTTTTTAATTGAGGCAGAAATAACATTTCTACACTACATAGAACAAATGAAAGAAAAGAGTATAGAATTTAATTTAATTACATTAACCAGTAACTTATTCATATTAACAAGGATGGTTACATTTTTTCTTTTTTCCATTACTGGTAATGAAGATCACATCTTGTTCATCCTAGGCATATGAGAATTATTTTACTATCATTAAACTATACTAAGAGTGTAAGATTTTCTGAAATTGGAATTGACTTGTTGTTCACAAGTGGTTGTGTGGACATGACATGGAGCTACGAAATCCATTAATTTTTAATTAAATAACAGTCTTCTGTGACCAAATTTAGCACATTAAATTGCAGACATATGACACACACATATGAAATAGATGTTCAACACAACACCGCAAAGGGAATTAGATAATTCCATTTATTTGTTTCCCGAAGGATATTTGTGGGATATTTCTTCAATGTTTAAACACTTTCTGGAAAATAACACTACAAGTCACGAAATCTCCGTTGTCAATGGCAAAGAAACTATGAAAAAAGTCACAGTTCAAAAATGTAGAATTAAAACGTTTGACATTATCTATTATTTGATTCATCACTTCATAAGTCAAATAAATAACAGATTAAGCTCAGTTTAAGAGCTTGTCAAACAGAACTTCTAAATTATAATAAGACTTTTTATCTGACGGTATGGGCTTCAGTATGATGATGGTCCCCTAAACTATGCTGTTAAGATAAATTAGTTGGAGACATATTTATTGATGAATGAATGATCAAGAAAAATCACAAAAACATGATGGAAACAAAAATCTTCTATATCTTACCTGATTCTGTCCAACATGGCAGTATGCAGTGAATTCTTGTCCAAGGAGTTTAACCATCCAGGAATCTGGGCATGCCACACAAGTGTGTGTCCTCTAATTTTCATTGTATGCTGGTTAGCGTAAGCAACTATGGCATCAGCTTGCGAGTAAGTATATTGTCCTCTAGAAGGTTCGTTAGAGGACCACTTCATTTCGTTTTCGCATGTTAGCATGTTGAATTGCTGGCCAGTGGTTTGGTGGATGTGACTTTCGTTCATGTACCCAAATCCGAGACATGTTCCAACGTAGATTCGTTTTGCAAGATCCCTTAGATTGGCGCCCGAGATGGACCTGAAAGCATTTGGTTGTTTAGTATTCTGTATACAATTTATTACTATGAAACTTTTGTTTGCTAGATATCCTGTCTACAGTAAGTTCCTAAAGTAAGGGATGCATAATAGCGTTTATGTTAATAGCGTTTATTGCCCAACAGTTTCCCATCTACAGATCCCTATTACAATGAATTATAGCACAATAAATTAACAAATTAAAGACCAAAGATAAGAAATTAAAATAATAATCCAAAAAGTAATAACACTGTACAAATATTAAACTAAAATAAAAATGTAACTGCGTACCTAGTAAAGTAGATAATAAATTAATTATAAAAAAAATATAAAAGCAGAATAATATTTTTCTGGTCGCAGTAATTTAAAATCAGTAAAATAATGATAATAATAAAATACTAAGTAATATTTGCTTGACTCAAATGAAAAATTGGTGATTGAATTTAATACGACAAGCGTCTTTCAATTAATGTAATTTGATTATACACATTAAATGCAAAGGCCAGTTTAACAATATATTGGTTTTACGTGTTTTGCATCAAAATAGTTCAATCGAGTTCAATAGAGGAACTAAAATGAGATAGTAGTTGCGGACAATCCACACTACCTTTCAACAATTTATGTGGAAATATAACATATGCTTGACATCAACGTTTCGTTAGCGACACAAAGCCAAATCTATGAAGCAAGTTGAGATAGGTGCTTCCTCTTGGTGGATAGTTTCTCGTTAATTTAAGTTTAGGAATTTTAATAACTTTTTCTGAACTTTCTCAATAGCATCTCCATATTGCGTTTATATTGGGTTCCAAATGATGCCTCTGTATTCTCATTTTGACCTTACTAGGCTAATGAATGAGGCAGATAGTGCAAAAGGCTTGCTAAAATTTCTACACTTCCTATATATAATTCCACAAGTACGATAAGCGGGATTAACGGTGACATTAACATGATCATTGAACATAAGTTAATTGTTAAAATGTACTTCCAGATCTTTGATGGTATTCGTGCGCTCTAGTTCAATATGATTAATTGAATACGGATGCTTCACCGGTGTATTTCTACGACAATACGTTACATTTGGATAGGTTGGATATGTTCAAATACATTTGGTTCTCCAGACATCAGTCTTCAGATCAATCTGTTTTGTAATTTAGTGCAGTCTACTGGGGAAGATATCGACATATTATATATTTTCAAATCGTCCGTAAACAGTAATTTGTTACAATATGAAACATTGCATTAATCTTTTATGAATAATAAAAATACTAGTGACCCTAAATTTGTTCGTTGGGAACTCCACTTGTTGCAAGACAAATGTCTGAACAATAACCATTGTAATATACATATTGTTTACGTTGTCCAAAAAAGTGATCTACCCAAAATCCTCACTAGATGATGAAAGATTACATTCAGTGTCCTATTAAAGTAAATGTTTGACTGGACTAATAAATTGGTAGTATACCTTTTGAGGGGGCACTAACTGTGTTGAATTTTTGCTTGAATTTATTGACAAACCTTTTAGTAACTGCGTTAAGACATATTTTTCTAATACTCTTAATTCGACAGACATTAATAGAAAGGTACGGTTTTAACAAAATAGAGCTACAGCACATTATGCAGCATCAGTTACGAGCTTATCTTAATCAAGTGTTTCCTCATCGATGGATAACGTGTTGAAAGTAAGTGCCCACATCGTTCTTCGGATCTGACTTGGATTATATTTAAAATACAAAATTTACACAAGCTAACCATCTACTAATGATCTTTTATATGACCGAACGGCAGTATATATATATATATATATATATATATATATATATATATATATATATATATATATATATATATATAAACTATTTCTTTACTACACGAACTTATTGTGTATGTATAAATCATTATTAAGAATTATTAAGAATATAAATATATAATTTGTTAATAATTTACAGTGACATCTAGGAGTAAACATGAGATTTTGGAGGAATTTGAATTATTTAAGTGATGTGGTTCGGAAGGGTTACTAGCGTCTAGATAGAAAGTTTCTTGAGTGTGGCGTCACAATGTCTGATTGTTCTGATCATAAGGATGTATGTATATACAATATACACATTTATAATTTAAGGGGTTCTTCATACTGGAATTAAGTTACCTGTACAGTCCATAGAATGCGATTATATAACATGAAAAATACACGCAATTTTTTAGGTAAGAAGAAGGTTGTAATTCTTTTTATATTAATTAAGTCTGATAGCAGAGAATACAAAAATTATTTTGTCAAAGAAACTGGACAAAGGGGATTCTGTAAATCTTTAAGATGTATGTATGCCTTCCTCCCTTACACATTAGGCTAGGATTAATATAAAACACAGAATAAAAAATGAAAATGGAGATAACGATGTATAGTAGACCACAAGTGAGGCTAAAATGACGATGGGAAGGTCATTCTACCAGAATGCAGTATAACAGAAAGCAGTATAACTCATGAACTAAAATAATCATGGAGTATTGATCAAGAGTGGACAAGTGAACTGAAGGATGACCCCCTAAAAGATGGACAGACGACTGCAAAATAATACGGACAAATTGTGTAGCAATGGTTAGAACAGAAGACACATATTAAGGAGGTCTATCGGTAGTAGTGGACGAGAGGAAGTTGCATGTGGATTAAAATAGTGAGAACATAATTTAGTAAATCAACGAATAAAAGTGGTCTATGTTTCCTTTACTTAAAGAACAAATTATGTGATATAATAGTTAGTTTAAAATAAAAGACTGTTATGTTTGTTATGTTTGTATGCACACATCTGAATGAACTATGGAGCAACACTTTCAGAACAACTTCAAAAATATATCTCTGGTATATACGGTATATATGGCTTTTTAATTCCATCTTTTGGTACCATACTTTGACTTCGCTCCTGTCTAATCTAGTAATAACAGGAACCTCTGTGGAAACTTTTAGCACTACAGTTAGTTCAAGAAAACAAGACACAATGATTTCCCGTCGGTTTTCTTGCACTTTGCTTAAGCTCTACTTGATTTGAAATATATTTAAATGAAACTTTTTTATATTTTCTTAATTACCACGACCTATTATAAGCACACCTCAATATTAAAATTGTCATCTGCTAACTAAAGTTTAGAGGGTGGCTGACGACACATATAAAAGTAAATAAAAAATACTCACCCCACTAAGAAGAGCAACAAAACAATCTTTATTCCTGTCATGATGCAGTAGCTGTGTATTCGCAAACAATTAACAAAGAAAATCAAACTATTATTTATAGCAGATAAACACTCCAAATTCTTATCGAGCTCTTAACTTTAAGTAGGAAGCGAATAACATGTTTAATCTAATCATCATCTATGCACGAGTAGTACTGACTTGAAAACAACAATCGACGATTTTAGTAGATACTTTTTTCTAAATATTGAAATAAACCATTTTTTATATGCGATACTATGACGTTTGCGAAAAATTTTTATTTATCTTTATAATGGTATTCCAAAAATAACTAACACCAATTATTTTGATAAAGGCACAATCCGTACGGTACTCCTATTTGTTAAGAAAGCTATGAATAAAATCGAAATAACTGGCTAACAAATGAAGTGGATATTTATGGTTTTCCCAAAACTTATATTCAAAGTTCCTCATAAAAGAATTTCAGTGTATAATGTCGTGAACAATAGAGAATAGTGAATATTTATAGCAAATTTTTTGCAGTTTATATTTATTTTGAAAAATAAAAGTGCAAGGTGATCGGAAAAGGTCTGGAATAACGTTGATCTAGTAGATATTGGATATGTCATTATTATTTTTATCAACAAATTGAACGTGGTACAGATTTTCTTTATCTAACAGAAACCTGCAATTTCTAAGGCAGGTCGCGTTGGTATAAATGTAACTGGTAGCAGATAAAATCTGTAGAATAACAAATTTCATTAACACAGCAATCCCTAACAACAATAATATAAATAGAAAACAGAGTTGTTCCAAAACGTATGTTGGACAATTTAAAGTGCCTCTTTCTGGACGAGCAGTTTACAAACTGGTGCCAAAATTTTAAGAGAGCCCGTACAATATGAAATTTGATGAGTAACTCTATACATCCGGCACAAATTTATTAGGGCTAATAATCTGGTAAGGGCTCTAACAGAGCTACATACTTTTGGTATCTGAAGCTTGGTAAATTTTCTCATAATGGTAAGCTATCCCTACCCTAGAAGGAATTAAGAGAGTACAGTATAGAATCTCTCTACCGGGTTAAGAGGTTTTCAGGTTTGCCGTGAGGACACGTTCAGGTTCCTAAGTTAAAGGTTTTCTCTGAATATCGTGAAACTCATACAATGAACAAAATTATAAATTTTAATAAATTTAATTTAGTATAAAATTGTCTCGTATTTCTTAATGCAGAGAAAAGTATATCAATCTGCTCAACAGTTAAAACTTCGGAAATGAATAGGCCCTATGTTATAAATCTAATGTTGAGTTTTGCTTGGAATTCAATCCTAATTTACTCACTTATCTTTTCGTTTATTTGGTTTTACTAATGCCTGTAAATTATGCTTATGATTCGCAAGGCAACATCCTACGACGCCTGACCATGAGCATAGCATGGGTTTTCTATGTTCACCTCAGGTTTGCGAGGATAATAAGCATCTAAAAATCCTGTTTAAATAGTGGTACCAATTGTGTTCAAGATTGGTGAGCCGACACCTAGTTATATTATAAAATGGCGAACTGGAACCTTAAAATCTTTCCGAAATAAACATTTCGGGGTTGCTATTCCAATATTTCAACTGTTAATACTACATTTCACCGAAATCCGATGAGTCTTCTTAGAATGTATGAGTACTCCTCATGTTGGAAGCACATACATTCTAGATCTACATCAATGAAAACATACATTTGGTTATAAAAGATATTCCATGTTACTCTACGCTGCCTAAAATACGTCAATGAAAGAAACCACATTAATTCGTTGCTTCATTACTGTAGAAAATGTAAAAATAAACACCACATTTCTGCATTTAAAATATATATTAGTAGTGGTAATGGTATAGTAAACTGCATAGTATTACCATCAGGACACACGCTACACTATAAAGGATCAGAGAGTGAAAGCATCAGAGTGCTAGATGTTACTATCAATAAAAAGCTGCTAGAATAATCACTGTATCCACTAAACTTGCACCAAATTGTATACAGCGTTATGCATCAACAATGTCATACTCGGATGTAGATATAGGTGTACTCTACACCTATGCAGAACTCTCATCATTTATCAGCCATAAAAACAATACCAACTCACAAAAATGTTATGGGCGTCATTAATGCTAAAATGGGTAAAAGACAGGGCGAAATAGGTGGGAAAAAGTTAGGAAAATACCAAACTGCCGATTTTATGCCATGAATTCATTCGTTAAGAGCAAGAAGCTGAAGAAATTGAAGAAATGGAAAAGTATTAGCCAAGGGGGCAACACAAAGAAGAAAATCGATTATACCATCGCTACAAAAACCGTAGTACACGATGTAAACATATTAAACTAGTTCAAAATACATAGCGATTGCAGGTTAGTTAGGGCATTAGTAAAATCAAATAAAAAACAGTAAATAAACTAAAACTAAAAACTCAAAAAAATTAAACAATAGCTCCGAAATGTTTTATAAAAACTATAAATTACTGAAGACAATAAATATATATATATATATATATATATATATATATATATATAAAGTGAAATGGAAACCTGGCAAAATCGATAAGAGAAGCTGCACAGAAGATCACAAGAAAGTACGTAAAAAGTAGTTAAAATTAGCAACAACCACTAGAGAAATTATAGAGCTGAGTAATATGCTCTATATGAAGAAAATGAAAGGAAGAATTCAAAAACATTTCTAAAGAAACAAGGAATTTAATTAAGCAAGATATGTGTAAAGCATAAGTTGAAATAGAAAAAATACCCAACAGAATAAAAACCTGAAAACTGAAAGTAGGATTGATGAAAGAGAGCAGGTTATATGTATGAAGAACAGGGAAGGAAAAGAAACAAAAGAGATACAAGAAATAATTAAAATAATAGAATCATTCTATAAACAATCTATCCGTATCGTGTCTCGAGAAGAATTTAAAAAAAATCGGTAGGCAAAATACCTGAAACATGAAATAATGCCTTAGTTGTCCTTCTATTCAAAATGTGAGATAACTCTGACATAGATAACTACAGACCCTTTAGTCTTCTTTCGCAAATATATAAACTGTTCTCTAAAATAATAACAAGAAGAATTATTATAGAAGGGTTACAACAACGGGTTAGAACAAATGCTTGATGAACTAGGAAAAAAGCGTCTGAAGTAGGACTCAAAATCTAAGTCGTATTTAAAGAATATCCACATATAATGTCAATGAATACCACATTGAAAATGCTGATAAATACAAATATCTAGGTCACCTAATACAACTAGGGAAATAGAATCTGATGACGGAAACATTTCTTCTAACCTTAAGAACAAGACAATTCGATCGTTACATCCTTTCTGTACTTAGCTACGGATGATAGACATTGATCTAAACCAAACAAACATTAAGTTAAGGAGCTGTCCCATAAAGAGCAATGGAAAGGCAGTTGATTGGCATATCTCTAAACAACAAAATCGGAAATATCTCTACTCGACAAACACTAACAGTGAAAGATGCTATTGGAACTATTACCACTCTATAGCTCAAAATAAAAGTAGATGGAATAAAATATGAGGGGACTATATGTAGAAATGGACGATAGGCTTTGGGACATATGTCTAGAATTACCATATCGGTAAATAAATTAGTGCGAAAGTTTGAAGTGGATTTAAAAATCTCTGTTATTAACCCTTAACTACGCTCGTTTTAACATAAAATTTATAAAAATGGCTTAAATAGATCTTATATTTATATTTATTTATATATATATATATATATATTATATTTATATCTAAATTCCAGTGATTGTTTTCCATTCCACAAAAGGAAATTTTGATATTCATCTAATTTCCATTAGCAATGTTTTGTATGATCTCAATAACTTCTCATGTACCACAGGCTTTGATAAAGTTTAAAAAGACCTTCTTGAATCCGATGCGAAAACTCTGACTGTCAAATTCAGAAAATAAAACAAAGGCAAGTTCGTTCGCTTTGTTTCTGTTTTGCGAAAAGTAAATCTCAAAATATACATATTTCCAACAGGGTGAAATGAATAACGCTCACGGCGACTATATAAAAAAGAACTAAATTAATGCAGTAAAAACTGAAGAAAAACGATTTTCAAAATAAAGTAGGTATTGTAAACCGGAAAATCTTTGATCTTTTCAGGTGGGGAAAGATTACAAGTAGCTTTTCTGCAACATCAAAAGCCGGGAAGCGAAAGCAGTATTTACTTTGCGTCAAAATATTCTTTCAGATTTTTCTTTACCTAGGGCGTCTTGGAAATGAGATACTTTAATATACCAAGGTTATTAAAACGCCTACTTTACAACGAAATAACTTCATTCTGTGTAAATAGCCTTGTGTTTATTAATTATACTGTTAAAAACTTTGTACAGCATGAAATTTTATACAGATAATCCAGGCTAAAAGATTCTCAAGAAATTTTATTATATGAACTTTTATTTTTTACTAATGATCTTAAATTGTATAATGAAATTTAGACGCTGACTAATTCATGAACCGTGGTGTGAATATAACAGCTTGGTCCTAAATGTTAAATAATGCAAAGTCCTAACGTTCACACAGTGCGAGTTGGACTGCCATACTAAGGGTTCCGTACCATCTTCAATATTCTAATATTCCAGTTACAGACAAGAAGGTAATGAGTGCATTTTCTTATATTTACCCTAATATCTTTTAGGCCAAGAGACCACGACGGCCAGACATTCTTTATTTTATAAAACCTGAAAGTTTCTCTGTGCATGTCCCCAACACAGGTAAGAACGACCAGCGACTATGAAGTGTAGGTTGTGGTTACTTGCACAGGTAACAGGGAGTAAAGGTGTATAAAATAGAATCTTAAATTCCTTAAAGTATAAAGCTTAATTTTTTTTTAGTTTCTAGGGGCTAACTTTAGAAACCACGTCATCCATTGCCGGACCCTTATTATAGTCGGTACCCCCTGCCAGACACCCCAAAACTTTAAGAAATTATAGTTATACTTTCGTTATAGTATAAAAGCAAAATTTTGTATGTTAGGTACTTGGTGACCTATAAAAAAATGCTACCTTATTAGTCGGGCAGTTTTAATTGTTTTTACACCGTGCCAAACACATTGAGAGTCCGCTGAAGGCGTAAGCGTGATATGATAGCTGCACAAGCGTCTAGTGCGATCTTTCACTGCGCACACTCTGTATGAGTGTATTGTAGGTTATATGCGTAAAACTCATATACCATAGTATTAAGTATATTGTACAACTAACGTTTTATAATTGACATTTGTGCAGTTTATTGTGTACTGAAAGTTTAATTTGAGTAAAAGGTATTATCATGGGAAATACATTAATTTATTTCGTTTGTAATAAAACTGATGGTAAAATAATATTGTTCTCTGAGATAACATTAAAAAAATGCCAAACTTTTTTGAATATCAGAAAAAAAATAATCTAAAGTATAAAGATATTATTTTGCCTGATGAGTATACCGACCTTAGTGCATGTACCTGCTGGAGATAGACTGCAATGCACAAGTTCGTGGCAAGGCTAGAAAGAGAAGGCAATAGAGACAGTAACAGGCTATTTCACTTGGTGGGTGGAAGCAGCCAATGAACCACATGCTGGTCGTATTTTATTGGAATCACTCCCAACCGAGTGAGTCTTGCCACTGCATTTATATACTGCAGGCTATCTCCAGAAGGTACAAGCTCTAAGATATAATGGTTATAACCGGGGATGTTATAAAGCATTTACTGGACTTATGAAAAAATCCTTAACTTCTGATGAAGTACTGATGAAGTGGTGCCATTTATTGGCAACAAAAAAAGCAGATACGAAGATAGTATACCATGCATGTAACATCAACTATCCAGCAGAAATAGTAATAAGAAGTGCTGATACCGATATTGCGGCTATAATGTAACGACGACGATCAAGCCATCGGTTGGAGTTATAGTGACGAAGAAAATGAAAATATCGGTGACAATGATGAAAATTATTGATAGCTATTAAATATTTTCTTACATGTAACAATGCTTTTTTCTACTTTATATTATTAAAATAACATTTTTTACTTCATTTTATTATTGGATATTTTAAAAGATGGCAATAGGCGAAGCGTCCTATCTCACTCGCACCCGCTTGAATAGCTGTTACCTCGCGCTCTCACTCAATGTGTCTGGAAAGATATAAAAACCATTAAAATTGTCCGGCTATTGAGGTAACATTTTTTTATAGGTTCCCAAGTAACATATATGAAACTTAGCTTTTATACTATAACGAAAGTATACCTATCATTTATTAAAGTTTAGGGGTGTCTGGCAGGGAGCACCAACTATAATAAGTTTCCGGCAATGGATGACATGGTTTCTAAAGTTATCCCCTAGGAACTATAAAAAATTAAGCTTTATACTTTAAAAAATTTAAGGTACTATTTTATACACCTTTACTCCCTGTTACCTGGGCAAGTAACCACAACCCAAACTTCATAGTCGATGGTCGTTATTACCTGTGTTGGGGACATGTACAGAGAAACTTTCAGGTTTTATAAAATAAGGAAGGTCTGGCTGTCGTGGGCTCTTGCTCTATTTTAAAGGAATCGTTTTAAATTTATTTCATTTTTATAAGACTACATATGTATTTAATTTTCTATTTTATATCTTTTATAATCCACTGTCTGAATTTTGAGGCTCCGTAGATTGGAAGATAAAGGGCAAAATAGGTGAGTTTTAAAATATAAATTATTAAATTGTTATTCAAATTATTTAAAAATACAAAATAAAATATATTTTTCAAAATTTAAATACTGTAGTTTCTAAAGTGGGAATTAAGTCGATGTTTAATATTTTTGTTAATATCTTTTAAACAAATGATTTAAAAATATGATATATTTGTAATTCACATAATGAGCCTTTTATCTGATATGATGCGTTTGAAAATTGAAATTTGATTTTCCATTTAATTGTATAATTTGTCCCTAAAATTACTACGGGTGTCTTCTAATAATTTTTCTTATAAATTTCAAGTAAGCCCCAGTACCCCTAATTATTTTCAAAATTTTAGGTGGTATGGTTCTGGAAATAAAGCGAGAAATGAGAATTTTTTATATCTTTATGTTAATATCTTGTAAACAATTAATTTTAAAAATATGAAAAATATATATTTGTATTTCTAATAATGAGCCCTTTCATTTCATGTATTGCATGATGCGTTACAAAATGTTTTTTTTATTTTCCGTTTAATTCTATAATTTGGCCACCAATATTAATATTAGGGATTTCTACGTATTTTTCCTGTAAACAAAAAAATGTAGGTCTTATAGTTTGGAGAATAAAGGGGAGAATGGGTAATTTTTTAAAATATTTTTTAAATACATTTTAAAATAGTCATATTAAAAATATTAAAACAATATATTTGTATTCGTCATAATGAGCCCTGTAATTTGATATATTAGATGATTTGTTAGAAACAAGTTTAATTTTTTATTTGTTATTTAATTCTGTCATTTGTCCCCCAAAATCAATATAGTAGGTTTTTCCTTATTTTTCCAGTAAACTTCAGGTTAGACCCTATACCTCTAATTTTTTACTTTACCTTTTATAGTTTCGGAGATAAGGGGGGGATGGGTAAATTTTGGTATATTTTCGTTAATATCTTTTTAAATATTTGTTTTTTAAATTTGAAAAAATATATTTGTGGCCCTCAGAATGGGACCTTTCATTTGATGTACTACATGATGCGTTTAAAAAAAGTAAAATCTAAGTTGAA
The DNA here is from genome assembly GCA_034190945.1 of Octodonta nipae. NCBI lineage: Eukaryota > Metazoa > Arthropoda > Insecta > Coleoptera > Chrysomelidae > Octodonta > Octodonta nipae. The sequence goes on along the minus strand of CM067218.1, from coordinate 20,983,736 downwards.
GTACTGTTCGTTAGTTTGGTCTTCATTGTATGAAGTTCAAACTTTGGGAAACCTACAAAGTTTTTTTTTAATTGTTATACATTATTTCTAATGTGATTTATACTGAGCGTTTATTGCCTTATTTTAAGCCTGTTTAATAACTAAAGCTCATAAGAGGGTTTCAGTCTATAAAATTTAAACATTAACTTGTTAATGGTAATTGTCCGTTTTTGTTAGGTAAATTTGTTTTCAGATTCCGATACCTGGTATTCAGCTAAATAATCAGTCATTCTAGTGCCAATAGTTCCAGAACTATTCTACTACTTAGGTCCACGATATTTGTGCAGCTGTATTAATGAGATTTCTAAATTATGTGATAATAATGAATTTTCTCTCAGTGGACTTGTTAGTTTGCTATAGATTGTAAAAAGTATCTTAAAAGAAAAAAAAATGATTTTAGGGGTACTTCTGGAGGGAAAAACTAAAAAAATCGACGGTCCCCCCCCTGATCTCCGAAACTACTGACCCTAAAATTTTGAAAAAAAATAGGAAATATAGAGCGTTGGCCGAACTTTACAGGAAAATTAAGGAAAAACCATTAAAGTTAATTTTGGAGAGGAAATTATAGAATTAAATAAAAATTTAAAAATAATTTTTTTTCAAACGCATCATGTAATATATCAAATGAAAGGTCTCATTCTGAGGAACACAATTTTTTTTCATATTTAAAAAAAAAATTTATTTAAAAAGATATTAACGAAAATATTCCAAAATTTACCCATTCCCCCCCCCCCTTATCTCCGAAACTATAAAACGTAAAGTTTTGAAAAAAAATAGATTTGTAGATTCTGACCTGAAGTTTACTAGAAAAATAAGGAGAAACCTCTACTTTTAATTTTGGGGGGCCAATTACAGAATTAAATGGAAAATATAAAATTAAAATTGTTTCTAACCCATCATGTTATATATCAAATGAAAGGGCTCATTACGACGAAAACAAATATATTTTTTTCAAATTTTTAAAATAAATTAATTAAAAGATATTACCAAAAAAAAATACCAATTCCCCCCCCAACCCCTATACCATAAGCTGGAAAATTTTGAAAAAAAATGGAGTTATAGCCGCTCACTTGAACTTTCCTGGAAAATTAAGGATAAACCCCCAATATTTATTTTGGGGGGGGGCAAATTATAGGATTAAATGGAAAATTAAAATTGTTTCTAACCCAGCATGTTATATATCAAATGAAAGGGCTCATTATGACGAAAACAAATATATTTTTTTCATATTTTTAAAATAAATTAATTAAAAGATATTAACAAAAATATAAAAATTTTTATCCATCTCCCCCTATCTCCGAAACCGTAAGCTGGAAATTTTTGAAAAAACAATGGAGGTATAGCCCCTCACCTGAACTTTACTGGAAAAATAAGGAAAAACCCCTAATATTTTTTTTGGGGGGCAAATTATAGAATTAAATGGAAAATATAAAATTAAAATTGTTTCTAACCCAGCATGTTATATATCAAATAAAAGGGCTCATGATGAAGAAAACAAATATATTTTTTCCATATTTATAAAATAAATTAATTAAAAGATATTAACAAAAATATAAAAAAATTTACCCATTCCCCCCACCCTATCTCCGAAACCATAAGCTGAAAAATTTTGAAAAACTGGAAGTATAGCCCCTCACCTGAACTTTACTGGAAAAAAAAGAAGAAACCCCTAATATTCATTTTGGGGGGCAAATTATAGAATTAAATGGAAAATAAAAAATTATAATTGTTTCTAACGGGTCATGTAATATATGAAATCCCAGGGCTCATTATGACGAATACGTACAATTTTTTTAAAATAAATATTTTAAATTATATTAAAAAAATATTTTAAAAAAATAACCCATTCTCCCCGTTATTCCCAAAACTCTAAGACCTCATTTTTATGAAAAATATGAAAAAAATACCTAATTCTTTTATTTGGCTTCCAAATAATAGAATTAAAGGGAAAATAAATTACTAGAAAACCCCCATAGTAATTTTAGGGACAAATTATACAATTAAATGGAAAATAAAGATTCAATTTTCAAACGCATCATGTAATATATTAGATGAAAGGCTCATTATGTGAATTACAAATATATCATATTTTTAAATCATTTGTATAAAAGATATTAAAAATATTAAACATCGACTTAATTCCCACTTTAGAAACTACACTATTTAAAATTTGAAAAATATATTTTATTTATATTTTTAAATAATTTGAATAACAGATTTAATAATTTATAATTTAAACTTTGACCTATTTTGCCGTTTGTCTTCCATTCTACAGAGCCTCAAAACTCAGACAGCAGATTATAAAAGGCATTTCTGAAAGTTTATTAGTAAAATAAAACTCTAATGTTACTTTTTGGGGGACAAATTAGAAAATTATGTATTGTTATAAAAATCAAGCGAATCCTAAAGCAGATAAAATAAATAGTCTATGTGTGGAAAATCAAAGTGTATATTTTTTATAAATTTAAAACGCTTCCTTTAAAAGATATAAGGGTAAGTATAAGAAAATGCACTCATTCGCTGCTTGTCTGAAACTGGAATATTCCTATCTTGAAGGTGGTACGGAACCCTAAGTATGCGAGTCCAACTCGCACTTGACCAAATTATTAGATAAGATGGTTTCGTTGACAGATTAAACACGTGAGCAAGAGCCTTCCCATAATTGGTAGGATTTGCATTTTATGGGGCTGGTCGGCAAAGATTTTGGTCTTCAGTAGGAGAAAATCTGAAATTCTTTGGGAAAATAGGTATAAATTCAAATGAATGCATAAAAGTGAGCGGGGGATCTATCAACCAGTTTATTCAAAGCAGCCGTTGCAATCAGTCGACCTAAGTGGGACTCTGCAAATTTTACAATGGCAAAAAGTAAAATAAAGTGAAGTCTATGATTGGTAAAAAGCGTTGAAAAATGGACGTTCCGGGCGACCTTCGACCACTGGCATTGGCGAAAATGTTGCAAAATTCATGTGAGTGTAAGAGGAGACAGCACGAGACCTTAACATCAATCATGAATAGCTCGCTTGCTTCGACTTGGACCGACTGAACTGATTTTCTCGTAAAAAAGCCTATAAGGCCTGCATCAACGATTGAAAGAAGAGATGGCGTATGTGTATTTCTTCAGAAGGGTTTTATTTTTGAGGGAGACATAATAAATATATATGAAGAATAAACATTTTACGTTTTGTTTACAATTTCCTCATACTTTCTTGCCACAGTAGTATTTCACTTAGAACTAAGTGCCAATGGTCGGCTAGTCAGGGCAGTTGCTCCACCTTCCCTCAGACCGACGATACCCTCGCAAGTGAGTAATTTACTTCACTATTACCTTCCATAAATATTGCGTAAAACGGTTATACTTCAAAGTCATTGTGAGTTTCTTATTTTCTTATATTTTAAAAGAATACCGCAAGCGAATATCGCGTCCCATGTTGATTTCTATATAATACTCACAACCTCCTATTTGTCAGCATCTTTATCCCTTACACAATAGCGTAAAGAACGCCAGCGATCACGTATGACAATTTTGACACATGAATACACAAGAAGTCGATGTTCTTCGGCGATATCGGGTTTTGTGTTTGCGGAATATACACATACAGAAACGTATACACATATCTAGGTATAGATTTATATGACTTTATGCTCACGTATAAACACACACCAGTAAAGTTATACAAACTTTCCGTCAGTAGGGGTTATTTATTGCGAACGAATATTACGTTTTCAAGGTTGCATTCAGACGAATTTCCGTGGAACAGGGGGGTTGGAAGACAGGCGATCGAATGGAATACATTGGAATTTGTTGTTGTCGATTGGTCGTTAGTTCTGGCAACTTTGAATGATAACAGAAGTTCGACATTCGCGGTATTCCAAATCTATCGGTAAAGTTTTTACGGTGGTTTTCCTTTCATTGAAGAACATCAATTCGGGGATTCCAGTGTCTTTTCTTATTGTATCCGTACATATAATAGGGAATAGTTGGGTAACCGCTGTACACTGTTTGAACAATTTTTTATATCCTCTTCTACTTAATCCTCATGGTATTAAATTTGAGATTGAATATATACACAGTAAAAGAAGTTTTACATCTACAATGTATAAATTCTTGTTTTATCTTTGGCTTATTAGCCTCTCGGGGTTACAGTTTGATATTTCCACAGGTCTATATTTTATCAATCTCCCAATTTTAGTCCCTTTTCAGTCATTAACCGACCTCCAAAAAGGAGGAGGTTATAAATTTGCATGCAACTTTTTAGGCTTCCGTATATACAATATACAGATACCCTTATAATATCACTCCGGATTTCTGCCTCACATAACAGCAATTTTCTCCTAAACTACTAGACGGAAGAGGTTGAAATCGACCGTTCCCCCCCTGATCTCCGAAACTACTTAGCCTCAAATTTTGAAAAAAATAGGAAATATAGAGCGTTGCCCGATCTTTACAGGAAAATTAAGAAGAAACCATTAATGTTAATTTTGGGGGGCAAATTATAGAATTAAATAAAAATTAAAAAATTAAAAATTTTTCAAACCCATCATGTAATATATCAAATGAAAGGTCTCATTCTGAGGAACACAAATATATTTTTTTATATTAAAAAAAAAATTATTTAAAAAGATATTAACGAAAATATACCAAAATTTACCCATTCCCCCCCCTTATCTCCGAAACTATAAAACGTAAAGTTTTGAAAAAAAAATAGATTTATAGGTTCTGACCTGAAGTTTACTGGAAAAATAAGGAGAAACCTCTACTTTTAATTTTGGGGGGCCAATTACAGAATTAAATGGAAAATATAAAATTAAAATTGTTTCTAACCCATCATGTTATATATCAAATGAAAGGGCTCATTATGGCGAAAACAAATATATTTTTTTCATATTTTTAAAATAAATTAATTAAAAGATATTAACAAAAATATGAACAAATTTACCCATACTCCCCCCCTTATCTCGGAAACCATAAGCTGGAAAATTTTGAAAAAAATGGAAGTATAGCCCCTCACCTGAACTTTCCTGGAAAATTAAGGAGAAACCCCTAATGTTTATTTTGGGGGGGCAAATTATAGAATTAAATAAAAAATTAAAATTGTTTCTAACCCATCATGTTATATATCAAATGAAAGGGCTCATTATGACGAAAACAAATATATTTTTTTCATATTTTTAAAATAAATTAATTAAAAGATATTAACAAAAATACAAAAAATTTTAACTATACCCCCCCTATCTCTGAAGCCATAAGCTGGAAAATTTTGAAAAAACAATGGAGGGATAGCCCCTCACCTGAACTTTACTGGAAAAATAAGGAAAAACCCCTAATATTTTTTTGGGGGGCAAATTATAGAATTAAATAGAACATATAAAATTAAAAATTGTTTCTAACCCAGCATGTTATATATCAAATAAAAGGGCTCATGATGAAGAAAACAAATATATTTTTTCCATATTTATAAAGTAAATTAATTAAAAGATATTAACAAAAATATAAAAAATTTTACCCATTCCCCCCCTTATCTCCGAACCCATAAGCTGAAAAATTTTGAAAAACTGGAAGTATAGCCCCTCACCTGAACTTTACTGGAAAAATAAGAAGAAACCCCTAATATTGATTTGGGGGGCAAATTATAGAATTAAATGGAAAATAAAAAATTATAATTGTTTCTAACGGGTCATGTAATAAATCAAATCCCAGGGATCATTATGACGAATAGGTACAAATATATATTTTTTATTTTTTTAAAATGAATATTTTAAAATATATTAAAAAAATATTTTAAAAAAATTACCCATTCTCCCCGTTATTCCCCAAACTCTAAGACCTCATTTTTTTTTTTGTTAATAGGAAAAATATGAAAATAATACCTAATTCTATTATTTGGAGGCCAAATAAACGGAAAATATATTACTAGAAAACCCCCATAGTAATTTTATAGACAAATTATACAATTAAATGGAAAATAAAAACTCAATTTTCAAACTCATCATGTAATATATCAGATAAAAGGCTCATTATGTGAATTACAAATATATCATATTTTTAAATCATTTGTATAAAAGATATTAAAAATATTAAACATCGACTTAATTCCCACTTTAGAAACTACACTATTTAAAATTTGAAAAATATATTTTATTTATATTTTTAAATAATTTGAATAACAGATTTAATAATTTATAATTTAAACTTTGACCTATTTTGCCGTTTGTCTTCCATTCTACAGAGCCTCAAAACTCAGACAGCAGATTATAAAAGGCATTTCTGAAAGTTTATTAGTAAAATAAAACTCTAATGTTACTTTTTGGGGGACAAATTAGAAAATTATGTATTGTTATAAAAATCAAGCGAATCCTAAAGCAGATAAAATAAAAAGTCTATGTGTGGAAAATCAAAGTGTATATTTTTTATAAATTTAAAACGCTTCCTTTAAAACATATAAGGGTAAGTATAAGAAAATGCACTCATTCGCTGTTGTCTGAAACTGGAATATTCGAATCTTGAAGGTGGTACGGAACCCTAAGTATGCAAGTCCAACTCGCACAGGACCAAATTATTTTAAATACGGATTGACCATTCTGTTCGAAGTTTCCTATTTAATGTTCTAGTCAATATGTAATAAAAAATTATGAATGATTCTTGGCCTCTAATGTCGTAAAACTTTTCTTATAGGTCTTATAGCTATGTCTATGCGATCATTTGTCTAGCAAGCTATTGTTGTTACAGGTTGTTCTTGTTATTTAGAAACATTTAATGTTTATTAATTTACCCATAAAGGACTATTTTATTAATTCACAAGGTATCTGGATTGGCATTACCTTAAAGCTCCTTTAAGGGTCTCTTGTTCCCAAAAGGTAGTTTCAGCATTATTGAAAGCAGTTTGGTTTTTTCTCAGCTGTTGAAATATATCGTACCTACACGCTCACTTTATATGAATACATTTCACCAAATACCAAAAACGTACAGGTGGTAAAGAGAGCTCCTTTCTGTTTCCATATTTCCTCATTTCCCTCCAGAGATCGTAATATTTTCAGCGAAATGTTCCCTTCTCGCATCTGCAAGAAATTTTGCAACTTCATTCTCTGGACTAGATTGCATTATTTCAGCATTATAAATTTCCAGCTGCACCGCGATATAAACATAGAGTTGACGTCTCCAAAGACTAATGCAGCAAAGTAGCAATGGCGTTAGAATTATATACGTTGGCTTTAAATCGCGATAAGAGAGTGAATAATACTGATGTTCTAACGTAATTTCTTGGAGAGTTTGTCATTCGCGACAAGATTGTAAAATGTAACTATAATAAGATAACGGAATTTATACTATGAGTTCTTGCGAGTTAAAATATTTTGTTATTCAATTTGTTTGATTAACTTCTCAAATGAAGACGTTAGACAGTATAAGTAATTAACAAATACACTAGAACTATTTTAGATATCCAAAACCAAAACCCATTGTTCACTTTCTCTCGTGTGTCAATTTTCACTAAACTCTTTTAATTTCTCATTCCAGTCTGTCAAAGGTCTGCGTCTTTTTCTCTTTCTTTCGGTCTTAGGCCATCTTCACACATTTTGGGGTTATCTGTTGGGTTCTACAGTTTATGCGTAACTCGTCTACTCTGATGTTATAAATATTGCGTTAATAGTTATTTGTTGTGACCGCTATACAGCCTTGAAGCCTGGTTCAGTGTTTCTTCTTTCAATGTTATCCTATTGCCTGTTATTTTGTCTCAACCTTAGTGTAACAAGGCAAATTCAAAAAATTGACCCGGATCACTTGCTGTCTATACAGAAATTCTTTCTCGGAGGGAAATAGATGTTGCTGATATGGTAAACCAGTATGCCTACTATAAATAAGTGTTTTGAATATTTTGTGGTACTTACCTGTGTTCGTAGACGTTTCACTCCAAATCTGGAGTCAGTATTAATCGCTGTGTGTTTTTGCTGAAATTTGTGGGGTTTCACTTTTGCACAATTTATCCTAGGCTAACTAAGTAAGTAAACTGGGTTTCGAAAGGTTACCTCAAACTTGTGGGTAGAGTTTCCCATTTTAGCTTTCGACCTTCCTGGGTCTCATCAGTTAGGCGAGGTAGTCTAAGAACTGATTTGATATTCATTTACCTTGTTGGTTCAAAAAGTAGTTCTCACAGCAAAGAACAAAGTTTGCTCAAATTGTTAAAGCACTAAGTCGACGTTCGTCTGGGCCGATATCTGTAGAGTTCTACAAATTATTGGTGCTCATTTAGACGTCTAGCTATTGCCTGCAACTCTAGACAGAGACTGATTCCGCCCGGTTTCTGTCTCTCCAGTATTACAATTCCAATTGTACAGGCGTCCATACGTTACGCCTTTTATATTTAGGTTCTTTTGGTTCTGTGTGGTACTCTCGCTTGGATACAATAGACCAGGGTCAATAATTTTTAAAACACTAAAAAAATAAAGTAGGATAAAACCCATTGGAAACTGAAGGGAATTCCGGCTAAACTATGGAATTGTTGTCCGTAAAAAAGTTATTTACAACTTTTGTGTTTACATTTTTTTCACAAAACCGCAACATTTATGTGAAAAAAATGAAAAAAACAAGTTTTTGGTTTTTTTTATTTTTAACTATTCAAAAAATATTGCTTTTTTCACGAAATTTGGTGCAAACTTACCATTTGAAGTCCCAAACACACTGTGATTTTTTTGATTTAAATATTTCTTTTTTCACCTTATTTTCACTTTATATTGAAAAAGCAATAATATTCATTCTAAAATGCTCACTTCAAAATATCTGCTTTTTAAAAAAAATGGGTCGGTTTTTTGTTCCTTGAAATTGATCTGCTTTGTTATAAAAGTCGGTTTTTTGATCGTTGAAATCTCTATTTTGTGCTGGTGTGAAAAAACTTGAACATTACTATGGTAATTGTTCTCAGAAAATGCAAAGAAACGAAAGAAACTCGAATCCGAAAAGTAAGTAGTAAGGTCCTGACATTTCTAGCCCCTTCCTTAGTTGTCTATGAAATACCTTTTGATAGACTACAAATTTCTCGTAGGTCACTCAGGTATGTTAGTATAATCTTAAAATAGCAATAAATAGGCATCTACGCATATAATTTAAAGAAGAATCTATAACTTTCTGAAAATATTTTAGATGTCTTACTAAATATTAACTTTTTTAACTTAATTTTCAAAGAACATTTACAACAGTAATGTATATATTTTTACACAATCAGAAAGAAGACATTTCAACGAACAAAAAACTCACCGATTTTTTTAAAAATCACGTATTTTGACGTGAATTGCAAAATGCAAAATGAAAATTTGATTTATGACATTTAAATTGACATTAGAAAATTAGTTGTTTTTAGATATACAGGTAGCACAAAAAATTCTAAAGATCATGTATTATTGTTAAACAGCTTTCAAAATAGAGGAAGACTTTGTTATAAGATAGGGCATTCGCCAAAAAGCAATCAAAGAATTCTATAGTTTCAGCGATCCCGTTAACGTTATAAGGAAAAACCTAGGAAAAACCTTATGAACTATCCCGGTACTGAGTTGTTCAAAAGGAGGTTACCATTAGTAATTTCTTCCTTAATTGTCGGTCAGATACGATTAAATTCTACAAAAGTAGAAGCGATACAATCGTCTTCATTCAAAATAATTAAGGCAGAAACTTTTATTTTTCGTTTTTTGTTATGTTGTTCTTTGTTTATGTAATGTATGTCATGTTTATCTGCCGCTATAAACTTCTATTCTTATGCGAAGTTTTTTCTATATAGAAACAGATCTTGTACAGTTATACCTACATTTAACGTATCTTACTGTGAGGGTGATAGGAATCAGCTTGTCCGAAGACCTTTTGTTACTTAAGGTGGCCCCTAATCAATTATCTTATTTGTGTTGTTCTCTCTTGCTACTGTTTTAGATAGAAATGGGCCTATCGAAAACAAAGTACAGACAATTGATTTTCCTGTTATAAGGTGTGCTTGTTCCTCACAAATTTATCCGTATAATCTTCCTATAGAACATCTAAACACATCAAATTTGAAAAATTCTCTAAACAAATTTATATTGAAATCAGCAACTAAATCATTGTTTAAAAAATGATAAAGGAACGAATTAGAATTTGTAATTGTAAATAAAAACACTAACTTAACTCTTTAATATTTTTCACCATATTGAAAATCACCATTTCCGTATGAAAAATTTTCCAAAGAAAGTTGGTACTGAACGTTGTATTAATAAAATAAGTAGTGAAATAAATGTTAAACTAGAGACATAAGTAGCAACAAAAACAGACTGCTGAAAGTTACAGCAGTAACAAATGAAGCATATTGTGTAATTTATATATTCGTCGGTTATAGGTTCGACTAGAATATAGCTAGAATGTATTTAGACTCGTCTAGGGCCTAGTGCCGACTAAAACATATACTTTACTAGTTACATTTTGCCAAAGAATCTCAGAGGTATTGAAATATTCGCTATCAATCGGCAAACTTTGCTGTTCATAGTCTAATACTTACTGCTATCCCAATTTTCTAAGGCAAGTTTCGCACATATTTGTCAGAACAATTCATATCAGCGCAAATAATCTCAAGAGTTTAATTTATACTTATATCTATATATCTGATACACACTTATCTTTAACTTTGCATTTAGTGGTTAAAATAATTGTTCAATTATAATGTATAAACTAGGATTTATTTTGTGTTGCATTATAATAGGGTAAGTAGGTTTCGTACTCGTTTCTGGGTACATATTAACAGAAAATTGTATTAAGTTAGGTATTACGCTGGCTGTCTACAATTTGATGTTCGTAGTCAATATTTACTTTAATAACAGGAAAAGTTAAACAGGAAATGGTTTGACAATTGAATATGGAATTTGTTGTCAATTCTTAATTCAACCTCACTATTTCTTTCAAAGTTTATTGCCAAATTATAGTCGGAATCTTAGAACTAGACTCCTTGAATGAAGTTATACCAGAGATCGTGATCTATCTATCCACTATGAACAAGGGGTGGAAAAATATCTGTTCTGAGGCTATGATGATTTTTTATTTGTTAATTTTCGTCTACGGTGGTGAATTTATCATTCTCTCAACACTGACAATATTTACAATTTCTACTTACAAAAAAATATTCATTTAAGGAAATATCGATCATTTTTTGTTAACAAATACAAATGGCGTACAACTGTTGTAAACTGAAAAAAAAAACAATCCCAGACTTGAGATTTAATATACTAGAACGTAAACTTAAACATAAAATAAATATTTGCATATCTTACTTAAATTCTTCCTGAAAATCCATTACCGTGCTGCACTTTTCTCATGTGACCCCAAGGGACTCGGAACGATTGGTAACCGCTGTGCTGAAATCCGTCTCTCTTCAGCATATTTCCCAGCATCATTTAAACCTCCTTGCTTAAATAGTTTCATACTTTTGTCTCTAGAATTAAGTCCGAAGAAAGAATGGGGAGACTAGAGAGTTTATTGCGTACACATTTAATTATAAATCTTGCTTGGGTATGATTAAATGTGTATCGATCGTATTTAGAAAAGTCTCTCATAGTGTGTATTCATAATAATCAGGATTTCTAGTGTCGTACTTTACTAGAAATTGAGAATTGGTCTCTTAACAGCTGTTTATCTTCAATATTGTGGACCAAGGATCTGGGATGTTCACACCATGAGACATACTGTCCATTGTGGCAAATTGATGGCACTCGCTACAACTATCGTGGAGACTGTGGCCTCTGCAATAAAATGTTGTAATATCTTTTCAGCATCTATAGGGCTTTAAACGTCCAGATTGCTAGTAGTAATAGACATTCGAAGCTTAGAGTTTGTATCTTCTGGAGATAACCTACACTACACAAATGTCGTGGTGAGGCTAAAGAGAGAGGGGGCAAGAGGCTATTTCACTAGGTTGAGAGTTGTTTCCAATGAAATACGATTAGTATGTTGTTCATTGACTGCTTCCACCCACGAAGTGAAATAGCCTGTTACTGTCCCTATTGCCCTCTCTTTCTAGCCTTGCTACGATTTTGTGCATTGCAGGCTATCTCGTGTGCTTAGTGCTTGAAGGTACATGCTCTAAGGTCGTGTGTTTTACATTACTAACTGAACCATTACTTTCGAATTTTTCGATTATTCTTTTCACAGTTAATAAATTAAGAACAATCTATCTACCGTACATTGAATATACTTTACGAATAATGACATTAAAATTTTCACCATTTTAACAATAATGTTTAACAATCGAGACCCGTTGTTCTAGCTTGCAATGTTCTATGTTTACTATATGGAGGTTTGAATAAAGGAGGACAAATGACTTGCAAACAAAATTGTATTTTCACATTTTTTAGGAGTCAAAATATCATATATAAATTAAACTCTGAAGAACCCATTATTATATAATTACTAAGCTGATTATGGCATTGTCCACCAAAACGAGAATTTCAACAAACTTCTGAAGATATTTTCCCAGGGGCATTCACTAGGCATACCTTTGGAAATATTTAAAATACAACCACAGCAGAAAGATGCCAAAAATACTCATTTAATTATAGCTAATGGAGCTAGTACCAAGCCAAGTATACAAGAAAAAATAAAAATATATCGAAAGCCAGTGTGTGAAAATGTTGAAATCATTAATAAAGAAACTATTCTAGAATAAAATGTAATTGAAATTTGTTGCATTATAACAGAAGAGATAATTTAATTATAGCAGTTTATTTAATGATGAAAAGAATTGTTAATTACCTTTTATCCAGAGAGAGGTGAACAAAGAATCAGAAACACCAACTTTGTAAAGGGACGCTCTTCAAAATAAATATTTAATATGAACTCAAGAATGTAAAAATAAATAATTTTTATTTACATATAATTCACCAACATCTATTTGTTATTAAGTATAAAAATATTACAAATATACAAATTTTTCCCATTGCATAACTAACAAAAAGTTTTATAACAACATAACAACTATAAAATCAATGAGATTTATAAAAAGTCAAAACTGGGGCAAACGCTTATTAATTTATATGACAATTAACACACTATAATCTCATATCACTTGAAGAGATTACAAAAAAACGGAGACAACCATTTACAAAGAGAAGTTCACATAACATATTTTCTACGTTATATTTACGATTTTTACGAATAATTACTTTATTCTCAATTTTTCAGTCACTTTACTTCTAAATGTGCATTTCAATCCGTTGACAATTGCTAACTTCCTAACATATCCTATTTTCACACTTGCGACATCGTGGCCATTTCTTAAACTTCTTATTTGAAAGCGTCCGCTGGATACTTTTTCAGTTTTATTCCCATATAAGTTTGTCCTCCTTTATTCAACACTCCATAGTTCACTAACTCCCATCTGTCAATTTTCGATTTGTCACTTATAACCACGTGTAATTAAGAATGTCAGACATGACGGACAATTTCCATAATATCTCACAATTGTGCACACTTATAGATCTGTTGGTGCTGCTAACCTTAGAGACCTTGCGAAACTTATTTACGTAGGAACATGTCTAGGAACGAATTACATGAACGATTTTCACATCGATTCGATGACAGGTGAGCAATTCAATATGGTAACAGCAGAATGGGAAATGAAATGGGCACCTTGCGAACCCCAACGTGGCAATTATACTTACGAACTAGCAGATTCGATTGTGGCGTACGCTGAACTGCACAAAATGAAAATTCGAGGGCACACTCTGATCTGGCACAGGGAAATTCCGAAATGGTTAGATGATCTGGAAAAAGATTCATTACGTGAAGCTGTTGAAAACCGTATCAAGTAAGTTGTAACGATTTACTTGTAACCAGTTATCTCCAGTTTGTTTTTGGGGCAATTCTAAGGCCCTTCTAACTAGTTTTTTTTACTTATGCAATTTCTTCTATACGTAACGCAACGCATCGTTTACGTAACCCTGTTGAAAGTAATGCAAAAGATGATTAAAACCGTCTCAATGTATTCTATACATCATATTGCTTTTAGTACTAAACATTGCCAAGTTACTGACTGGAAAATTTCCTCTTATAGTACCCATTTTCCCATCTTTAATTAATTACACCACTGATAAGGCTTTAATCTCAATCATTTCGTTTTCTCAAACTAAATTTTGGATTTATTTTGCTTTATATTCGCTTTTGGCTTAGAAATTTTGTAGTTTGAGGTTGTTTTCATCAAGGTTTTCCAAATTAGTTAACCTCAACGGAATTATAATGGGATGATTCTGTTCTGTCTCAGCCCACAATTTAAAGGAACGAAAAAAAAATTAAAGATGGGCCTACTTTCCAATGCCATGTGAGACTTTGTATTACAAAGATGATGGATACAATATGGCTGTCAGAAAAATCGTGTTGCGAAATTAAACATTTCTAAGAGCTCGCAATCGATTCCACTACGGCAGATCCACATCAACCCATTTGCAAGAAATCTCTAAATACAACTCAAACCCCATATGCCAAATTTGGTGCCAATTAATTGATTATAGAAAAGCGCACGCCATATTAGATCCAAAATAGTAAATTTGGTGCAGTTTTTTCTTTTTCAAAAGATATCTAACACTCAGTGCATGGAACCTAATAGATGTCGGTGACATCTACCGTCTAGTGAGTAATTTAATTATATGAAGGCATGCCGTAACACATACCACACCCTTGACACATGATTCGAGTGTTTTATACAAAAACACATGAGTAAATATATATATGCAGATATTCATTCACATATTTACAACTATATCATTCAACGTATGACGGCTGTTTTGAACCAGGAGTCCTCGTTAGATACTCTTCCTTGAAAGACAAGTTCTTAAGTGAAATCTGCCAAGAGTGTAGTGTGTTATGGCATAGAATGCCTTCATATACTTAAATTACTCACTAGACGGTAAATGTCACCGACATCGATTAGGTTCAATACACTGACTGTTGTCTTACTGTTGTATACTACATCCAAGTATTTCACTGTAGAACTTGTTATTGAAGGAAGCGTATGTGACGAGAACTCCTGGTCCGAAACGGCCCACATACATTGAATGAGATAGTTCTAAATGTGTGGATATATATCTGTATATAGATACATTGGATCCATCACCTTGAATTTCAAAAATAAAACTTCAGAGTCGAAATTAGTTACGCCAAAAAACTCTTACATCAAATTTGTTGCAAACTGATTGATTTGCAAAAAGTCCCCACGATACCTTGGATACTTCATCTTGAATTTAGAAAATCCGAACCCTGAGTCATGCTACTCGCGATTGATCTTTAAACATTTGCCACAGTTTGGAAATTCGACCAGCAAATGGGTCTCCCGTATTGCCAACCCAGCCACGGCAATATCTGACCACATCAATTATTTTCGTTGCTTAAATGTTGGACAGCACTTTTATACAGGCACATTATTTCTATCACACTCCACATAAACGCCTGTTCTAATATTTTTCTCAGCGGACAACAAAAGTAGTCGGCTTATTCACATGTAATTTGTTTTTGTAAACACCGCATTTCCTTAAACTTAAATGTTTGTAACCTCTTTTCCAGACATGCTATGACGCACTTCAAAGGTAAGATATATGCATGGGATGTTGTCAACGAAGTAATTGATAATACTGGAGAACTGAGAAACTCAACGTTTTCGATAAACTTTGGGGAATCATTCATTTCAGAAGCTTTCACACTAGCAAGAAACACCGATTCATCCGCCAAACTCTATATCAACGATTATGGTATTGAATCTATCAACATTAAGAGTACAGCACTTTATAATTTGGTCAAAAAACTCAAATCTCATGGCGTACCGATAGATGGAGTCGGCTTTCAATGTCACTTCAGAACCGGTGGTATTCCTAGCACATTTGAAAAGAACCTAAAACGTTTCGTAGAATTAGGTGTAGAAATAGCAATCACAGAATTGGATTTGTCCATTCAAACACCTTCAGACGCACATAAATTGCAACAACAAGCGAAAGATTACGCTAAAGTTTACCAAATTTGCGAAAGCATTAGCAAATGTGTTGGGGTTTCCGTTTGGGGTTTCACTGATAAGTATTCCTGGATAAAATCAAGGGAACCTTGTTTATGGGACAATGATTTTAACCCAAAGCCTGCTGTAGCAGCTGTGCAAACTGTTCTTAAGTAATTGTCAATGCAAATCACTATTTTTATAATGTAACAAAATATCAATAAAAATGATTCAAGAATTATGTGGCAGTTAATGCAATTTATAAGTGAGATCCCGTACGCAATTAAGCTTGTGTTGAGTTTTTCTTATGTTTCGTAAACAACATCATAGTGTTTTAGAAGTAGTGCAAAGTATAACAGTAGCTGTAGATACTTTAAAAACATTGAGAATACTGTCTTAAATGTTGATAATAATCGAATAGTTCATATACCTAGAGTTCTTCATCAATAGGCCTTTTCATTTTCAGTGCGCATGCGTTCGCATCAGCCATTTTTTTCGTACTGTTATTTGTAAACAAACGTGTTAAAGTGCCCACGTACTAAAACTTAAAATTAATAAATACCATTATAAATGTGTTTATGATTTAAAAAAGTAATAAAAGTAAAGTAGTAAGTGTCAGGATTCAATACAGCAATTTTGCTGTAAACTATAATTATGTTGTCTGTACGAAAAGGTACAACAAAGCGGTGTTGTTATGGAGTATGCAAAAGTGATACACGGTATAAATCTTTTAAAACAAATACCTATTATTTTATAAACTTTCCAAAGCCTTGCCTGGAATATCGCAAGAAAGTAATTAAGTCATCCAAAAAAATACATATTAAAACATGTCAAAAATGTTCTAAATGTGATTCGTGGGTGAAAAAATGTGGCCGAAGTGACAGAGGATTTAAATCTATTGATGATGTTACTAAGGACACTTATATTTGTTCATTGCATTTTTCTGGAGAAAGTGGTCCAAGTGAACAAAATCCTGATCCTTTATCAACATTTGGATCGACAGGTATATTATTTCTTATACCAATTTTTACCCTGAAAGTAATATTTAATATTTTATATTCAACATACTTATTTTTTATTGAATACATCTTCGATTTAATTAATTATAAGATATAACTAATGACAATTATTGAATTTAGCTTGCATATATGAACATTATTTTAGTCTTAGAATTTTCAACTCCTTTTTAAATGTCATGTTGATTTTATAAATATTTTATTATGACATTAGTTATATTTGTTAATTTTTATATTAATTAAGGTGCTTTTACATGCAAATTCGAATGAAATCATGGTTTTTATTTATTTTTTCTGATTTTTTACAAGACTAAATACAAGTATTGATACCTAACCTCTCAACCAGCACACTTTTTTTTCCTTGCTGTGAACGTCCGTGACATTTTAACCATCTTTTTAATTGCTCACAGCTATGTGCTTCCACAGAGTTATAAATAAGTGAAGCACCATCAATTAATTCTTCAAGTAATTTATTATTTGGCAGAGATATTATTGCATTCCCAGCCATTGTTAACTAAAACAGTACGAAACTTTTAAATTACGGCTATTTCAAAATGGCTGCAGCGCTTGCGCAATCACCTGATGAAAAGGCCTATTAGAAGCAGATGATCTAAAATCACTCCTTTTATACATCTGAAGAGCATAATCTGAAATCGGATGAGTGGAGTTCAATCCAAAAACTATCACACATTTACTCTACGATTAATTTAATTATGTATTGTAATAACGTTACATTTTAAGCTGTCAAATTAAGAAACCTTCCAGAAATTCATCATCCTAAATAAAAACTACAGTTGGGAATAATAAACTATAAAACTATTCAAATAAAACAAGGTCGACAGGAAAGGGATTATCGAAAATACGACGTTAATAAAAAAACGACTTCGAATTCATTCCGGAATCAGAAATTATAAACGAATAGCGTACCAGAACAGTCAGAGAAATTTCTCGAAGACGGTGAAGGTATATGAACCTGATAGCGGGACGGTCCGGACAGAGTTGAGTTAAATCGACAGCATTTAAGCGATATTCTGTTCAGTATTAGTTATCGTTGTTGATAAATAAGGAAGTATTTCGATATATTTTGGTTGAATAAAGACGTTTGTATTAAGTGTAAAACTTACAAGTCTCTAGTAGTATATTAAAAATACACGAAGTAAGGAAACATTGTGCTTTAAAAGTTATCACCAAATACTAGAATACTAAATAAATGAAGCAGCTTTTAATTCTTAAGGAATCTAATATATATCCCAGTTTTTCAACAGTCTGATAATGATATAAAGGGTTTGAGCAAATTTGAACTTATAAAATTTTATTTTAAGCAATAATTTTGTTGGATTGACGTCTGATACGAGTATATTTTGTAACACTGTAATATATACTAATTGTTTGTCCGTATATATATATATATATATATATATATATATATATATATATATATATGAAAGTCGTTGCAAGCTACGTTATAATACATTTATATTCTAACATTTTTTTAAAAATTTTGTATAACTAGGATTCTGCTTCACCCAATATATGCAAGTAAGCTACCAAATATGACTATAATTTCATACCACCATATGTCTTAAATATCCTGTATATGCATTTGTTAATGACCACCCAATATTTTTTGAAGCACCATATATAATTATGATAATATAATGGTGGCATAAAATAGTTACATGTTAGGATCATATAAATACGATCTGTATTGAAAGAATGTTTACAAGAACAGTTTCACTCTCAGATAGGTCACCAAATCACCCTGTATTGAAAGAATCTTTACAACAGTAGTCTCATTCTTGAACATATTGAACGCTTTGAAATTACAGAGCACCCACCTTGATACTCAGAAACTGTCAATAATTTTCCTAATAATTTAATTTCTCAGTTTAACGATTTTTCTCAAAGATGAGACCCTCACCAATCGATTTCTATGTATCGAAACTTCCAAACGGGAAAATTTCATAGAAATAATTACATATATAGATTTGAAAAAAGTATTGTATCCAGTTCTTTTATAGGCAGTTGCGATATGACTGAGATGAGCTTTCGCGGATGTTATTTAAAAAAAAATTAAGCGTTTGAGACGTTGCTGTAATGGAGTATTCCAAAGATACCATGGACCCAACACGTTAGTAATATAAAGGGCAAGAACAAACGCTGGGCGATGTCATGAGATTTTCTAGTTTCTTTCGTTTGTTTGAGAAAGATAAAAATTGTATGGGGGGGTAGAAGAGGTCCGTGAAAAAGAAGAATCTCTTGTGTACGGACTGGTTGCACCAGAACTGTTTCGCATTGCAGTGAATAAAGTAAGAATTTCGGTTGGATTGGCACTGAAAAAAAGAAGAATTATTCAAATCTATTTGTTTATATAACATATCGCCTGAATATTTAAGCCAATAAATTGCAAAAGAGTCTATAAGATTTAATTTTCTACCTTTATTGTTTACTAATAACTACTGGTCGTCCAGTGGTCGAAATTCGACCCTATTTCTTGAAATTGTAAGAAACAGAGTTGTGGAGAAATCGGAGAAGTAGATATAATGACCAGAATTGTTCACTCATATTGACAAATCTATTGCAATAAAAAAAATAAAAACGTAATCAAATATCGGTGTTCCAAATATTTTTGACAAATAAATGACCCCCAAATTTTTGGCTGGAACCGCTCCTGGCAAAATATTCGATATAATAATTGGAAGATTTTTGAACCTAAAAGTTTTTGTCATTAGCGATTTCAAGTTTGGGAATATTAAAGGAAAGAGAGGACCAACAAACCTAGGAGAACTGAAATATTTAATACATTCTATATTGTCCGCTGTCTGACAATTTTTTACACAACAACTTCGGGAAGGTTGTGATAATAATATATTAATCAAATAATTAAATTCACATTAAAAACAGAATATTTAATATGAAAGTTACTGCAACGCGTGCGAAAAATCAATACTGACCTACTACACTGATTATTTTACCCCTAAACACTAACAACGCTTGTATGCCACTTCCAGAAGTACATCCTGTAAGAATATAAGATGGCGGCGGTGGCACTGTCAGTTGTTGGCGTTGACAGTATGGACGTAAATTATGAATTTTTATTATATTTTATTTAATGAATGAACCAATATTATAAATTAATATTAGCATTCTGCACTGAATGTCGTCAGTAGCTACTTAACAAAACAAAAATGAACATAATCGGTTGAGACACAGAGGAGAAAATGGTACCTAATCGTTTTGTCTTTACTTATTTATATGTAGATTTGAAAATTTCTTCAAATGTATGGTTTTGTAACACAAACTATTAGGAGTAACTGGAATCTCATTTTGGAATTTAAAAAAATCGGTGTTTATGGAGTCGTTGTTAACACGTTCTACCGCTTTAATAGATTTAGACTTTTGCAGACAAGCTACAGTTAATTTATAATTTCCCCAATACTTTTCTTCACTAATTCTTGAGATTGTTATCGTTTCATTTGCCATGTCAACCACATTGCCAAAAAATCAATTTCAAAAATTTATTGCTTGTTCTAATGTAACTGTGCACATTTCCTCTGAACCTACTTATTTAATAATACAGATTTGCCACAAACATAAAACTGGATCATGTTTATGGTTTTGTTTTCATGGGTATTCGGGTGCTGAAAGCGCTGAGGTAACTTCAAGGTTCTGCCAGTGCCCAACAATTATTCCATTAATTTACTTGTTTCCAGCTTAATTTTGCACTCACGTTTATGGTCTTGTTTTCATGGGTATTCGGGTTCTGATACCGCTGAGGTTACTTCAAGGTTCTGCCAGTGTCCAACTATGATTCCGTTAGTCTACTTGTTTCCAGCATAGAGTCTGATATCCCTATATAACTAGGTTGGCTCTAGGGTGTAGAGGGGGTTCTTTTCTTGGCGTTATATTTTAACTTGATCAAGTTCTAGAGACCCACGCCTAATACGAACATACTGCGACATGTTCATTACATTGATTGTTAATTGATTACGTTTTGAAACAAATTTATACTTTTCGAAAGGTTAGGGGTTTACTGTATCGCTGAGTAAGATGAATTTTATAATATGTACAAATTAAAGGGTAAACTAAATATTTTTCCTTTCGATTAAGATCTACCTTTAATTTTCAACGGCAAGATTAGCGGAACAATTAACAATAGGAAATGATAAGTTATGATAAGTAACATTGTAGTAAAAGACCAGCTTATATATCGTTGTCTTTTTTCAACCAAGTTCTCTAACGCTAATAACTTTATCACTGTCGATCTTTTAAAACATTGTTACTAATGTTGAATCAGTTTTGTATATGAGTAATAAGAAGGCTTATATTTTAAATGACTCCGCATATTATTCATACACATTAGACACTGTCATTGAGAGAGAAAATATATATATATTTACAGAATTCTGCAACATATTATCTATATAAATGAACATGTAAGTTGGTCAGGTTCAGTATTTCAATATGATGGCAGGTCTGAACTATGTGCTGCTGCTTTTCTTTGTGGGGTAAGTTCATTTGCGTATATTTTTTCAACTACACTAACAAATATTGGGATATGACTTATAGTCTGCAAAGCATTTAAACAGTATATTTAATTCATTACAAATTTTAACGGAAATTTTAAAATAAAGCTGTTCAATACATTTGCCTCTATCAAAAACTAGTTTATTATGATTGGGTTGCATACATAATTCGACTAACAGTCAACTCTCAAATCCAAAAAGATGACAAGTAAGAAAATACCATTTTTTGTATTTTTATACTCTTTTCTTTACAATGAAATCCAATAACTATAGTTGGTATTAATAGCTATCAATACCAGACGACCAAATCTTCGTCATATGGCATTGGTTGTGGTTAGTAGGAAATCTCAAAATTTAGAGTTGATATCTGCTCCGAATATTAACTTTTGAGACGAACGTTTCATAGATACTATCTATATTTGTGTTATGAAATATCAAAAAAACCTAACCTACCCCATTTTGACTTTTACTCAAAGTACGACCTGAGGACTAATGAGCATTTGATAACATATTTAAAAGATGAATGTTTGTCTATAAGAAAGTTATTCTTAATATAAAATATTTCTGAAAAAAATATAGCCGACTACCTATAACTAAAAAGCTAAAAATAATCATAACAAAATACAACTCTAGCAAATAAATAACACATTCAATGTTGTTAGGTACCTACCCAGGAAGTTAAAAATGTAAACATTGAAATGTGCTCATTCTGTACAAAATAATTACCTACCAATTTAGTATATTTTGAAACCGGTGCCAAGCAAATCTGAAATCCTTCATTGCGTACTTATCTAGTAATTGATCAAACTTGAATCTTGCTTGGCACCGACTTCAAAAATATACTAGATTGGTAGGTAATAAATTTGTACAGAATGAGCACCTTTTAATGTTTACATTTCTTACTTCCTGGGTATGTACCTAACAACATTGAATGTGTTATTTATTTGCTAGAGTTGTATTTTGTTTTGATTATTTTTAGCTTTTTAGTTATAGGTAGAAGTCGGTTATATGTTTTTTCAAAAATGTTTTATTTTCAACATTTTAGTATTTTTGAACTCAGGTAGTTTTCATTCTTTATTTGTTATTTTGTATGTATAACCTTAATAGACAGACACAGGTAACATCGAAACCCTCAAAATTACACAATGATACTTTCTCATTTAAATTGACAAGTAAATCTTTACGAACAAAATGTACCAGTAGGCGTTGACTTAATAAGCCCAAAATATATTTACGCGTTATGGACTAGGCCATGTAGCCTTTTTTCAACTTTTTTTGACAACCCTATATAACTATAAATAATTCCACTCCAACCTATGTACCAACCATCCTGTACATACGACTGCCCACAGAGAAGCATAAATTTGTTAGCTGCCTTCTGTAAACTATAGGACGGAGTAGAATCCATCCCATATTTACGGAGTCAAATCCGTCCTATATTTCAACCATAGTAATAACTCCTTGTGGGCTAGCCCATAAATTAATTCATTTTTTACATTTTACATTATCGTCCTGTGTAACATTAATTCCTCTCCACACTTTATGCAACTTCTTATGGGCTATAAAAGAAATATATTTTTAATCACACTGTATAAATATAATTCAACTGCAGCATATATTTCAACCATCCTGTATATGATTTGCTTATGTTCACATCATATAACAGTTTTTTAATCACCCTATATAATTTTAATTTCACATTTTTTCCAACATTTTGATACCACCAAACGTCCAGTCCACCGTATATTCCAACCATCCTGTATATACGGCTGCCTACGGACCACTATCATTCTAGTCCGTCCTATATTTCAATCTTCATATAAATGCAACTTCTTCTATCACTTTACTTTGAGATTTTGTTTGCAATAACTAAACACCCTGTCTATAAACGTACCAAATAGCAGTTTAAAGTTTGACATGTGTTGTCACTGAATTTTCTATTTGGCCGGGAGAATGTGTAAACCAAAAGCAATGTCTTCGCAAAATGGAAAAATTTGCATTTAAAAAGGTATTTGCCTGGTATCTAAACAAAACGAGCTTGGTTCTCAATGATTTAAGGAGCCGAAAATACTATGCTTTACTACCTTTATGCTTGAAATGTAGATAGAAAATTTTCAAATTCGCAATTAAAACTTCCAGTGCCTAAAATTACCGCACTATTACGTTCGAATTAAAATATTTATGAGGAAATGTCCGTTATGTCATTTCGTTAAGTTTTTGATAAGAATCTTGGAATTTTCGGCGATTTTCTGCAAAACTGTAAGTTGCACGTCGCAGAAAAGTATATGAGATCACCTAGAGATCTTCCTTAATAGATTAAGCATTAAAAAACTATACACATCGATAAGGAGTTATCGAAAAATCGACTAAAATATTAGGGATATTGGTCGATTTCCATGCAGGCATGTGTTCATTCACCAATTTTATCACTTTACCAATAGAAAAATCCAAAATTTGAAGTTTCACCAATCCGGATATATTAAACAAGACCATATTCATTCAAAACGGTGCACCACAGGAGAAGAAATCAGGTAACACACATACAAAAAAAAATGGAAAAAAAAATACGCGACGAATTGATAACCTCTTCCTTTTTGGAAGTCGGTTAAAAATTAAATGACGCTAGTCCATCACTTTGACTGTTCTCGTCAAAGTAGCATATTTGTATTTTGACAACATGTAGCTTTCGACTTATTTATCGTACCTCTTACCAGGTTAGTCAACCTTATGGATATCCCAATTTCTTCTATTACATAAAATCTATGTTTTCATAGGCTTGTTTAAAATCAATAAATATTTTATATATCCCCACGATGTATTTTCATATTTTCTTTAAGATTTGAAGATTTGTCAATTGTGGACATCCCAATTCCAAAGCTGACTTGATAATATCCAATATTTTGATAATATGCTGTTATTCTTCACCTTAGGATATCTGCATCTGATACCCAGTAACGGTATTCGTCGAAAATTTTCGCATTTTGGTCTTTACTAGTTCACGTATTATCTATAGCAGCCCTTCACCTTCTTGTTGTATCGTTTCCACTGAGATATTGTCTATACCATATGTATTCCTTTTCATTCTAGTCATACTATCTATAAACGATACAAAGTCTTGTACTTAATATCTGGATCCCGGAGTGGGAAGTGTAGCAGTTTAGCCAGTGATTCTATTATTTTACTGAATTGCTCCGCAATAAATACACTCTATTTAATAACTCTTTAACGAAAAAACTGTTGGTAATGCACCAATTTTTTAAATTTAAACATTCTCGGGACTTCACAGAAATTATTGATCTTACAAAGAACGTTCTCCACAATAATTCCAGGTCCATTGGCGCTACCCATCTCAGGGACCTCGCCAAAAGTATCTATGTAGGAACTTGCTTGGGTAGTAATTATATGAATGACACCAGAATCGACAAAATGACTGGTGAAGAATTCAACATGGTCACACCAGAATGGGAAATGAAATGGGCCCCTACTGAACCTGAGCGCGGCACCTATACATACGGACTGGCAGACAGAATTGTAAAATACGCTATTCAACATAATATGCAAATTAGAGGTCACACTCTGTTATGGTACAGAGACGTGCCTAAATGGGTTGATTCACTCGACAAGACTTCTTTACATGATGCGATGGTAAATAGAGTACAGTAAGTACAATTAATATGCTTTTGTTATTTTTTGGTTTAATTTGAATGCCGGGTTTCATGCTTTACTTTGCCTAAAGTGTATACTTACTTAATTAGAATTAACTTAACTTAAACCTTTATTAAGTTTTTGATATAACATAAATACAAATTGGTTTTTGAAATGTAGTTACTTATCCAATGTTACTCTTCAGATATTTGGCGAATGATAGCTTGGTCAAAAAAGAGGCAAAATTTAACCCGTCCTAACTATAGAGGTAATACATAAGATGGAGGAAGTTAGATATGCAGATAGAGCTAATACTTAAGAGAAAAAAGTAAACCGAGTGGACGTATCTGTCTCT
This sequence comes from Octodonta nipae, assembly GCA_034190945.1. NCBI lineage: Eukaryota > Metazoa > Arthropoda > Insecta > Coleoptera > Chrysomelidae > Octodonta > Octodonta nipae. The sequence goes on along the minus strand of CM067218.1, from coordinate 20,958,181 downwards.
CTTTAGTGCAAGGTACGTACGTACGTTACTGCAGCACAAATCATAACGCTCATAAACAGAGTTTAATACGCCATCTTGGATTTCTCAACATGCGTTACGCGTTTCCCGAAGCCTAGCTTACTCTATATTAAGTTGCCCCTTTATGGTCACAACACGTTTGCTATGGTCAGACAAAATCAATTATTATGTTTTTCCTTAAGTGACTAGAACTAAATTTAATCACTTTACGATAACTCGGTTATCCGATAGGATTCAAGATGAGAATTTTTTCATTTTTGAAAATTGGTAGACTCCTTTCTATACAATAAACAACCAATTATTACAGCTATCGACATCTCTTCATCACTAATATTCATTTTTTCTTGACGTCGCGGCTTCTTCTAGATGGTCTCTTTAACTTTCACTGCGGTCCACCTCTCCATTTTCTTTCCGGCGGCATTCATTCTAATATTGTCATTGCCCATCTGTCACTTGTTATTCATCTGTCATATCCACAGCAAATCTTCGTTCTATTTCTCCGATTCTTGATTGGCTTATACTAATTTCTGTACAATTGGTCATCCATAGTCTCTTCTGGAAAATTTCATTTCCGTTGATATCAGTTATTTTTGTTAAGGTTTGGTACGTCATAAACTTTGAGCCTTATAAAGTATCACCTTTTACTACCCACTTTCGTGTTTCTCTTTTATTTTGTCTATTCATTATTATTAAGGGTAACTTCCAGATATTTACTCCTCTGCACTCCTGTTATGCTTTCATGTTCTAGGTTCAACTTTCCGAATTCGTCATTTTCAACCAATAGATATTTACACTTCGCCAGTTTTAAAGTTACCCATACTGATTAGCATTCACTTTTAAGTTTCCTAACCTATAAGAGAAAGACCTTCTTCGTCTTCTGAGATAATATGGACGTCTACAAAGTCTAGTGCGAATAAGCTGTCGTCTCCCATTTACATATTTTTTATCCACTTTACTAGGGATCACTGCCCAAATGTATTTTAACACAGGATAGAAGGTAAGTAACAGCCCTGTCTCAAACCTTATGTTTCCTATATTTTAGTGATATTATCAATTTTATGTTTATAAAAAAACCCATTTTTTCCATAATTCTCTAATACAGAGTGGTTCTATATATTTTTTTTGTTCCCCTCGTTTTTTTACATGAATATTTGGTTACTTTTATGTTTTGTTGGGCAATAACACCACAATAGAAATAAAACGACGTATATTGCAGGAATACCAAACGTTTCAAAGTCTATTCTGACTTCGTTGTCAATGGCTTTATATTTATTAATGTAGATTGCAAAATCAAAATTTGATTTATGAATATTTGGGTTGCGAATTGTAGAAAATGTGTCATTAAAAATGCCGAAAAATCCCAAAATGTTAAAAATGTTAATTTTAGTGAGAATACATTTTATTGTACCTGTCACATTATACAACATATACAAAAACAGGCTGTCAGTAATCGCTCACATAATAATTATTATACATTTTCCACTCCGAGTCGAATGAGCAATCGTATCTTATTCTGCTTTTTCCAGATATGGACCGCGTAATTTTTTTCAAACTAGTTTATTTATATACTTAAACCGGGATATAAACAAAGTTTTCCGACGTTTCGCCCACACTTATAAGGGACTTTTTCAAAGATGAGACAAAAAACAAAACAAATGTTACTTACCTTGCGGCTACTCCATTCATTTCATCTTTTTCTCTCACGAACACTTCAAACTTCACATTTTATTCAACTTGTCACAATGATGAACAAATTATAAACGAGTAATAGGTACGAAGAAATTTCAAGTTGAATAAAAAGTGCAGTTTTGAAGTGTTCGTGAGAGAAAAAGATGAAATGAATGGAGTAGGTAACATTTGTTCTGTTTTTGTCTCATCCTTGAAAAAGCCCCTTATAAGTGTGGGCGAAACGTCGGAAAACTTTGTTTATATCCCGGTTTAGGCTTATAAACAAATTAATTCGGAAATAACGACGCGGTCCAAATCCGGAAAAAACAGAATCAGCTATGACTCTTGCCGCGAAAACCTCCGTTGTCATTTTGGCTATTGTATGTTTGGATTGGTAATTGCTTTATCCAAAAAAGCTAAAACTGTACCTATTTGCTTATGAACATTTCAGTTTATTTAACGCTCCTTCTTTTGTCTAAGACCAATATTTTATTAAAAACGGGTAAATAGAAAACAAAATTTCAGAAAAATCTTTTTTATTAATGAAATATATAAAAAATGCTTACCTTGGATCGGATGGTTTCTTCACTTTGATCAACACTGTATACAATAGTGATGAGTCAAATTAGTATATATTTTTTTTTAAATTGTAGAGATGACACTTACTTTTTAACTATTTATAATGTTAAGTTGTAATATTTTTCAAATAGGTGATGTGACATACTTTGATGTTACTTTCTATGCCATCCCACTAGTAACAACTAACAGACAAATTGAGTAGCAGGTTTTCTTCAAATCTAATAGAATAGAAAGAGTTTCTCAAAACTAATATTTCTTCCTACAATAATTCACAGGCTTATTGTGAGTAAACAGTTTAGATATGACTTGTGCCATTCTAACTTTGGACACATATTTTTTTATTAACGCACAGTTTGTTATTATTAAAAATATAAATTGTTCTACAATAATTTATCCCTGCCCACATCAAAAATTTGCTTTGATTCGGTAGTTAATTCACGGGATGAAAATTACCCACAGCGTGACTTAAACGATTCCTGAAGAAGAATCGAAACTTCCCGATTTATTGTAAATATAAAAACGTTGTAAAGAGAGTACATACAAAAGGATTATTAAAATACACCATCATTAAATGTATACAAAAACTTTATCTATTTAAACCTGTTTTAAAATCTATCTTGAAAACCGGTCATTAAAACAAAGGTAGAATATTACCAAGAACGTGACTTGATAATTTCATATGCTTTACCCATCGTGTTAAGACTTCATTTTACTTTCAGACATGCAACTAATTACTACAAAGGCAAGATTTATGCCTGGGACGTAATTAATGAAGCTATAGAGGACAACGGTACTATGAGAGACTCCATATTTTACAGAAACTTTGGCGAATCCTACATCTCTGAGTCATTCCAGCTTGCAAGAAAAGCCGACCCAAGTGCAAAACTCTACATAAACGATTACTTTGTTGAAGGCATTAACGCGAAAAGCGATGGCCTATACAATTTGGTGAAAAAACTAAAAGCTGCAGGTGTACCAATTGATGGTGTTGGTATCCAATCTCACTTAGTCTCCGGCAGTGTGCCAAATGACATCGAAGAGAATCTCAAGAGATTCATCGCCTTGGGAGTAGAAGTTGCTATAACTGAATTAGATGTTATGATTGAACTTCCCGCTACTGAAGCTAAGTTACAACAGCAAGCTCGAGAATACGCTCAAGTCTTCAAAATCTGTGAAAGTTTGCCAAAATGTGTTGGTGTTACCGTATGGGGTTACACCGACAAATATTCTTGGATAGCCGAGAAGGCTCCTTGCTTATGGGATGAGAATTTCAAACCTAAACCTGCATTAGCTGCAGTTGAAGCTGTCTTGAAATAATCGAATTTTAGAATACTGTAAATATAAATTTTATTCGTTACTTTGTTTTTATTGCCATTTAACCCAGCAAAATGTTAGCATCTTTATACGTCATCACTATTGTTGTTAGAAAGATAGCAATCAAACTTATTGTTTGCCTGATATTCTTGGTCTGCCAGCGCATATCTAAATAAACTAAGGGGCCATTCTGCCACCATCTTCGAACTAAGGTCAAGACTGGTTGCTGTAATTCCTAGAGCACATCTGCAAAGGTCATCTATAAATGTTGTTGGTACATAATAATTAGGTCCAAATAGAAATGACATAGTGAATCAGAATGAGCAGGACCTATCCGAAAAGTTTCATGTGAAACTGGCAAAGTAGTGCGCCTGCAACACAAGGGTCGCAAACCAAAAAGAGTCATCCTTCTTTTTCTTTTCAAAAGTGCAGACTCCTCGCGTAACTTAAGAATAACGTTTGAGATTCCAAGAACTCTGTCTAACTTAGACACTTCAAATCAAGACCCTTGTCTAGGAATACAGCTGCAGCTGGTACTATGTATTTATTTGTTCTCAGTGACTGTCCTCATTGCCAAATTATATGTGTATATAATGGCGTTTAAAATGACCTTTTAAAATAGGGTTATCGCAAAACTGACAATATCTGGGCAAATTGAAACCTAGGCTAAAATAATCTAAACCCAGTTTCATAATCATAATCTTTGTCTATGCAAAGGCAAAAAAGGTGACTTTGAGGAGTTAGGTCTTCTGAACCCTACTTGTATATGTGTTTAGGTACTTTCGATTTAAGTAATCGATAAGTCCCCTATTTAAATATACTGCTGTTTTGAAGATGTTATTATTGAAACCCACTTAACTATTATGGAAATGAAGAAATTTCATTGTAATTACGAATCTCCAGATTATAAGGAATGGCGAGTAATATGGTCAATAAATAAATGGTGTAAAAAGATCGGCACACTTCATTCCCTACATTAATATGTTGATTGTTAGATAAACTTGCAGACTATAGCATGGGACAACGTTAGAAGGGACATCAGGATATGAAACATAAGGTGCAGCTCTACCCGCATATACGGAATGGTATTATTGGAACCTGAAGAGGGAAAAGCCTAGAGACTGCGAAAATAGTACAGAACCTAGAACGGCTTTAATAGAAGTAGATAAGAGACGGTTACTAAGACATTGTTTTTACAGTTAATTATGTTAACATGTAAGAGATGAGAATACCCAAATAGTGAAATGAAAAAGGAACTGCCTTCAACAGGCACTCCAGGAGTCTGCATCTCTTACACCATTGTTCCTGAATATGGCTGAATGTAGAAATTAAAGTAATTTCAATAAAGTAATCTTATACTTTCTTAGTTTTGTGATTATGTTATTTTGTGGTACTTTATGAGCTGTGTGCATTTTGGATTATAGGGTAATTGAGGATAGATACATCATCATCATCAGCAGCATATATAGACGGATGGTACCTCCCATAGTACCCTGTCCATCTTTGTATGTATGCTTGCTCAGTTGGTGCCGTCTAGTCTTTTTATATTCATCGTTCCATCTTGTTTGTTGACCTCCCTTGCTACTTTCGTTTCTGCGTGGTCACAACTCTATGATTTGGCGAGTCCAGCGAGTGTCCGAACTCCTGGCAAAGTTAACACAGCCCAGCTCCACCTCGATTTGCAGATTCCTGTTATCACTTCAGTTACCTTAGATCGTCTACGTTTTCCTTCGTTGCTTATTAGGTCTCGAGGGCTTACACCTAGCATTCGTCTTTTTCTCTGGATGACTTGCAATTTATTCCGGATATCTTTGATTAATGTACTTGTTGTCAAAATATTTGGTGCAGTTGATGTAAAAACGTTACAAAGTTTGAAAAATGCTCTCCACGCCATCCATATTCGCCTTGCCAAGTCTTCTTTAAGATTGTTTTTGCCGTAAGTATTTATATGAACCTATTTTATCGATGATGCCGCTATTGTCATGGTTAGCTAGATTGGTGAGATATTTCTTTCTTGAATTGTTCATTTTTAGTCCGGTCGCCTTGGAACGTTTAGTTGTGTTAACATTTCATTTCGATGTACTCGATTAGATCAGATAAGCATGATATTATCTGCAAATCTCACTTGACTTAGCTATCTCTATCTATGTTTATTCAGTTGGTTTTCCAGTCTAACTCACCGAAAAGGTCTTCTAAGGTCATTTTAAATAATTTTGATGACATTGCCTCCCCTGTCTAAGACCTTTTTATCGGGATTTTGGTAGTATTCTCCTTGGGTACTACCTGGAATGTTGTTGGATATGGGGTTGAGGTATGTTAGTCTGAAGTTGGTAGGCAATGTAACTCGTTCCTCGAAGTTTCCTTGGACTTCCATCGTCTTGAAGTGTTGATCTCACAACGTTTCAATAGCTGTGTATCTGCTGTCGTCATCAGGTGAATGATAGGAAATTCAGATTACCCGTCGTATTTATATCATACCCTTAACCGGTCACGCGTCGTCGGTCATGGTCATTGGTTGGTAGCCGGTGATGCGTAGCGGCAGGCGCCGAAAATACAAGCCAACTGATCCAACATCCAAAATAGAACGGAAAACTTACCACACTCTCAGAGATCATGATGAATACATTCTACCCAAGACAAGGAGGAAATTGAAGCCACATCACAGCAAACCACCAAATCTTTATGGACTACCCAAGATACACAAGGCTGGAGTACCTCTCAGACCGCTTACAAGTTCGCGCAACTCACCAACGTCAGCACTATCGGAATTCGTTCTACCAATCATCCAACCTTTGTAGGGCAAAACATCATCGCACGTCAAGGACTCAAAGCACTTTGTCGAAATCATGGGATCCATGGAACTCGGGTCAGAACATCGCTTAGTAAGTTTCGACGTTGAAAACCTATTCACGAACGTACCACTACACGAATCTCTCAACATAGTGAGAAAGAAACTTACTGAAGACGAAACCCTGATGGAGAGGACGGAGCTGCCAATAGCCTCAATCATGGACTTGCGTGCATGTTGTCTCAAGAACTGCTACTTTCAGGAGAAGCACCGGTTCTTCATGCAAGAAGATGGATTACCTATGGATTCCCTGTTATCACCATCCATCGCCAACATCTACATGGAATGGTTAAAAGAACATGCAGTGAGGAGTTACGAGAAGCAGCCTATGCTATGGTTGAGGTATGTTGATGACACCTTTATTATTTGGCAACATGGTGAGGCAGAACTACAGGCATTACTGGGGCACCTGAACCAATCCCAACCATCCATTAGATTCACCATGGAGATGGAAGAGACTGGGTGCCTACCATTCCTTGATGTAAAGTGCCAAAGGACTAAGACCGGAATCCAAACAACAGTCTACAGAAAGGCTACGCATACAGGATTATACCTTCACTACAATTCCAACCACCCAACAGCAACGAAAACTGGCATCATCAAAACACTAATTCATAGAGGCAAAAATATCTGCAGCACACCAGAAGCAACCAAAGAAGAACAAGTGAAACTTAGGGAAGACCTTTTGGCAGGAAGAGGACATCACGGTAGCAACTTTAATATTACCGTATACGAAAGGCTTGTCGGAGAAACTTAGAAAAATTGCAAACAGCTATGGAATCAGAATGATCTTCAAAAGCAACAACACCTTGAGGAGCATGATAACAAGAAAGAGGCCCGACGCACCAGCAATACCAAAGAACTGTATATACAGCATACCGTGTGAATGTGGCAATCTTTACATTGGAGAGACAAAGCGACCGCTGGACACCAGGATTAAGGAGCAGCGCAGAGCTACTCAAAGGGCGGAGATAACGAAGTCTGGGCTAGCTAATCACGCATGGACCGAACAACATAATATCAACTGGGACCAGGCAGAGCAATTCACAAGAAAGAGCACTGATACAAAAGAGAACTCATAGAGAACCCAGTCTCCAAATTAAATATATTTGGAGAGCTCTTTTTCGGCCCCTGCCGCTACGCATCACCGGCAACCAACCTCCAGGTAATGAGGACGCTGATTGTACCAGATAAGACCCAATGACCATGACCGGCCACGCATGACTGGTTAAGGGTATGATAAAAATACGACGGATAATCTGAATTTCCTATCATTCACCTGATGATGGTAGCAGATACACAGCTATTGAAACGTTGTGAGATCTACCACTTCAAGACGATGGAAGTCCAAGGAAACTTCGAGGGTTGAGGTATATTACGATTTTATGATAGTGGAGTTATGACGTTATGGTGATATGAAATTGTGACATCTAACAAGTGTAGTCTAGGTTCGTGCTTTTTTGTATAGGTATGTTGTATATATAAGATCAGTTTTGCATTGTATGATGTTTTCGACTACTCCAGTGACGTGGTGTACAGTATTATTTTAATTCCAATCGCATTGTTCACTCTTTCTGAAGAAGAAGCAAGAAAAATTAGACTTTGTACCAATACGTATTTATTGGGCTAAGCAGTAGATCAATAGGATATTTTCAGATGCATCATTTTGAAGTTTTTAGACATTTCATGCTTATCTTTTAATATGATTTGATTATATTTTCCATTGATAAAGGGGTCTAACGTGGAATGTTTCGCCTTTGAAATGTAAAAGTTTTTCTCTGTAATGTAATGGATATTCGTAAATATAACTGGTAGTTGCCAGAACTAACTTTCCAAAAACAATTTCAAATTAATTTTCGCACGAGTTCTCACCGATCAATCAGTGCATCATTTCACATAATTCCCTGTTATCTCATCCACAATCAATTAAGATCCTCCTGAAGTTCCCGCTGAGATGACCCCTCTACAAGACCGACCATATCAGTTCGACCTTTACAAATATCTCTGGAGATGACGTTGATTGATGTGACGTAATATCTGCATCCCATAATAATATTCCAGCACATCGCGTCATCTAATTCGAGAGACAGTTGTGACTTTCGGGCTCATTACCCTTGCCCCCCCGGCCCCCTCTCTCACTCAAACTTAATACCACTGATACGGTACTTACATTATCTCTACTCCGGAGCAGCTAAATTCGCAGATAACAAGTGACGTATGCTTTTGCTAGTAAATTAATAGGTTTTTGCTCGCATTATGGGGGCTACATGCGAGAGCCGAAAAGGGCGTTATGGTCGCCCTTTAATATTAGGATAATGTTATATTACGTGAGTAAGATCGTATCAGTTGATGGGGGAAGTTTCAGTTCAGAAACTCGGAGTCTTTAGCGTGTTTAAGAAAAATGATAAGGGCTTCTTGTGTTCCTTGTTTCGAGATATATCTGATTGAATTTCCTGTTTCATGGTTATTTGCAGTTGTTTGCATGTTTGAAATTGTTGAGTCGAAATTGAGTTGGCAATTGTCGACTGTAATGGTCCTTTGTTTTGTTGAAAAATATTGCGAAACGAGGTAATGAACAATTGCGAGCTCCATTTTCTTTAAGACGTAATAATAAAAAAAGGTACAAAAAAGCTGGGATAATATATTTCAGTTTATAACCTTTGTTTGCCTGGTTTCCATGCTAATGTCAACATATTGTAGTACATAAAGTATCAATTTGAGTGTCTATAAAGGATTTAGAAAAATAATTTTAAAACGAAAATATCCTCATTGCTGAAATTTTGTAAGGCTAAGATAGGTAGGTAGATTTTAATTGTCCACTATGTTAGATGGTCATAATGACACGTCATTATAATTTGACAGATCGAAAATTAACAGGCGGGAGTAAAAATTGAGCAATACTCGCTAAGACAACTCCTCCTGATTGTTAATTATTATTAAACAAAATCTGAAAGTTGCCACTATTCGTGAAGTGCCTCCAATATTGGGTCAAGCGAATGTTTCTAATTTATCTACTGTAAAAAGATTAATCGACATATTCGAAAGTACTAGTTCAGTTAGCTTAATCAGACTCACGACACAAAATCTTAAAGGTCTTTCACAATAAAACATCACAAAAATTCGCTAAAATATGGTTAAATGTACAGAAACTTCGATTTATCATCGTATTCAAGAATTGCAGATTGCATCAGTATTCTTACTAATGATTTACATCTACACACTTTCAAAGATCGATTGACTTAACCACTTTTTCCACCATACCATGCAAAGCGAACAGATTTCACCAATTGGATTGTGGAGCAAACAGAAGGGAATGCCGATTTTGTTAACAAAATCATGTTCAGACAAAATGGGCTTAGACTGATTTATTCAAAATCAATGCATCCAAAAAGGCGTCACAATTTGAATTTATATCAACGGTAACGAAGTTTTTCCTTCCAGAATTGAAATATTTAGCTCTTTCCGACATCTAGTTTCAGCAGTACCCAAATTGCATTTATTTTTATTTGAATTGTTTTTCTGAATAAATGCTATTCATTCAAGAATCGCCCAATCATATTAAGTTGAGTCACGCTGAACAAAAAGGAGCGAGAGCGCTTGTATAGGATATTCTATGTAGTGTCCCATCCCAGCCTACCTGCCCAACTTCAACCCTAACTCTAGGTCATAACGACAGCTGACTATATATGCTAACTAATTACCTTGGATTCTAAGACACATAGTTTTGTAATTACTAAGGTTAGACAATATAGTCATTTTAGTTAGAGTTCAGTTTTTATAGTTATCTTGAAAAACACTTTTACACTGTATTTGAATAAAAATTGTTTTACACCACAAATATGAAATTTAGTGGATCATCACTAAAAGGAATGAACAAAATTTGAGTTGCTTAAATTGAATTACACAGTTTAAAAGTATCATTACTTGTTTGAAATTGTACAATCACATTGTATTTTCTTATTAAGTTAAGTATATATAAAAACAAGCTTTGCATTTATTTATTACATTTCCTTTTCTGTATTAATTATATTTATAGTATTTGTTACCAATTAAATTATATAAGATTTAAACTAGACAGATTCACTGTAAATTTTAATATCTGAATAATGTATGAGTTTTGTTCTGCAGATTTAGGTTGTTTTTTAGTTCTGTTGAGCTGAATCTAATGCTACATTACTGTGGTTAGAAGCTTCTCACAATTTCAGTCATTATTTGGGCATGTTTAACCTAAAATTATAAATAATATTTGTAAACCTTGTAATTATTTGGTGATTATAAAACTTGCCTATTTCTTGTAAACCTGTATCAATGTATTTTCTAGTTGACAGCACATTTTTTTATGCAGAAATTGAATGTTAACACCAAATACTTCTAATGATATAAACTTGTAAAGACACTTTGGTTCTCAATATGTTGTTCTTGTCAGTATTTTTCTCTGATGCGAATACAGTCCTTATAATTATCAGTGATTTATTTACACATTACACAAAAAATAAAACCTGTTTAACGATAATTCACTTGAACAGTTACTTCTAGTGAATCTTCCTGTGGCTATTTTATGAATTACTTTTTTTGTAAAATCAGGTCCGTTCAACTATTCACTTCGTACTGTTTTATAATATTAATTTAAATCAATCTCCGGGCTTTATCTCTTTATTCGGAGCGTCATCTTTTACCGTACCATACAAAGTTTGTGTCGGCTTTTAAAAGCGTCTTTGGCCCTTATTTCATTGAATGATTTACCTAGTTTTTCTCTTTTTAGCCCAGATTTCTTACATTTAAGACGTTTAATTGTAATTACATTGACAACTAGCGCTGATTTAGATACCTTTCTGGAATGAAGAAAATATAGGTAACGTAAGTTTTTTAAGTAAAATGTAGACACATTGAAACATGAGTACCAGCTATAAAAACTGAACCCTAACGAAAATGTCCTTATTGTCTTACCTTAATAATTTCAAAACTATTTGTCTTAGAATCTAACGGCATTATTTAGCTTATATAGATGGTTGTTATGACCTTGAGTTACGGTTGAGTTCGAGCAGGTAGGCGGGGTGGGACACTACATGGAATAACTTATACCAGCGTTCACGCCCCTTTTTGTTCAGCCTGACTCACAATATAAATGGGATAGCCCAACTATGGATTAATAGAATTTATTCAAAACTAATAAATTCAAATAAAATGAAATGCATGTTGGACACAATTGATATTTAAAAGTATCCAGGACAAATGAAAAAATATACAAATTTAATATATCGGCCTCAGCTCGTGCAAAAACTAACGAAATATCGTCGGATAGGGGAGGTTTTTGGGACACACATGTGTACCCCAATGTCCAGCTGCCATCGAAAGTCATGATTTGATGAGCATCTCAAAAATGCCAAAACACGTTCAATAAACGACACCGCCATCGAGACTACCCTTAGATGGAAGTAAGTCTTTTCATTCATTTCAATATTTTACTTAGATGTTCCACTTTAAGGTCACTGGCCGCGCTGCCCAGTGCTTCAACACAAAATGCATGAAAGCGTAACAAAAAAACAACCTCACTTATGCATTTAAAATATTACTTAGAATTAAAGCAGATCTTAAAAAACTGCTGTTAATTAGTAATTAATTGAATAAAAAATAAAAATATTGTAGCTAGAGCAACTACCATATATGGTTCTAAAACAAATATAAACATAAGAAAAAAGTGATAAATAATGAAAATATACAAGAGCTAAATTTAAATATGTTTAAAACAATTTTAATTTAATGTTTAAGTACTTCTTGGGAAGTAACACCATGAATCACTAAAAATTGCTGTATATTCCAAACGTTTCGGGGTGTAGGTCAGACCCCGTTGTCAGTGGTTAAGAAACTATGAATAAACAAGGCACAAACCTGAAATGTAAAATTAAAATGTTTGACAATACCTATTATTTGATTTCTGACGTAACTAAGAGAAGTAAAGTACAAATTATTTATAAACGTTTTTTCAATGAAGAAAAAACGTTTATAATAAATGTACTTTCTGCCAATCGTTACCCCAAAAAGTTATGAATAACGAGTTAAATAATATCTAATACCTAACAATCCCTAATAACCAACATCAAAATTCACCAAGCAACACTGACTCCCAAGATAATCATATTCATACAATAACTATACTATGCATACAAGGTCTATCAGAAAGACTAAAAAAGATGGGAAACAGATATAATATTAAAACATCATTTAAAACAAGAAATACACTAAAATCAATTATATCAGCAACCAAACGAAAAAACAAACCTCAAAATACAACAGATTGCATTTCTAAAGTGCCCTTGTGAATGTAATAAATTCTATATTGGAGAAACCTCTAGACCGCTGAATGTTAGAATAAACGATCACAAAAATTACATAAAAAAACAATTTGAAAAATCCAAAATTTGTGAACATGCTTGGGACCTTGGTCATAAAATACAGTTTCAAAATTCAGTTATTTTACACAAAGAAGAACACAACACCAAAAGAAAACTAAAAGGGTCTGCTTTAATTTTGATAAATGAAAACGATTGTATCGCTACACCCTCCGTAGAATTCAGTCGTTCCTGGTTGCCAATGATTAAGGAAGAAGTTGCTAATGGTTATGTCCTTGTGAACAACTCAATATCGGGATAGTTCATAACGTTATTCCTAGGTTTTCCCTTATGGTTTTAATGGGATCACTGAATGAACAAAATTCTTTGGTAGCATTTTTGGCGAATGCACTATCTTATAACAAAGTCGCACCTAGGAGCGCCACATAAAATTCTGAAGATTTCCCCTTTCAAATTTTTCCAATTTGAAAGGAACTTTATGATTAAATGATCTTCAGAAGTTTCTGTGCTACCCTGTATATTACAAATAAAATTTTCTTAGTTACGTCAGAAAACAAATAATAGATATTTTTAATTTTACATTTTAGAATTGGGCCTTTTTTATTGATAGTTCCTTAACCATTGAAAACGGGACCTGACGTAGACCGCGAAATGTTTGGAATATATAGCAATTTGCAATTTTTTTTTCGTGATTTATGCTGTTATTTCCCAAGAAGAACTTAAACATTGAAAAATATGCAAAAAATATCATTCAAAAAACAATTTTAATTTACTCCATGTTGATGACAGCTTTTTACCATTCGCCATATTGAAGCAGTTCAAGTTCACATGAAGGTGGTCACTCCGCTCGTACAATTTCTAAAGTACTGCTCTAAAAAATAACTTCCAATTCGATCTATTATTTCGTAACACAAAAAACTATTTCGATTTTGAGTCTTCCTTCTCTATCAATTATCATATATTTCCATGAATTAATTGACCTCCAAGACCCACGATGCATTTACAGCAATCACCTAAAATATCCCCAACCAGACGTCGAAAGGCTATTGGAATTGGAATAGAGGTTTCAACATCCCGAAACCCAGCACATACATTTAATTTTCTGCAATAAATCTGGTGCGAACTAAGCGCCGTTGCACCGCACTTGCCGGATTGTTTTTCTCCTGTCTTCTGCAGAACAAAACTAACTGTGTTGGTGACCTAGAACATTAAAAGGGGAATTGTTAGCACTCGCTTGATCCCCTTGGCCATTATTCTTCGAGCTTATTAAGTTAAAAGAATCGATGGACTTAGAAATTTGGAGATTATGAAGTGAGTTTTAGCCGAGAGGATATTCGATTTATCAGTGCTACATTTGCACAAGGAGGATTTATAAATTTATTTGAGAAATTGGAGCTGAAAATTAATGGCATAATTGTTTGCAAAAAACTGGAATCAACACTTCTTTTGTCAGTTTTAATTTATATGTTTGTTATATTAGTTTTTAATGCACTCTTTCCTTAGTTACTTTGCATGATGTTTCAGACTGAGCCTACGTTTTAGTCAGGGTGTATTAAGAATGTGGGGGTGACGTCAATACCATTACGTTGATTTTGCAGTGACACAAACTTTGCATACTTCACTGATTATGCGGAAGAGGGCGCTAATAATAAGAGCGTTTGGATGTATTTTATGTATTTACGGGGTGTTCATAACTGTTTTCATTTGGATTCATTTGAAGTCAGTTTTTGAGATAATTTAATTTAGAGAAAAAATCCCAACCTAACCGCAACTACGAATTCATACAATTTCGAAATTCTATCATCTATATTTGAAACTGAAGGTTTTTTTTTGTTGCAATAAAAACAATCAAGTGATCAGTCACGTGTTTTTAAACTTACAAATATACAATCAATAAATAAAGATTGCAGAAATTTATAACTGCCTTGAGTAATAAAAGCCAATTACTGATGATTGCTTCCATCCATACCAGGGTGTACACCCAGATCTGTACCTACTTGCTTGAAAATTTATTTAATTTTATTAAAATAGAAACTGTTAATTTTTCATGAATAAGTTAAAGTTTTAGTAGAATTCAAAGCAATTAATATATGTTACTACATGTATGTTACTATGCACACATACATTCTCCCTTAAAAATCTGGTGAGTGTCCTGTAATTGTTACAACCGACAGCTCTTGCTGTGGCCACTCAGCTGACCACCTACTCCGTTAGAAAAAATCCCTATACGCTAGTAAAGTATCTTTGACAATAGACATTTGCGCCATTTGTGTTTTATTTGTGGAACGCTGGTTCTGTCAACGCCGTAATTTATGTTTGCTGTGTTATAGATTGAAATTTGGTTATCCCATAAAATCGAAAGAAAAACATCAAACTGAAAGTGCGATGTACTTGATTGTGAAAATACTCCAAGGAAGAACCCAAAATTACAATTATACCACTTTCATGGATTTCCATATCAATTAGAGATGAAGAAAAAATGAATTGCAGCAGTTCGAAATCATAGGTAATTAAATTTGATTTCCACATTGTTAGTCATTATTCTATTAACAAAACTGAGTTTTTTAATTACAGCAGTGGGGCAATCCATCTCAACCAGAAACAAATTCAATGCGCTGGTCAAATTGTTAGGGGAAAAAATAACAATGCACATAACAAAAATTAGAATCCAGCCATATTTCCTGCAATATGTATATAAAAAGCAAAATCTTCATGCTGGTTTGTGGACTGAAAGATTACGAATACCCATGACAAGAAAAAATTGCATCTTCAGGAGTCGATGAAGCTCCGATTGAAATTAACAATTGTAAGTAAATGTATATAAGAACAAAACATATTAACTTTATTCATTATATATAATTTATTGGTAGATTTCACTGACGATGAAGTTTTAATGGATCAAGATAAAAATTGTGAAGTTGAAACAAGGATAATTAAGCAACAACAGATGCAAATATACATATTAATTCACAAAGAAATAAATATTGATTATATATTATTTATAGCTATTGTAAATAAATGAGAATTTGTAAATAATGACAATAAAATGTGTTATTAATTTAAAAGAATATAAATATTGATATATTACAGGAAAGATAGTTGAATTGTAAACTTTGTTATGTATCTACATTGTTTGATTTTTCTGCTCCATCGAAATGAGCACAGCAAATCCTTGAATATGTTCCTGGTTCCCATGGCTTTTCATTCCCCTGTAACTAAAAAGTTACTTTTTTTCTTTATTCCTAAAATATAATAATAATTAAAAAATTAAAAATTATGTTAACCTTAAATTTAATTTTTGTTAACAGGACAACAATTGTGATTAATTTTATGTATTTAGTAATGAAAAACTTGGAAACTTAATTTGTTTGCCTTTAATGACGAACTGCTGTAATCCATTTTTTCCGTCCTCTCCTATTGCTATAGAAATCCAGGAAAACGGTAGAATTGTAATTTTTGATTTTTCCTTGATGTACTTCCAAAATCAACTACACCGCACTTTCGTTTGTTGTGTTTCTTTCCATTTTATGGGATAACTAAATTTTAATCTATAACACAGCAGACATTAATTACTGCCTTGACAGAACCAGCGCTCCAAAAATAAACACCAGATGGCGCAAATGCCTATTGTCAAAGATACTTTACTAGCGTATTCCAAATACAATTTACATCTACAAAATTAATAAGTAATTTTGAAAAGATTGTTGAGGAGGTCTTGAATTATTTTGTCTATTCATGGGTTTTCTCTCCTCCAAATTTTTTCCTGTAACAGATAAGTATTTAAAAAATTGTATATGTAGAACAAAGTGTAGTAAGGCAATTTCGTAAAATTGCCCGGATTACTGGTTGTGTGTATAGAGATTCTTCCTCATAGTTTTTCTGAGAGAAAGAGATGTCTATAAAATGATCAACCAGTATTCCTGTATATAAGTAATGTATTGTATATTGTGTAATACTTATCTGTGTATGGAGACGTTTCAACTCCGAGTCTGGAGTCGTTGTCAATCGTTTAGTGTTGTTTTCGAGGTTTTTTTCTAAAAAATTTTCGCTTTGATTTTGAATTTATTGTTTGTCAAAAAACCTCGAAAACAACACTAAACGATTGACAACGACTCCAGACTCGGAGTTGAAACGTCTCCATACACAGATAAGTATTACACAATATACAATACATTACTTATATACAGGAATACTGGTTGATCATTTTATAGACATCTCTTTCTCTCAGAAAAACTGTGAGGAAGAATCTCTGTACAGACAACCAGTAATCCGGGCAATTTTACGAAATTGCCTTACTACACTTTGTTCTACATATACAATTTTTTAAATACTTATCTGTTACAGGAAAAAATTTGGAGGAGAGAAAACCCATGAATAGACAAAATAATACAAAATTAATGTTTCATTTTCATGTTTGACATTTTGTGAACTGAACTGGCTTTATTTTCGTTTATGATTTGTTTGTGGGTCAGCTCCTTACAAGGCATTTTCTGTTTGAAAAAAGCTCAGATGTTTTAGATAAAGAATATTCCTTTTATAAAAACATTTACTCGTAGCCGAAACTGCTATAAATGTCAGTTTTAAACCGCAATTTCACTTATCAAACTTATTATTAAATTACAAAGACAAAGAAAAAATATACAATGATAATTTTATATTCCTATTTCTTTTTGTATTCAAAATTCAACGTATGCCTTTCATTTCCATTAGCATCTATTTGCATATGTGTTAGTCTGGGGCTCCGTTAAGAAGCTTGTTACATAAAATTGTAGTGTATTGAGTCTACTATTCCTCTTCTTTTCCTGAAACAGAACGCTCCTAAAAAGTCAATACGAACATGAGTCCTTTGAATACAGTAAACATACTCTCTTCGAGGTGTCATTCCTTTGTTCGCAAGACAATATATATTATATATTATATATAACATATATTGTTTCTGGTCAGGGAACCTTTGTCAGTTGCGCTTCCAATTGAATATTCTCTCTTTATGTATTTGATACATTCCATTAAATTTGAAGACGCGAGATGTAAGACCGACATCTAGGATTTTCGAGAGAATTAGCACAGAGAGGTTCCGAACCTGGAGCCGTTCCGTGTAATTGCTGTTCTCCCTTAACTCCTAGGACAGAATGTGAAAAGGGAACCTTCATCAGTTGCGCTTCCCACAATTGAATGTCCTCTCGAACACTTCTTTATGTATTTGATACATTCCGTTAAATTTGAAGACGCGAGATGTAAGACCGACATCTAGGATTTTCGAGAGAATTAGCACAGAGAGGTTCCGAATCTGGAGCCGTTCCGTGTAATTGCTGTTCTCCCTTAACTCCTAGGACAGACTGTGCCGATAAAATTTTCAGGTTACTTCACTTGTCAGAGATATTGAATACTCTCTTCGAGTTGTCATTCCTTTGTTCGCAAGACAATTTATATTATATATTATATACAACATAAATTGTTTCTGGTCAGGGAACCTTGTCAGTTGCGCTTCCCACAATTGAATGTCCTCTCTTTATGTATTTGATACATTCCATTACATTTGAAGACGCGAGATGTAAGACCGACATCTAGGATTTTCGAGAGAATTAGCACACAGAGGTTCCGAATCTGGAGTAGTGTAATTGCTGTTCGGAACCTCTGTGTGCTAATTCTCTCGAAAATCTTAGATGTCGGTCTTATATCTTGCGCCTTCAAATACAGTAAACATGTTGGAAAAACAAGAAAGACTGACTTTCTACTATGTCAATATTTCTAGTTCCCTATAATTGTATAATTTTTCATTTTCTGAACCAACAAAATCCCAACAATAGAAAGCAAACATCACTGAAATAGAACGACAGTAAATAAACAGCTCAAACTAATAGTGATTGATGCCATTTGTAAATTGCGTTTTGTTATACTAATTGTAATTCAAACCGTTTCAATATCCAAATGATTTATTGTTAATTATGATAATCCCTTTGGGGTTTATCTCGACTGATACGTATACGCCTGCTAGATAGATAATAATTTTATTGAATTAATAATATTTAGCGTTGTCACACATAACGTGAGCGATAAGGAGAGAGATCCATTAAGTTGATAGCGGTATTGATGTTCTCACGTAGCCGTGGTCCACAAAATATCATCAATTCGCAATAATCGGGGTTCCAGTATATTCTATGAATAATATTGAGAGATAATTTACTTGCGACAGTTGAGAAGCGCTGCTGATAGTTCGGGGGTAAATTGGTTTAACGCTGCGGTCATGTCGGACAGGACGACGTACAATATTATTGAGTTATAGGAGGCTGCGAAATCTGACGTTAATATTCCTATCGATTTAGAATGTCATTTGTTACTTTAGGAATTTCCACAGTTTCTGATTTGTAAAAGTTATGTTATTATCTATATATAAATAGGCAAAGACAAAACGATTAGGTACCAATTTCTCCTCTGTCTCTCAACCGATTTTCTTCATTTTTGTTTTGTTTCGTAACTACTGACGACCTTCAGTGCAGAATGCTAATATTAATTTATAATATTGGTTCATTCATTAAATAAAATATAATAAAAAATCATTATTTACGTCCATAATGTCAACGCCAAACAGCTGAATGTGCCGCCGCCGCCAGACTGAAAACATTGAGTAATTATATATAGAGGGACCAATGCTGTTATATACTTATAGCATGTATTTCTTGAAGTGGCATGCAAGCGTTGTTATTGTTTAGGGGTAAAGTAATCGTTGTATATTATAATTATACAGGGCGCTTCTAGATATGTTAGAAATCATTTTTTACGTCGGTGGCACATAAGCAGTTGCATATATAGAATGTTTAAAATATAGACTAGAGGGCAATTTTAACTAATAAAATAATAATATAGGGAAGCCCATTATCGGTTGAATTTACAGGGTTCTTGGAACAGAAGGTGCAGTAGAATTACAGTTATACAGGGTGGTGCAAAAAATATTATACAGAGATGCATATACAGGGTGGAGGAAATGGAAATGCAACATTTCGTAACCTATAAGCAGTTGTATATATAGGGTACATCAAATATAGGTTGAGAGGAATTATAGATATACAGGATGATTATAAAAAATGTTAGAAAAGAATGATTTATAGAGTAGCCCACGAAGAGTTCCATATATATGATGATTGAAGTATAGGTAGGAGTAAAATTATAGTTAAAGAAGATAGTTAAAAATTTCATAAACAAAAAGAGTAAATACGGTGGCTCATAGGCAGTGTCATATACAGAATGGTTTACCAGATGGTTCAAAAATATTAAAAAATATTATGCGTGGTCCAAGAGCAGTTGCATATACAGGGTGATGGAAATATATAATGAGATGGAATTATTATAATGAGGATGTTAATAAATGTTAGAGAATTGAGTGCAATTATAGTTATACAGGGAGGTTAGAAAAAATAAATATGTAGAGTAGCCCATTAGCGGTTGAATTGTTGTCATATTAAATTAAGAATTACGAATTTGAACACAAATAAAGTCCTATGAATTATATCTGAAAAAAACTTGAATTTCGTTACTTATTTGTAGAAGCGAGATGTAAGACCGACATCTAATATTTTCGATGAAACTATCACACAGGGGTTCAGAATCTGGATCCGTTCCGTGTAATTGCTGTTCTCCCTAAAGTCCTAGGATAGAATGTTACGATAAAATTTTCAGGTTACTTAACCTGCCAGAGATTTTGACACAATTGGTAGAATTTCGACCATTGGGCGACAACTAATATTCATTATACGCTGTCAAAAATTAAAAAATTATCATCCTAAATAACAACGAAACTAGCGAGAACAACAATGATCAGTCAAATAAACAAGAGCAGCAAAAAAGGGATTACCGAATATTTCGATTGATGGCGGGAACGCGCTTCCGATTTCATTCCGGAATTGGGAACCATGCATGCTGGCATACTAGAAGTGACAAGCGAATTCTTGAATTGGGGTATGATATATAAACACGACTGCCTTATGGAAAGAGAAGAAGTGTGTAGAACGTCTGTGCTAAATTATTTATCTTTGTTACTGAAATAAGTATTGTGAATAGTTAGGGTCAAATAATGACGTTTATTGTGAGTTTAAAAACTATATTTAAACTCGTTTATAATAGTATGAAAAAACTAGTTGAAAAGTTCCCATTTTTCCGGAAGTGGACCTAAGTCATGAATTTTAAATAGGTACAGTTCATTCGAAATTTCGATGAAGCATAAATTTCATTTTTAATGATATATCACAATCACTTAATTTTTTTCAAACTTGCGGCTTAGGAGACGCTTTTGCCTAATCCAATATGGTAGTTTTGTGACGTCGCCAATAATAGTTTTGTTGAGATAACCTTATGAGTCTCACTAATATTAATTAAATTTCAAAAACATTGATCTTATCACAATATAGAGAGACAATTCGTTTTTGATGCGACAGCTTCTTAACGAAGGCCCACACTTACACGTCTGGTAGTGAAATGCCAAAATTGCATTTTTTTCCTATTGTTAGCAGATTTTCTGACCCACACGACACTTCCGATGGACACGACATTGAAATATCAATACCAATCAGTTCTCTGTATAAGAAACTAAACTATAAGCGTTCCAGTTTACCGCTGCGATATTTTGAAATTAGAGACTTGACATTCCTCAGAAGTCAGAACCCAAAAAAAGAAAAAGTTTATGGATGTGAAAAACAAGGATGACAAACTTTTATGGGAATTAAATTGAAAAATTGTCCAATTGAAAGCAATAAGTAACAAGTTCCAGAATAGACCAGAATGGCGCTGCTGTAGAAAGAGGGTATAGTTTGAATTGCTAAATATAACATAATATTAATGTTAAGCCAACATTTTTATCTTTTTAGGGTTCCGTATATACAATATACGGATACCCTTATAACATCACTTCGGATTTCTACCTCCGTCACATCACAGCAATTTTCTCCTAAACTCCTGGACGGAAAAGGTTGAAATTTGGTATCAGTGTATAGTTTGGTAACAGATCAGGAGTACATATCGTAAATGAAGAAATTTTGATTTTGGGGGTACTTTTGGAAGGAAAAACTAAAAAAATCGACTGTTAACCCGCCCCCTTATCTCCGAAACTATAATAACTAAAATTTTGAAAAAAATTAGAGATATAGGGCGTCATCTGAATTATACCGGAAATATAAGAAGAAACCTCTACTATTAATTTTGGGGGGCAAATTACAGAACTAAATGAAAAATATAAAATTAAAATTGTTTCTAACACATCATGTAATATATCCAATGAAAGGGCTCATTATGGCGAAATCAAATATAATTTTTTCCTATTTTTTAAATAAATTATTTTAAAAATATTAACAAAAATATAAAAAAAATATTTATTCCCCATACATTATCTCCGAAACTATAAGCCGTAAAATTTTGAAAAAATAGGGCTATAGGACCTCACCTGAACTTTACTGAAAAAATAAGGGGAAACCCCTAATATTAATTTTAAGGGGCAAATTACAGCATTATATTTAAAACATAGGGTTAAAATTATATCTAATACATCATGTAATATATCAGATCAAAGGGCTTATGACGAATCTCAATATATTTTTTTCATATTTTTAAAATGAATATTTTAAAATATTTGAACAAAAATATTTACAAAATGAACTATTCCCCAAACCTTTATTCCCCAAACTATAAGACCTAAAATTTTTTGTTTGAAAAAAAATAAGAAGAAATTCCTAATATTAATATTGGGGGCCAAATTATAGGATTAAACGGAAAATAAAAAATATTTTTAACGCATCATGCAACACATAAAATGAAAGGGCTCATTATGAGGAATACAAATATATATTTTTCATATATCTAAAATTAATTGTTTACAAGATATTAACATAAACATAAAAGATATAAAAAAATTCTCATATCCCGATTTATTTCCGAAACCATGCTACCTAAAATTTTGAAAATAATTAAGGGTACTGGGGCTCACTTGAAGTTTATAGGAAACAGTAGTAGAAAAACCCCATAGTAATTTTAGGGACAAATTATAGAAGTAAATGGAAAATAAAAAAATAATTATCAATGCATCATGTAATATATCAAATAAAAGGCTCATTATGGGAATTACAAATATATCATATTTTTTAAATCATTTGCTTAAAAGATATTAACAAAAATATTAAACAACGACTTAATTCCCACTTTAGAAACTACACTATCTAAATTTTGAAAAATATATTTTATTTGTATTTTTAAATAATTTGTCTAACAAATTTAATAATTTATTATTTAAAACTTGACCTATTTTGCCCTCTATCTTCCAATCTACAGAGCCTCAAAATTCAGCTAGTAGATTATAAAAGGCTTCCCTGAAAGTTTATTAGTAAAATAAAACTCTAATGTTAATTTTGGGGGCCAAATTGGAAAATTAAATACATATGTATTTTTATAAAACTCAAGTAAATCTTGAAGCAGATAAAATAAAATGTCAAATTAAAGTGAAATTTAAAACTTTAAAAGATATTAGGGTCAATATAGGTAAGAATGAAACTGGAATATTAGATACACACGTCCCTCGTCCGTATGCCAATTCGGGGATACTTTAACCTTCCATGTATAGCGAGATTAACACACTAGAATACGTTCGTCCAATTTAAAAGGGATAAGTGTTATATCACTTTAGGAACTATGTCGTAAGTCAATTATATTGCAAATACAGGAAATTTCCTACTATCGATCCCTTGCATCGAAAGTTACCGAGGATTGACGGATCTGCATGAATAAAATTACCGAAGGCAAGCACTCATATCTTTCATCTTCTGTGGAATAATATCTTAGTGAATCATTAGAATCTTGGAACCCTTTGTATGCGAGTCCAACTCGCACTTGACCAAATTATTTTCTACTATGGTAATGTAAAATGAAAACATATTTCTTTCCTAAATATCTATAAGATAGTCTAAAAAGCTATTTAAAATCTACCCTCTTGCTACATCAGTGCCACCTTAATTTAATGCATTTTGGCGGGCACTTTTTTTAAATATGTATTTGATTAAACTTTATTACAAGAGTTATTTTGATGAATAGACAGGAAATGCTTTTATGTTTAAAAATATGATCTCGTTATATCTTGCCAGAATATTAAACATGTGAAGTAAGATTGAATTATTATAATACAAATTTTATATTTTAATTAGAAATTAACTTACACGTCATGTGTTCCTTTGCACTTATATTTAAATTAAAAACTGAATTACACATTAGGGTTAATACTTTTGTTTCAATAATCATAGCAAAATAGCGACATCTATTTTAATTCTCCTAAAAAAATATACCAAGTACCTACTAAGAATGACACGAACAAAGAGCAACAGAGAAAGGCGATAACAAGAGACAAGAAATATAATTCTTATGAAGCTCTCGATTCCATCGTTCAGTCTCAAATAACTGCTGCTGTCTTTGTTTAATATGTCAAATAGTTTTTGAAAATACGGCAAATTTAGGTTAGTGTGACATAATGTTTAAAAGTCCTTATCACAGACTAAATTAGTTCCCTACAAGAAATATATGTTGCACAATTTTCTTCCATATTATATTTTCAGTACATTTGGAATTTGACTTCGTCTGCTTCTTCTTCTTTCGTGACAATGTCAGGTTCCTCTAACGTAGGCAATTACTTTAGCGAGCTGTTCGTCATTTTCAGCCAATCTAAATAGTTGTTGGTGTTTGCCCATTCTGGTCTGGTCTGGTCTAATTGCAAATGTTCTTCAGGCTTGACATCTGCCCCCATTCAATTCCTCTGCGGCCCCAATGATTTGTCATAATATACTGAAAGTCTCCTCTAAGAAACTATCTTTGGTACTATGTTTCTGATCTTAATAGTTTTAATTATTTCATGAACGGTATTTTCTCTATTTAATAGTACTGTGGTCTGTATGACCGTTCAGGAGCATTCTTCTATGCAACTATATATCGAGCTTATCCAGGAGATTGATCATAGCAACTTTTGGGTCCATATCTCAGCTGTATGTAACAACACCGACCAAATATAAGGTATTCTCAAAAAATTTGGGGGGCTGTTTTACTTCTACACGTAATCTCTTTATCTGGGTATACTTATCCTGTGATGTAACCCCCGACGTATTTAACGACTGAATACCACAAATTTTGTCTCAGTGACATTTTAGATCAATTTCCAACAAAATGTAAAAAGATAGATATGAAATGCAGGATCTTAACTTTACTTGGCCCCCACTCAAATATGTTTTATATCAGTAGGTAATTAATTTGTATAGACTTAGCCCCTTTCATTTTTTGGATCTATTGCTTTTTGTGTAACTACTTAACAACTATAAATGTGCTGTTTATTACATAGTGTTATGTTTTGTTAATTATTTTCAAAAAATGTTTTGTATTTCCTTTCAGGTTAATATCTAATTTTTTTTATAAATATATTAACTTTGGTATACACCCTGAATATACCCTAAATGTATTCTATATATACCAATTATTAATCTTCAATATTCAACTGGGTATGGATGATCTAATAGTGTTATACCCCAGAAATAAAATGTGTTACAATTTGGTATGGTTAATGACTGCAGTTAAAAATGTTCTTATCTTTATAACCTGTAGAATTTTCCCACGGTCTTGAAAATGTTCCCAGGCTCAAGCGAAGTGTCTATTGCCTCTCGCCTGCTTCATTATCTTCAATATTTTCTTGTAACAAAAAAATAACGCCTACAATTCTCTCCATAATTATACACTCTTATTTTTTTAACACTGAATTCAGTTCTAAAAATTCGAATTCTAGTTCTGTGCTGTTATAGTATATTTAGTTAAGTGCGTAAGTTCCTGCCATTTTCTATAAATAGTAGTGTCTTTATTTGCTTTATCATCACTAAGTATTTCAATCTATAATAAAAATAATCTAGGTAGCATTAATGTTAATTCTGTTGATTTTCTCTTTACTGTTCTTCATAAATTATAGAAATACCCTTATTTCCATAAACCTGCATTCTGCAAAACCAAATATCTTTTCATTCCGATTTTGGAATCCGGTCGAGGTAATAGAAACACAGATATTCCGGGTTGTCTGAAGGAATGCTCTCCTCATCCCTCACTGAATACCACAGGAAACTCCGGATCCGACTTGAAGTTGTGCCAGATAATGCCCGCTATGCAGTCCGTATGGTTTTTGCCGGATGGTGGAAATAGCAAGGAGGAAGTGTGATCGCGACAAGGCCGTATGTGGTTGGGGACGATGCGGTGTGTTATGTGGTTCAGATGTGTTAGAAAGGTTAGTTATCATTTAAATATCTATATAGAGTATGTAAGATATTTTGGTCTAAATAAAAACAGATATAGTTTATGAGAAAAAAACTGTTGAAACTTGTCAACCATAGGAAGCACTTAAACATTTATTTAACCATTTATTTGCAATAGAGCATCGAATATATTATTTGAACACAACATTAAAAAATTCTGGAACGATTTCTATTAAAAATTAATAAAAAATTAAAAATGTTCACCATAATTAATGAAACGGAAGACATCGCAATATTGGTTCATGTTGCTTTCATTCGACAAGTATCTATGACAAACATTGCGGAAGCCTCGGTATTACAAAAAAGTAATGATTGATAAGTTTACTTGTTTGGAATGTAATATTGTAGCTTGTTTTTCAGTTACCGAGTTTCATTTATGCCTATATTGTAAACTAAAAAGTATATTAAAACTAAACTCTCAGATATATTCAAAAATGATCTTGAATGGCAACCACTGGGCAACGACAACTCTTCGTTGGAAATGTTGCAGGAAGTAGGTAAGATAATAAAAAAAAAAACGAAAGTCATTTATTAATAAACTAAAATTTGCAATATAACTTTTAATGACAAAACCGATACGAGGTTTAAGTTCTTGAAATCCCAACTGCTATATTTAGAAAATGACAAGGCACCTTCCTTTTGGAAAAATGGACTTTCGTCGAATTGTTTGAAATTTTGGTATGTTGTAGAAATTGATGTTCTGACAAAAAGGGTCCATGGGCTCAGACAGATTCTATGGCTAGTTTTCGAGATACAGGATGTTAAATATCGAAAATGCCGCATTTTTAATATCAGATTTCGCATGATAGATGTGTTTTATTTCGGGTTAGTGGAGAAATTGTGATGTGTACATTATTGAAGACACATATTTCACAAAACAATTGCCATAAATTTTGCTGGATTACAGGGTTTTTCAAAAATAGGTAACATATGCTTTTGGAAAAAATCATTTTTTTATTACAACGTTGAAAACATAAGAAGAAGTTTTTGCACAATTAATATCTCATTATAGTAATAATTTCTTAGATATTCTTCATATAATACTCAGTGTGAGTCATAAATGTAGCTGGAGAAGGCATATAATGTTTTTTCCTATTAATGAATCACCGTGTAAGAACCATTCGTACTGCAATTTTAATAAGACAATAAACAGATATATGATCCGTCTCTTCATACTCAACAGGATGTTAAACTCATTGCAAAAACTAAACATATTGAAAAATGGTACTTTTTTATACTAGCCTGTAGTTTTAAATTATCTCTGTCAACTTTGTATGTTATAACATTTCTACGTTAACAAATGTTCAGTGTTTAAGTGTGCAGAATATAGTTAACATTCTATGACTAGTTTTCGAGATATAGGGTGTTAAACATCGGAAATGTCTCCTTTTCCTTATCAGATTTCTCATAACAGACGTGTATTATTTCCGTATATTGCAGGAAAGATAATTTTCGCATTATTTGACAAACATATTCAATAACAAAACAATTACCATTAATTATCTTTGATTACAGTGTGTTTCCAATATATGTAACATTTTTTTATTACAACGATGAATGCATAAGATGTAATCGCACAATTAAAAATAAATGAGTTCTTGGACGTGTTCATAGATTATACAGTGTAAGTCGTAAATATAGCTATAGTGGGCATATACCATTTTTTACCATTAATGAATAACCCTGAATATACGACAATACTTTAATTTGTACAATTTCTGCAAAGCTGTAGAATTTAGTGTGATGAGTCCTAGATTTGTATAATTTAATATAAAAATTATGGAAAAAATAATAGATGGCCACTTTAGCAATATTTACAACTCACACTGTATAATGTATGTAATGTACGAACACCTCCAACATTTAATTTCTTTAACATTATATTAACTGAGCAATTAGATCTTCTTATGAATTATAGTTTTCTAAAAAAAATTGTTACGTATTTGGGAAACACCCTATAATAAAAAATAATTAATAGTAATTTTTTATGCAACATTTATGTCAAACAATGTGCATACCAAGTTTTCTGCAATAAACGGAAATAAAACACATCTATTATGAGAAATCTGATACGATAAAGGTGACATTTCCGAAGTTTAACACACTATATATCGAAAAGTAGTCATACAATTTTAATAATATCCTGCAATGTAAAACACTGAACATTTGTTAACGTAAAAATGTAATAACATACAAAGTGGACGGAGAGAATTTAAAACTACGGGGTAGTATAAAAAAATACACTTTTTCAATATGTATAGTTTTTGCAATCAGTTTAACATCCCGTTGATTATAAAGAGAATCTTACTCGAATACTGTATTCGAGTAACTAGAACGCGAAAGCAGAAGGCTACGAGAATTATGCGAACGGCAGGGATTAGTTATCATATATAATCATATATAATACACTGTGTATATGAACCTGTTTATGGGCCACCCAATAAAACATTTGATTTTAACATTTCTGGAATAACCTTGTATAATTATAACCAATCGCGCCTTACTTATATCGCAATTTATATATGCATATGTAACTGATCAAGGCAACTTCATTGTATGCCTCAAATTAACATGAGAACACATAACTTTTTACCCATCCAAAAATTGCCTAATTAGCACTTTTTACTTTCAAATCTTGAAATGTTCCACTGTAAAAATGTAAGGATAGAAAAATATCAAGTAGTGATAAGATCCTAAGCATTAATTTGTATTGAATGAATTTTTCTAGAGCAGTTTTATTCTCAAGTAGGTCACCCTGTATTGAATGACACATAATTTGTCACAATCTCGTTGTTTCTCGGTAATACTATTGATCCTGATTTGTACATGCCAAAATGGAAATGGAATTTTGACAAAATCGTAGTGCCGATTTCGAGAATTACATATTAATAAGATACATGTAAATAAATAAACATTATAGGTATTATTAGATAAATAAGAAAAAATATATTCGCAGCATATCACATCTCGTTAAAAGAATATTGAACAATTTCGGACAGACTGCTCATTTTTAGATAAGATGTTAAAATTAATTTATAAGATTATTTTATATCAAATGCAACTGCAAATTGAATCGTCTTATTTTATTGGTAATACTTATTGTTTTAGTTACACATGTCATAAATATAAACAATTAAAAATATGTTTGCCATGCATCAATTAACTTTAGAATCTATAATTTGTGTACTTACATAAAACTTTTGATCCGGATTCTTCTGTAAATGCGCAAACTTTCGTATAAACACATTCTATTTGGCCACTTTAGTAATTGCTGTCGTCATCGTTATTGTAAAAAAATAACGTCATAAATGAATAGAAAATAAGGGTTTTAGATCTTACATCTTTATAAGTAAAGTAATTAATTTTAGTTATAGTTTTTATACGTTTGTTTACAATTGGATTTTTACTGTTGACTTCTGTCAAATTAACATTAGATTAAGATATTTATTCATAGTGGGAGCCACTCACTTGATTTTATTAATAATTTATCTCCAAATTACTTATTAAAAAAGAAATAAATAAAGATTGTTTATATATTCTGCAGTGAAGGACGTCAATAGCTGCTAAAAAAATCAAAAATGAAGAAAATCGGTTAAGAAACAGAGGAGAAAATGGTATCTAACCGTTATGTCTCTGCCTATTTATATATAGATAATAAATCTCAGTACTAGTTGTATTATTGATAGAACTAGAATTCTCACATGCAGTAATGGAATTACTCCCTAATCAGAAATACTACATATATGGAGTATATGTGCAGTAAATATGAAGTATATATGCAGTACATTATGTTACACTTGATACCCAAATTTACTAGCACGATTTTCTGGTTAAGGATAAAATAAACAATTTGTAGAATATACAATACTGTAATCAAGATTTCCTACTGTAATGCAAACATAAGTCAGCGGTATAAGTGTCCTCAAAATAATCCATTGTTCTCAAATTGTTCATAATCAATTATAACAATAATATTTTCCTGAAACCACTTTTGGTTAAGTGGTCCAAAATTGTTAAACTTTCCGTATTAGTTTTAACCTTCACACTATATATAAGTCAAAGATTTTCCGATAACGTATTTAAAACAATCAACTATCACGTTTAAGTATCAACACTTGAGAATGTTGTTTTTAAAAAAGAACAAAATAATGTCAACAGGGATAGTTATCGAATTTTAGTTTTGACACTAGATGTTATTGGACATTATTTCTCAATATTACTTTTAGTAGTTCGGTTTGACTGCTTTCACAATAAAATCTCATATGCTGATATAATGCATAAACAATGGAATTTGTAATAATGATTTTCAGTAGACATTTTTGATTTCCCAACAATTTTGAACTTAAAATTTGTTACTACATTACCTTTTACTTATTGATCACAACATAATCTCATAGATCATTGACGCATTAAAAATTCAAATGGACATTACTATCTAGATAGGGTTTTCACTATCATCCAGTATATTTTAGTGAGGTAGAGGCACCAATTAAAGTTCGTGCATAACCTAAACATGGCTGCTATTCGCAAACAGAACATTTGGTTGGTATTTTAAATGGGGTTGTTGGAATAAAGAACGCCAGTTTATGAATTGTCAAAATGATCGATAAGAAATCCCCAGGGGCCAATAAGAAGAAATGGGACCAGAAGACCAGAAGAAGCAGCGAAGGGACGCGAGGGGCTGGGAAAATCTGGTTAAATCATTAGAAGGAGTAGATGAAACTGAAAATGGAAAGCTATTCGAAGCAATATACAAGGACCTGCACGTTAACTTTATAGAGAGTCGCGAAAAAATAAGAGATTTTCAAAAAGTAATTGGTGACCTCGAATCACAAAGTAATCATCTCAATAAAGCGGTGTTAGCTGAAACGAATATCAATGTAATGGCTAGTGACGCTGAGAACCCAGTTTGAGATGCTTGAACAGAAGATATCACCAACTACTTTTTTTGCCTACGGACAAATTTTCATTAGGTGCACTTCATGGAAAAGACGAAGCTGACAGATTAGGCACCATACCAGATAGTCACGGGGTGCGGGCTGGAGGTACAAGAACAAGATAACTATTTTTGAACAAAATTAGTCTGTGTGACCAGATTAATTCTCACGTACCGATATTGCAGCTAAGGATTAAAAACTCCAAGCAAAGTAGTAGCTCAACCTATTCACTGTCGTTACAGTAAGTGACAGTAATGTGCAAAAACAAAATTTAGCTATTTGTGAGAAAAAATGGGGTTAACTGAGAAATTGTGTTCCATTATTAACCTCAGGATTTGTACATTGTGTTAAAATAAATATATCTCAATTTTTCATAGAAATATCAAAATACCCTATAGATTTAGCAGGAACACATGCCATGCAGTAGGCGAGATTTTGAAGTATGTACTATTCCCATGAATGGTATCCTCCATAAACAATTGTCAGCCTGACAATCTGGGGCATGGAACTATCGGTTTAACATTTCAAGCGATTTACATGTTTTATTCTATGTTTATGTTCACTTTAGATGTGATTTGGAGTTAAGTTCACTAATCTCAGTATTATTTATTAAAAAATTTATATATAAATAATTAAATCAAATATTCAAAAATTCATTTAATAAAATTCGTTACACTCAATGTAGAATTCTGTTATATTTACTAGGGTTTCTTAAGGATGTTTCTTAAGTAAGATAACAAGAGGAAATGCTGGCAGGGCTGGTCATTTACTTACCTGCTGTCATATCTAGTCCATGTTGTAGCGTTAGAACCCTAACGCCGTTGGCTAGTATCATTTTCATCAGGATCTATAATTCCGTTTCTTACTCTTCACCTTACAAATATTTCACCAGGTTACCTGTACATTCATTCATTTCCCTAGTCAACATGGATAAAGCTAATACCAAGAATGGCTATTGTGTCTCTAGGATGTTCCGTCGTTATTGTGATTCATCTAATCATTAAGAAGACAATGGCAATAAAACTACGTTATAATTAAAAAATATATTTACAACATTGCTAACAAATTATTTCAGAACAGCTTCAACTGCAGCTACAGCAGGTTTAGGTTTGAAATTATCGTCCCACAAACAAGGAGCTTTCTCCGTTATCCAGGAATATTTATCGGACAAACCCCACACTGTAACACCAACGCATTTTGGCAGATCTTCACAGATTTTGTATACTTTAGCATAATCTTGAGCTTGCTGTTGTAATTTTTCTGTAGTAACTGGGGGTTGAATGGTAATGTCCAATTCAGTGATAGCTACTTCCACACCCAAATCGATGAATCTCTTAAGGTTCGCTTCGAAATCGTTGGGAACGCCGCCGGTGCTCAAGTGGGCTTGGACTCCAACACCGTCAACTGGTACACCTGCAGCTTTTAGTTTTTTCACCAAGTTGTAGAGACCATTACTTTTTGGGTTAACGGATTCAACAGTGTAATCGTTTATGTAGAGTTTTGCACCTGGGTCGGCTTTTCTTGCAAGTTGGAAGGATTCAGAGATGTAGGACTCTCCGAAGTTTTTGTAAAATATGGAGTCTCGGTAGACTACCGTCGTCAGCTAGGACCTCGTTTACTACGTCCCAGGCATAAACCTTACCTTTATAATAATTCGTTGCATGCCTGAAATAAAATGGAAGTTTGAATTCAGGTATGTCATTAAAATATACATACAGGTGATGTCCGAATTCAGGTATGTCTTATTAAAATATACATACAGGTGATG
This sequence comes from Octodonta nipae, assembly GCA_034190945.1. Classification (NCBI taxonomy): domain Eukaryota; kingdom Metazoa; phylum Arthropoda; class Insecta; order Coleoptera; family Chrysomelidae; genus Octodonta; species Octodonta nipae. Next base: position 20,925,392 of record CM067218.1, on the reverse strand, counting down.
TCAAGTTATTAACTCATGTTTCTCAAATTACTGTTCTTTTTTTTTGGGCGATTAATTAAATCTGCCTTCAAAAATGTATTGTAGCAATAACTGTTAAATAGCAGTTTCCAACTAAAAATTGTGTTTTATTATTTTTTGTAAGATATTCTAATTTCAATTAATTTTTTGAGTTGTGTTCTGGAAGGTAACGAATGAACGCAGGCTTATTCGAAAAACCTATACGATTCCACTCTTTCGAAATTTATAAAAATACAACAGCTCTAACTTTCATATAATTTCTTGGATAACGATAATTTGGTGAGTTCCAAAAAATACCTTATTGATTTGTGAATTCATCCGCGTAGTTGCGAAGCTAAAACATTTTGTGCCCGACTTAAAAACAGAATCAGATGGCAATTTGAAGCATATTCCTGACAATTAATCAATAATTAAGGCATCTTCTGCGTCATTTAATGATATGAATAAACTATTTTCATAAACAGTTTCATCAAACTCAATAGGCATTTCAGACCTCTTCAGAAAACAAATATTTTAAAAAATATATATAATGTCAATTTTACGCCATTTGAAACATATCGTGGAATGATTTGAACACAATGTTAAGTAAAATTAGTTCCAAAATAATTTATTGGGCATTTTTAATGATAAACCAATGAATTTACACTTTAGAAGATTTTGGTTACACTTGTCTACCCGTCTAAGTTTGACGACCAGGGCTTAAAATATTAACTGAAACTTAGGAAGTTTAAGGCTTAAATCGAAACAATGAAAGCATATTACAAATCTGACAATTGTTGAATAACTTTCTCAAGTCAGAATTTGATGTAGTTGTGTCAATATTGAAAGTGCTTTTAACGTTAAATGTGGTGAGCCAAGCTCAGAAGCGAATACAAAAAAAGGGAAACGAAAAAGCAAATTGTAGTATAAAAGTTAGATAAGGACCCCCATATTCAGTTAAATAAGGTCTGCGGTTTTTTGAGAGCAGGAAACATGGCAGCATTTGTTATAGTATGAGTTTGTTGGCAAAAAAATTGGTCTCAGTGGGCACAATCAGAAAAGGGATTTCTTTCGTTTTGTATTTTTGTATATTATTTTGTTGCTTTCCACACTTTTATTTTATAAATCTCTAAATTACCTATATGAAAGAAATTAACATTTCTCTCAATATTTTACCAAAAAACCCTCACCATTCAATACCTATTATGAAGTTAATGAAATCATTATACCGTAATTTAAAACCGCCATATACTGTATACATATATAGAAGTATAATGTAAAATATAAATTTGTGCTGTATTTAATTACCAGTAGGTATTTGGATAATGATATTCTATATTAGTGATTAGTTATTTAGATTAGAGTTTTTAGTCAAAAATGTCTTTGTATTGAGTATTATAAAACGAACTTGATAGTTTCCTTCTTAGACCAGAGGATAGCAGCGCATTCGTTTGCAAAATTGTTAATAAATGTGTAAGATGACAGTTGATATATTTTGACGGTATTGTTTAAACAAGGAAAAACTATATAGCCTAGAAAAACTGCATTTTTTGCAATTAATTATTTTTTTAATATTCTTTACAATATTTCGAATAAAAAAGTCGTCACACCCATCATATCTCCAACCCATTAATTGTTATGGATTTTTTAAAAATTAAAATACCTTAAAAATGAAATGCTAGAATTTTTAATTTTTTATCAAAAATTTCAACTATATTAAATACTAGTACCTAAATAGATTTTAAAAAGTTTGTTTAGTTCTATGTTTATTTTTTACAAAATAATAATATGCTTCCTACGCGCATGAACTTTTGAAAGAGTAGTATCTTTATCTCACTCTCATCTCGATGTATTAAGATGAGTAAGAGAAAGGCAGAAGACGCACTTGTAAAAATAATACGTTAAGAAAATAACATTACTGTTTCTCTAATAATTTAATGAAACAATTTTATATTAAAAAAATGAGAAAAAGGAATGTTATTTTTTTGAACGTATTGCCGCTGAAATACAGCGAAAAAATTTACAACTGCCTCGGTTGCCTTTCTCTTACTCATCTTATACATCGAGATGAGAGTGAGATAAAGATACTCCTCTCTTAAAACTCCATGTGCGTAGAAAGCATATTATTATAATGTAAAAAAAAAAACAGAACTGAACAAAATTTTCAAAATCTATTTAGGCTATTTGGTTTAATATAGTTGAAATTTTTGATAAAAGAAAATAAAAATTATAGCATTTCAATTTTTAAGGTATATTATTTAATTCAAGAAAATTAGTAATTTCGGCGATTTCCAATTTAAAAAAATTCATAACAATTAATGGTATGGAGATACGATGATGGGTATAAGGACTTTTTTCATTCGAAATATTGAAAAGAATGAAAAAAAAATAACTAATTGCAAAAAATGCAAATTTTCTAAGCTATACATTTCGTTGTTTAAACAATACCGTCAAAATATATCAAGTGTCATCTTACACTTTTATAATCAAGAAGACCTCCGGGACTTTAAAAAGATATATATTATGAATTAAAACAATTTTGCAAACGAATGCGCCACTATGCCCTGCACTATCTACCAATAACATAATATATTATTTATTTGTTATATCACCTCATTCTTAGTTAATATGAAAATTTAATATAGGCACAGAAAATGTACTTACTGCACTCTGTTTACCATCGCAGCATGCAAAGAAGTCTTGTCTAGTGAATTAACCCATTTAGGAACTTCTATATACCATATCAAAGTGTGTGACCTCTAATTTTCATATTATGTTGTTTTGCATATGAAACGACTCTGTCTGCCAGTCCATAGGTGTAGTTACCGCGCTCAGGTTCGGTATGAGCCCATTTCATTTCCCATTCAGGAGTCACCATGTTGAATTCTTCACCAGTCATTTGAAGATTATTCGACTGTCGTTCATATAATGAGTACCCATGCATGTTCCTACATAGATACGTTTGGCAAGGTCCCTGAGATGGGCAGCCCCAATGGACCTGGAGTAATTGGAAAGGACGTAATTTTAAACATCATTAAAAACACAAACTCTTAAGGTGTCATAAAGCAAAAAAGAGAATGTCTAAACTGTAAACATTATTGCAGATTATCCTGAAACATATCAAGAAAGTATCAAATAAATGTCAATAAACAGTTGGAAACATTGGCTATATGTTTCCAACTAAAAACACCAAATTAAGGCCACTCGATTGGTACACCCAATAGCCACTTACAGAGATATGGAATCTGAAGAAAAGTGATACCAAGATGATAGAGTATTTCTAAAGATGACATACAGACGCTTACTACGGATACCCTGCACACCCCATCTAAATGAATTCGTTTTTCAAAACTTAACACTTATTTAAATCCAGCCAACGCAATAATACTTCTTATCTTATACGGGTCATATTGCAACAAGAACAGATTCACTACAATTGCTTATAGTTGAGGGAAAGGTACAGGAAAGCATCCGAGGAAGGTCACCAAAGAAATTGCTAGACCAAACTAAAGACCTAATCGATCAAGGACTGCACCAAATATTATCGCCTACGATAAAACGAAATGGCACTATAGGCCCTTAGTAGTATGATGGATCGAAGATAGATAGATCACAAAAAAACTTGGAGCAAGAGTTTTTACTATTTAGGTACTTACATGTGAAGGGTTAAACAGTACAAAAGTATTTGACAATGTCACAGACATGCCAATATAATGTAGGGTTTGCATACTGATGTAGCAATAATATGCGCCTAAGCTCAGCAAATTTGATGTTAAATAAGTCAGGAACTATGTTATTGGACAGCATATCATTGCAGGCACTGAATATATAAATGAAGGGCGAAGGGCTTCTGTTGTTAATGTACAAGAGATTGGATGAGAGTAATCTTAAGCTAATTTTGGGGACCCTAAACTTAACGCTATGGATCAAGCCACAATCGAAATATTTTCTGTTATTTACAGTGTTATATATAAAGATAACAGCATGGGTCTTTCTCCTCGTACTCAAAGAACATAGATAGAAGGTTGCCAAATTGATCTATAATATACCATCAAGGGATAAGTGTCATTCTTATTGATATAGAGGTAGCGCAGAAAACGTTTTTGAACTTTTTCAATGTCATTACTGTGGGTGTAACAATTTTGTGACCAAATGTTAGAGACATACTCAAGGTGAGACCTCACCATAGATGTATAGAGTCTTATGGTTGTTTATAATTCAAATTTTGGCTATTACGTATGACAAATCCAAAAACTTTGTATGCTTTGTTTATCAGGTAGCTGAAATGGGTATTGAATTTGAAATTATCTTGAAAGACTAGCCCCAGATCTTTAACCTCCTTACACCTCTTAACCTTACAATTTCCAATGTAATAGTTTTCAATAGCTACATTGACTTTTCGGGAGAAGGAAACAACACAATATTTTTGGGTATTAACAAATATTTTGTTTTCTCTAAACCAATTGAGCGCCAAATTCAAGTCATTTTGAAGTGCAATAACATCATTTATGCCATTAATAGATTGACATAATTTGAAATCATCAGCAAACAACAACCCAACGCAGGTCTCCAGGCCATCGTGTAAGTCATTGATAAAAATAAAAAAGAAGAGAGGACCCAATATGCTACCCTGGGGTACTCCTGAGGTGGCAATATAATGATGGGAGAAGATAGCACCTATCTTTACCCTTTGGGTTCGTGCGAGTAAGTATGAAGTTATGAATAACAATATTTCACTTGAGAAACCAAGAACCGACATTTTGTTTAATCAAGACACTGAAATCCACCTTATCGTATGCATTTGCAGAGTCTGTGTATATGACATCTAGCTGTTGTTTGTTTAGAATTGCCTCCGACACATGTTCAGAGAAGATACATAGATTTATACCTGTTGAATTATTAGGAATAAAACCATGTTGGCATTTTGAAATTTTGTCAGCTATGTGGGCAAGTATGAAGTTATATATTTTTTTCAAATATTTTAGCTAAGTTGTTTAATAAGCTGATAGGTCGATAGTCATGAAGATTTCCCTCCGCCCCTTTTTGAAGATTGGGGTTACAATTGCTTCTTTAAATTTATCAGGAAACCATCCCTGCTTTAAAGCTAGATTAAAGATGTATTTTAGAGGAGTAACCAACAGATCGGCACATTCCTTATAGATATATGGTGGTATATCATCAGGGGCAGTTGTTTTTTGGGCTTCAAACTTTTTATGCTGGAAAGAATGTCATCATCAGTTATTTCAGGAAATTGCTTGGTTTAAGCATGTTGTTTGTCTATAAAAACTTTGGGAACATGAGATTATGTACATGTCACTGAAGCTTCCAGTAAGCCAAAAGGCTATTAGCTAGGCTTTCTTGAGGTTAACAACAACCAACTGAACAGTATAAGACAAAGGATTGAAAAAATTCAACAGTTTTGAGAGTATGTCAATATTTTATTTACTTAAGATTAATAAACGAAGTAAATCAAATCGATGCAGAACATAGAAAATATCTATTTCATCACATGGTATATTTTTGAAAGAAGAAGAAGAAATAAATAGAATACAACAAATACAATCTTATAAGAAAAACTGCGATCAAGTCTATCACATTCTATTGGAGCAAAATCACAAGAGTTCTATATGTTAACGTAATACTATTAATATTTCTAACGAAGCCTATGGGTTAAAATACGAAGAAGACAAATATATAACATTACGTTCAAAAAAGTACCTTAGTTGGAGAATTCAGCTAAACATTCTCCGAGAAACAACAAAGTTACATTTACCTTAATTATATTCACTTCGAAGGTATCACATAATTAGAAATTATTTATTGAACCGTTGGAAATTTCAAAAGTACCTAATCGGAACATGGTTTGCAATATGTTTGTTGCTCTTTAAGTCGTTTTGATGATGCCAAAATTTCAGATAAGGTAAGGAACACTTGTTTGAAACGGATTAAGGATCAAAATTTGAGTCAGTCAAAACGTATGTCAGAGTTTCAGACGCCGCATTTGATTACTTAGTATTTTTCTAATTTCAATTAGTTCCCAATAAATATTTGTAAAATATCGAAAAAATCTCAAGCTATTTTTAAAGTTTATTTCTGGAAATTTTGTAACTAGTCAGTGCTAATTTTGGATAATAAATTTCCATATGTTCAGGGATAACACTCTGAAGAACTATCCTAGTCAAGTACACTAACCACTCTACCATATGGTAGCATTTTAGCTAGACTTTAGTCTATATCTATTATGTCTACGATTCTGTGTCTACTTCTGTGAAAGTATCTGACAAAATTAAGGTAATGTAATAAGCACTTACCCTACAAAGAAAAGCAGCAAAATATATTTCACACCCGCCATTGTGTTCGAATAATGATTCTAACCGAAAGTGTACTTATATAGAAAACATGTGGCAAAACACTCCAAATATATTTTCACATTCTCGATGGTAATATTTTGAATAATAATTATCTTGACAAATACGTTGATTGAAAAAAGCCATTATCGATGTAATAAAGATAATATGGAGGGTCATTTAAAAAATAAGCCATCGTATTATTTATACGTGAAATGGAATCAATGCTGGTAACAATTTTTTCAAGGTTGAATTAATTAAACCGACTACTTCTGTTATAAAATTAAATAAGTATTATTAGTATATGATCATCCCACGCGTATTGTTGATATTATTAGGGAATATTGTAATGTTTTGTTTTTACTAAAAATATATACCCAACGCAGTAGAAAGGCATCTTGAATTGAAACATTTATTTTTCACATTAAAGTTCTACATCGTTTTATATAATTCTTTGAATTCATGTGACAATAAACGTCATTTGCCGAATACAGTCAAGACAACATATTGGTTGCATTATTAAAATATTTTGTAGGCAAATACCCGGAAAAACATGAAATGAATATTTTATAAAATGCCAATTCCTTAGAAAAAAACAAAATTATATATGTTTACAATTTTTACTAAATTTTTATCCCAAATGTTTAATAATAGAGAAAATATCCTGCAATTTAAATTAAATGGATAAGTATGTGTAAATACCTAAGCTCTAAATAACTAAAAGTATTTAATAATAAAATTCAAGATTGTTTTTTATGTACAAATTAATTACCTACCTTTCTGGTATATATTTGATGTCGGTGCAAAGCAACAATTAAGGCTGGTGAAGTTGTAGATACGAGAACGACACAGGCCATGGTTATCTTGGCCCCGACTTACCAAGTACCTACGCTTTAGTTAACATACGAATTCTATCGTGCAATTTCTACGTTAGTAGTCAATTTTATTTAGCGACAAAATCTTAAATGAAGTTAACTTAGCCTATTTTATTCTTGAAAAAGCAAGTATGACCGATACAAAGCAACTAATTCCCAAGAAAAAAAAAACAGAATCATCCATGATTCTGGCCGCGATAACCTACGTTTTCTATCATTATAAAAATAAAATAGTGCAGCAACTAATTAAAAAGTTGAGACCGATTTTTGACAACTTATATACCTCAACAATTGTAAAAATATCTGCACATTACACAAAATAATGCAGCTACCAGAAAATCTACTGCTTTGTAAACAATATACATTATATGAAATATAATATTTTCTATTGTTCATACATTTATGTCGTTTCGTTTATGGTTTACGTTTTTCATACAGCCTTTTTTCTTATCTTAATATCTCACTGTACTTTTCTTACGTAAGTTTGTTTTTCGATTTGGCTGCTGTTATTTCCACATTTCTTTTGCCTTTTAGGTGGTTCTTTACATTTTCGTTTTGCCATTCTGAATGTTTCGCATCATAATGAGTAAACTGTTTATTGATGTTGGGGAGTCGTGGAATGTATCACATCTAAACATTTTTAAGCAACAGCTTCTCCAAAGCTTCTTGTTGAGTTCATGACTACTAACAAAACTGAAGGAGTAAGAATATTATCTAATATAACAGAAGATGTTTTTGCTAGTTAAAACGTGCCCATTTCTATAACCAACACTCGGTTTTGAAAATTTGTTAGTCTTTTTTATTATCGTGTAACTCCTAAACGACTTGACCGATTTAGGCCATCTTCACATATTTGGTTATCGAGAGGATAGTTCATACGAATGACACCAGGTTAGCTAGATAGCATAGATCTTAATGGATAAAATAATTTTAAAATTTAATATACCTTAGAACTCAACTCTACTTGAAAAAACTAACTGTTAATTGAGAACAGCTGACGTCATTTTCCCACTTGTAAAATTAGAATTAAATGCTAATTAGACAGTTATTTTGATGACTAACCTAGTTTTACAGTTAACCATCGTAATTTCATTTTATTTAAGCCTAACGTATAAAAGGTAGCTGCGCCATTAAATAGGTGGCGGCTAATAGTAGTTACGTGAAAAATCGTTATCGTGTTTTAGGTGAAATATTAACATACATCCATTTAACTTTTGTTTCTAAAACTACTGGTGACTTTTGGCCGCGTTTACTATTCTCCACCACTTTCGGTCTAGTGTAGTCAGTCACTTCCCATTGTTGATAACTATCTTTTGTAGTATACTAGTTACTGCATTCTTCCAACTCTTCCTAGAGCAACCAGCAAATCTTCTTTCTGTTCGTCCATTGCATTTGCGAGCATTATATAGCTTGACGTTTGCGCATGTTAATGTACATGTAAAAACTAGTTTTTATACGGTCCCGAGAGATAGGTTCTAAAGTGATAGCAGCACAAATGCACACCTGAAAAGTTTAGGTAGCTTAGTTAACTTACTTGTACCCCCTTTCCTAAACATCTGTATATAGAAGGCTAAAATTATAAGAATTATATATCTGAAAAAACAACATTTTCTGAGAGCAATCATCAAAGTAAAAACAAAATTGAGTATAAAAAGTTTATTTGCTACACTTGTAACAAAATCAAATTCGTTTATTTCAAAACAGCTTCAACTGCAGCTACTGCTGGCTTAGGTTTGAAGTTTTCATCCCATAAACAAGCAGACTTTCCTGTTAACCAATGATATTTATCGACGAATCCCCATACGGTAACACCGACACATTTTTGTAGACTTTTACAGAGTTTGTATACTTTAGCGTACTCTTGAGCTTGCTGCTGAAGTTTTGCTTCAGTGATTGGAGGTTCAATGGCTATATCTAATTCAGTTATGGCTACTTCGACACCCAAGTCTATGAATCTCTTGAGGTTGGCTTCGAAATCATCGGGAACACCACCGAGCTTTATGTGTGTTTGGAAGCCGACACCGTCAATTGGTACACCTGCAGCTTTCAGCCTTTTCACCAAGTTGTAGAGAGTATTGCTTTTTGGGTTAACAGATTCAGTTGAGTACTCATTGATGTAGAGTTTTGCAGCTGGATCAGTCTTTCTTGCGAGGTGGAAGGACTCGGAGATGTAGGAGATGTATGTTTTGTCTGGATTCGTATATGGCCAAAGTAAATCTTACCTTTTTTTGTAAAATAGAAAATTTCAAATTTGAGCGAACACGTGCACATAAACATAATTTCGAAGAACTTATAGATATAACCATTACGATTAGGATTTCGTCGTCGTATATGGCTTCGTTGACCACGTCCCAGGCATAAATTTTACCTTTGTAATAATTCGTTGCATGCCTGAAAGTAAAATAGAAAACTTCAAATTTGAGCGAACACGTGCACATAAACATAATTTTGAGGAACGTGTAAACACTCCAGAAATTAACATTTCAGATTACTTTACCCACTAAACAATAACAACGCTTGCACTTCCAGAAGTACATGCTTTGCGATTAGGATTTCAAGTGTTGCTCGGTTTTAAATTTTCGCTAACTTTTGAAGATTCTTAAAAAGTTATCGCTAGAATTGCAAAGAAAATAACAATATTCTTAAAGAACCGTGTCCATAATGGCAGCGTTCTCTGCATCTATTCTACCAAAGACAATGAGCAAGTTCCAAAAATGAAATATTGTACCTAACTATAGAACATGTCACAAATTAAATTGCATTAATTTTAACAGTAAATACAGTGCTCACGTATAGTATAGAACATACCATATAATATATATTCATTTTAAAGAAGGAAAAAGTCCTCGTCGTTTATATTGGTGTAACATTTTGTTTTTGAACCCACACGGAGTTTATAATACTTATTTATATGTTGTCGTTTAATAAAAACTTGAATATTAAAATTGTTAAATTATTTCTTCATCTTAAAGAAACCTATATAGAATACTTCCTGCTCTAAATAACGCCTTAAAACTTAAATTAATTATTGTGCACATTATTGTTAGGTATCATTTCTTGTTTAATATTTAGTTGCAAACAATTAAGTGGAATAATTAAATAAAGTAGTTGAATAACAAAATCTCTACTTACACTCTGAAATTTTTTAATGGAAAATTTGATTACGTACGACATTCCTGTCAGAATTATTAAACATTCCAGTCTTTGCATAAAATAAACTTTCTTCTACTTTATAATTAAAAAACACCAAAATCTGTCTAATAAATAATCGGTCACTTCGTGAGTACACTTAATAAAGTAAGTTGCAGTTGCTATCTTAACAATACCGCATGTGGACTGAGCCCACATTTGGTTTCATATTTGTGCCACCTATAACCATTTTGTTGGTCAGCATATTTCTTAGAAACTGCTTATACTGCAGATTAGGTCTTAAGCTACATTAGGCAGCCAAATATATAAGAAATTTAATAACGCCCAGCTTTGGACCTCTCATGACGTCATTAATGTGGTCTGTATCATGTTATACACTCCAATATTTGATATATCGATTTGAAAGATCTAGTAATTCTACATACAAGACAAATCGGTTACATAAAAAATTTTGGAAAAAAAGTCGCCTTTATTCACTTCAAGAAATTACTACTTGAGGAATGATTTCTTCCATTATTCTCATCTGTAAATCTTCAGTACTGTTGATTTCAGATAGTCCCACAAAAAGAAATCGAGTGGAGCTAGGTCAGGAGATCTAGCAGGCCATTCAATCTGCCCTCTCCTACCAATCCATATGTTTGGGAAAATGGTATCTAAATAATTTCGGACAGATTCTAAATAATGTGGAGGTGCACCGCCCTACTGAAATCACAGAATATCATCAAGCATGCAGTGGTGCTCTCGTTTTGGAAATACGCTTGCAATTGGCGGTAGTACGTTTTACTGTAGTAATCCCAAATTGTTCGTAAAATTTAGTTCGCGTTCAATAAAAAACATACCTATGATTGCAGAGCCGACAATTCCTGCGCATACGTTGACTTTCTATGGCTGTTGTGTATGTGCTTCCATCATCAGGAAATTATATAATTATATTGTTAAATAATTTGCAAACTTGTTCTTGTATACGAGTCATATCTCCATAACCGGTCATAAAGAAAATTTCAATACATTGGGTTTCATTTAAGCTCACCAGTCTTTAATTTAATACCATTAAAACTACAAATCAACTTATTTATTCATTGTTCGGGGAGCGAATCGAGGCAAAACTGAGCCAATCATAGATTTTCAAAATAACATGAAAGGTAGAGAATTTTTTTTCAAAAAAACAACACTACTGCAGTGTTAACCAACGAATTCGAGAATCACATTGGTCATTTTCAGCTACTATATGGTGGCAAATTTGAATAAATGCTTTGATTTTTTCTTATTATTTTGTTTCATGAATACTTTTCAGTTGATTTGTTTGAATAAAAGAGATTTTTTTCGAAAAAAACTTGTAACGTAACTGATTTGAAATTTACACATCCTATATGTAGAATTACTAGTCTTTCAACTCTATATAACAATCAAGTATTAGAGTTGCCATTTAAAAAATTGTATATGACGTCATACAGACCACTTTAGTAAATGTCGTGAGGAATCTATTAGCTTTACGTGTTCTATGGTTTTTTTCTTCTTTTATCTGTATAGATTTTATTTGTTATGTTCCATACTTTACGTGCATACTCCATAACTTCCCTAATGGAACAACATTTTAAAATTTCATTTCGTTAAAACTCTATAGTTACTCAATACACTGAAATACTTCAAATTATGATTGAATATCTGACATGATCTGGCAAATGGGTTTAACTGACTAATGTTTGATAATATTACGTAGATAGTATTTATGTAATACTAATACTACAACAGGAAAAGCTTGAAGGAATCTTTTTACTATTTATTATCTTAAATATCTGTTTTAATAAAGATTCCATTAAATTTCCTTACATTAACTAATTTTGGAATCATGTTACACCCGAAAACTAAAGCTAAATGTTAAATAAGGCTGTCCAATTTTAACTAAACCAATAAATAGGCATATAAATTTACTTACTGCACTCTGTTTAACATTGCAGCGTGCAATGCAGTCTTATCAAGTGACTCAACCCATTTGGGGACTTCTATGTACCATATCAGAGTGTGACCTCTGAGTCTCATATTATGTGATAGAGCGTACTTTACAATTCTGTCTGCCAATCCATATGTATAGTTACCACGATCTGGTTCAGTATGGGCCCATTTCATTTCCCAATCGGGAGTGCACATGTTGAATTCCTCTCCAGTCATTTGAATTATTCGGCTGTCATTCATTTGTAAGGTATCCAAGATTGTTCCTACATAGATACGTTTGGCGATGTCCCTGAGGTGGGCAGCCCCAATGGAGCTGGAATAATTGTTGAGGAATCTCATTAGAATATCAGCAAACATCACATAATTTAAATTTTTTAACTACTAGCACTATTACTATACTTGGAGTGAAACCATTACCATAGAAAAATATAGAATAGAAACAGCTCGTTATCAAGGTATTTATCATTTTAATGAGGCAGTTTTCAATATCTATTTTGAACCAACTCAAAGAAATTATAGGCCACATCAATTTTTTTTTTATTATTTATTTATTCTCTTTACAAATACCAAGTAGGTAATTACATTTGAAGCATTAAACAGCACAAAAGTATTTTGACAATGGACAGATATGAATCCTGATGCAGCAAAAATATTCTCACCTAACTTGATGTTAAATAGGTCAGGAACTATGTTATTGGACAGCATATTATTAAAGACTCTGAGTATATAAGTGAAGGACGAAGGGCTTCCGTTGTTAATGTAGAAGAGATTAGATGAGAGCAGTCTTAAGTTAATTTTATGAACCCTAAACTTAACGCTATTGATCAAGCCACGATCGGGATATTTTCTGCTGTTTTGAATGTTATATAGAAAGATAAGAGCATGGGTCTTTCTCCTAGTACTCAAAGAATACAGATGGAAAGTTGCCAATATTGATCTATAAGATATGATCAAGGGTTATATGCCATTCCTTTTGATATAGATGTAGCGTAGAAAACGTTTTCGAACTTTTTCAGTTTCGTTGCTGCGAGTGTAACAATTTGGTGACCAAATATTGTCGGCATATTCAAGATGAGGCTTCACCATAGATATATAAAGTCTTATGGATGTTTTTACACTCAAATCTTGGCTACTGCGTATGACAAATCGAAGGACATTGTATGCTTTGTTTATCAGGTAGCTAAAATGTGTATTGAATTTGAAAAGACCAAGCCCAGATCCCTAACCTCCTTACACGCCTTAACCTTAAAATTTTCAAGGCTTCAATAGCTACATTGACTTTTCGGGAGAAGGAAACAACACAACATTTTTGATTAATTACAAACACTTTATTTCCTCTAAACCAGTTGAGCGCCGAGTTCAAGTCATTTTGAAGTGCAATATGATCGTTTATGGCATTAATAGATTTAAATAATTTAAATTCATCAGCGCCGGTCCTCAGGCTATCGAGTAAGTCATTAATAAAAAATAAAACAAGAGAGGACCCAAGATGCTAGCCTGGGGTATTCCTGAGGTTGCATATAATGATGAGAGATGACAGAACCTATCTTTACCCTTTGGGTTCGAGAGAGTAGATATAAAGTTGGGAATGACAATAATTCATTGGGGAAACCAAGAACCCACAGTTTCTTTATGCAGACACTGAAATCTCCTTATCGTGTGCATTTGCAGAGTAAGTGATTATGACATCAAGCTGTTGTTTGTTTAGAATTGCCTCTGACACATATTCACAGAAGATGCAGGGATTTGTAACTGTTAACTTATAGGAAGGAATCCATGTTGATACTCTGAGATTTTATCAGCTGTGTACAAATATGAAGTTATATATTTTTTTCAAATATTTATTATTATGTCATGAATATTTTCCCTCCTCCTCTTTTTGAAGATTAGGATTACAATAGCTTCTTTAAGCTTATCAGGATACCATCACTGGTTTAGAGGTAGATTAACGATATATTTTAGAGGAGTAACCAACAGTTCACTCAAATGCATATCTATGTGAAGGTAGTTGCAATTTCCCGATCACAGTTGCTCCCAAATTGCACTGTTGCCAACTTCTGACGACATTTTACCACTAAATAAATGTCAAAAAACCCAAACTTCAGAGAACATTTAAAAAAACCTTAACTTCTATTAAGACTGCATTATTATGTTTCATAACTTCTGAAAAGTAAATATATTAAAAACATCAAGTGTTTTATAAAAGCCTCCTAAAAACTAAAATTTGAAATGGCAATTTAATTAATATTGTTTGGGATTATGTGGGTGTAAAATATATGTTTATTGTACAGAGGTAAACGGTATGAGGGCAAATATTCTCAGGTGAAATTAACTTAACATTTATTAAAAGAGCTATAGTTTTGTCAAAAAAATGAAAATATTACCAATTTCGTATCCATATTAGTCGATAATTCGTTCAGTTTGATGCAGTATTTCTGTTGAAAATAATAACTTTGGAAATTATTAATTAAGTAAATACTTATATTTTACGTTACATTGTATCGAGTTGTTTTATAGAATATGTAAACAGCTGTGTTTTACCAAAATTTCAGGAATTTTTCTTATGTCACAATTGTTTTATTTACTGAAACAAATCTAATTCTCGATTAAACAATTCTAGTTACTGAATAACCGAAAAAAATGTTCATTTGGGTAACCGGCGTTATTTCTTTTTGCTTTACCTAAAATATATGCATTCAAACTATTTGCACGATGTATGTTATATTATAGTGTTTACTTTTATGACTTTATTGTTCTCCGGTTTATTCTATACAATTGAACTTTATAAATAATTACAGGAGTTGTACTTAACAACACTTTGAGGAACTAACTCAGAATCTTGTGTGAAACTCGACTATTTACAAGATGTATTTTATAGAATTAAAAATAGCACGAATAAAGGGAAGACATCGGAAATCACTGAGCACTTTCAAAACCAAAACCACTAAAGGTACTTCAGTTATTTACAACAATACAGGTAAATTGATTACAGTAAACCTGCATTGTCCTGAAAAGATTAAAATTCTCATCATGTACCAATCTAGAATTTTCAAAACAAATTATACAAGAACCTGTTATTATATTATTTAGTTTTTGTCGTATAATTTCAGTTCCTGTAATGCATTTGATTTTTGTATTTAATTTAAGTGTAAAACAGATACATTTCATAACAGGTTTTTTAAAGTTATGCTAATGTTATACAAAGGTTCGACAGCGTTTTGTGAATATTGCTATAATATGAATGCCTCCAAGTATCCCCCTAAAATATTTTTCACCCTGAAGAAAACCCATGCTCATAAAATTTCGTCTAAAATTTAGGGCTAATAGCCCCGAGATGTCACAAATGAGTTTAGGCACCTTCAACATTGCTGTAAGCAGGAGATTGAGTAGTTGCTACAAGGTGAATAATAGGTGCGCCTAGGTATTTGACCAAAGCTATCTCTAACTTTATTGTTCAGAACCTTACACAATACCAGATGAACAAATTAATAATGCCACAGAAAAACATGACGACAATAAAAGACGCAACTCAAAAATATACCCCTAAGTAAACTATATAGATAAAACAGGTACAGATGAAGAAATACTAGATCTGCTACATTAATATTAATCCGCTAGACACATTACAAGGAATAAAGATGGCTTACGCCAGAATTGTACCAACGAAAAGGCTGATAAAACGAGATGAGATGTTGTTCAGACAACATTTAAGAAAAGTATTTAGAGCCCTTGAGGCAAATAAATCGGTACTTACCCCACAAAGAAAAACAGCAAAATATATTTCATGCCCTCCATTATGATTAAATCATCATTCTAACCAAATATGTACTTATATAGAAAATATGTATCAAAACACTCGAAAGATATTTTTAGGTACTTAATGATGATTTAATGAGCACTTTATCATGACAATTTTTGATTAAAATAGGCATTCTCGGTGAAATAAAGATAATAGATAAAAAATTGAAACTTTTTATTATTTAAACATATTGCACAAGACTCGAAGTTATGTTGCTGTCAATTTTTTCAAGGTTGAATTAATTAAATGGGCAATTTGTCTTACAATAAGAAACTAGTAATTATTAGTACTTATTCATCCTGTATGTAGTGAGTATTTTAGATAGTGTCAGTATTCAAAAGCATTAATATATTCATATATACGTAAAAACAGTTACCCAGAAAACATGGTTACTTAAACCTTCAGAATTTGCCTAATTTTATTATTAAAATTATTAAATCCAACTCTTATGCATGATAACTGACGGTCCCAGTCAGTTAACTACAAACTTTTAATATAAACGTTTATTTAGAATTTGTGGAAAACCGCTTTCCTAATCTCCTGGAAGATGTTATGGACCTCTAATACCGTACCCTTATTTTAAAATAGCACAAGGGTGTCTATAAACACTAAAAAAAATGTGGAAAAATATTCGATTTTTTTACACATTTTGTATAAAATTTTTCCTCAAGGAATAATAATTCATCACTTTCTTCATCATCTGTCATCCCAGAAGTCCACTGTTGAATATACGTCTCCCTCATGGCTTTCCACCTTTGTCTATCTTGAACTACCTGAGGGCAGTACGTAGTCTATGCACATGGTACCTTCTAAAGATATATTTGAACTTTTCATAAACAACCGAAATTTTAAATTCCTGGGGTTTAATAATATTAGAGAGTGAACTGTTAAATTCCATTCATAATTGGTTCAATTTTTTAGATTGTCGGCTGTAAAATGAATGTCCAAATCCTTGGTGGCTTGGTGACTTTGTCGTGCGTATTTTTTATTTGAACTATTTTGGTTTTGCCGTCCGATGCTGATTTCCCAATCTTTTGTACTTTTGGTTCTTACTTTTGTTTCTTCTTTGGTGCTGCTCATATTTCTTCTCATTTCATTTTGAAGTAGCATGAGACTTTTTCTAGCTCTCCTAATTTTGTCTTTCTTTGCGGTTTTATTTTGCTAATATGACCCTCTAAGGGTTCTAGGTCTATTTAAGTTCCAAGTTATATTATGTAAATTTTGTAAACAGTTATTATTAATCTTTATTAACGGAATTCCAAAAATAGTATGTAGTTTCAACCGAAAGTAGGATATGTACACCTGAACTTGTTTTTTTTTTTTCATTTATTTTTAAGATTACTTAACAAAACTAAACACTTGGTTAAATTTTCACTATTTATTTATTTTTATTTGACATATGTTTCGCCAAGTCTAACTAACGTTTCACAAAGTAGTGTTGAACTTTCAGATATTGAAACTCAACATGCTTTATACAATACCCCTAACATCACAGACAAACTTATTGCCTCAAATATAATCACCCACTCAGTTAACAAAACTATTCGCAACCCTGAACTCACAACCCTAAATTCTATCAAAAACATAAATAACAACTTAATTTTCACCAGTTCTAATAAAGTGTTGTTGCTTTAGACAAAACCGACGATATCAACAAAACTAACTCCTTTCTAAATACATCAAAATTTCCTATCCTTAAAAAAGATCCTACCAATAACTATCAACTTCAAGTCAAAAAACCCTTAGTCAAGTGCCAAGTAACAACTAAGCTTATTTAAGTATTATATAAGTACGCAGTGCAAGATTTTAGATTTGCTTGGCACCGACTTCAAAAATATACTAGTTTGGTCGGTAATTAATTTATACAGAATGAGCACCTTTTAATGTTTACATTTTTTACTTTGTGGGTAGGTACCTAACAACATTGAATGTGTTATTTATTTGCTAGATTTGTATTTTGTTATAATTACTTTCAGCTGTTTAGTTATAGGTGGACGTCGGTTATATATTTTTTTAATGTTTTATTTGTAGATCAGTTTTCATGTAAGGTACATAATTTTACTAGATGTTTCTTGTATGTAATGAAGAAATAAAATCGTGTTTTACGCTCTTTCATCTAGACTTACCTAGGTCATTTTTTGGAGTTTTTATAGAATAAACTTTTCATTGGATATAGGTTGATTTGCAACACAGAGACTAACAAAATTGCTGTTGGATGTTTTAATCCTCAGAACCAAATTGATTCAGTAATATTCCCGATTCATCCGTTTTCTAATCTGCCTTAATTATAAATAACCACTAGTTAATTATATTGCATTTCTACGCACAGCTAACAACATTTGTGCCTATATGATTTTGTATGTTATGTTTAACTGCACTGTGTTGTATTGTAATTTTTCTCATTATATTTCAACTATCGCAACATACAAAACAAAGTAATAAATCCTTGTCCACTAGATTAAATCCATCTTTTCAATCTATGTTAAATTGTTCCAAATATATAAAGGCGATAATAATTCTTGCAAGTTCACAAATGGAATGCGATTTTCACTTAACAAGATATATCAAATTATGTCAAGATCAATAAAATTGCCACTCAAGTTATTTATGTGTTCTTGGATAGCAATTCCTTTGAGATTTCTAAAATTGTCTCCTAGTTAAAGGGAATTGCATTCATGTGCCGCACTGTCTATTAGAACCAATATTACTTCGGTGATGACATGCTCGATTTCCCCAAGCTGGAGCTTTTCTGCTAATTGAATTGTGTAATGACTTAGTGGACGATATTGAGGACCACTGCTATGTGGTCTTGAGTGAATGTAAAGAGATCGTTCGAAAATGCATTCACTAAATCACCACAGAGCTTCTTTTACGGACGTTTTGAGTAATTAAATGAAATATATTGCTTACTACAGGAAATTTTATGATATTAATTTACTTATTTATGTGATTAAGAAGTTTTTAAAGTTTTATCAGTTGGGCAAACAGACTCTATGAATATGACAAATATAAAGCAATCTGAAATTCTGATAAAACAATAAAACACAATACGATGATTATTGTTATTGAAAATTGTCTAGTAGTCTAGTAGGCAGAAATCAATTTATAACGTAGTGCTAAGAAAAAGAGTAGGTGGATTATATAGCAATGTCATTGCAAGCTAGTTTGACAATTAAAATATTCTCAAAATAATACTTGCCTGTTTATATTTTTTCTCTCATCAGTTTTTTTCCTACATAACAATAACTGTGTTCAGAAACCTTTCAACTTCAAATCGGGTGTATTTAATCAATCTTTGGGTTTTTCGCTGCAGGTTTATCCTAAAATTCTAGCTTTGAAACATTTTTTTTTTGTTAAAAAATTTTGAGTATGACAATTTAGAGTTCACAATTGGTCAACCAATATTTAAGTATAGTTTTGTATATCGTGTGATACTTAACTGCATTTGGAGAAATTTCAAGTTCAACTCTGGAGTCGTTGTCAATAGCTCTTTATTGTAGTTCGAGGTTTATTCTAATACAAAGAGATTTACAAGACTCGAGAGTTGCAGTTAGAGCTTTTCCAAACAGAGATAAGTCTCACACAAATCACAAAACAATATTTATATGCAGGATTACTGGTTGAACATTTTCTAGACATCTCTTACTCTCAGAATACTGCGAGGAAGAATTTCTGTATGGACTGTCACTAATCCGGGCAATTTTACGAAATTGTCTTACTACACTTTCATATCCATTTGCAAGTTTCAAATACTTATCTGTTGCAACAATCAATTTAAGCAGACTAAATTCTAACGAACAGGAAAAGAAATCGAAGACCTCCTCGATAATCTTTTCAAAATTATGTACTTAGTTTATTGTCTTTTCTATCTACACATACGTCCAACAACCAACACACCACTAGTACCCAACAAAAAGAAACAGAAAATAGAAATACAAACGTAATTATATATATTTCGGGTATATCTGAAAAACATTGGAGCTGCGCAACTCACAATTTCAAACATTGTATGTACAGCCTTACTTGTGGTTGTGGTTCTGCATATACCGATGATCATGATGATCTTTAGAATTAAGGAAAAATGTATACCAATATAACATTTCCAGAAGACATTTGACACAAGTAGTCTCTTTACCAACAGTCGTGAAAATATTGTGTTATATAAAAAAAGATTATTTATGGTCATCAGCATTCTTCTCTAGTCCAGATATGCTTCGCCATTTATGTTTATATCGTGCCTTTCAGGGTGCGCTCCTTGGTCCTATTCCGATTCTTGCCTCTTACCAAAAGGCCAACGGTCTGTTGCTAATTCACTATGGCTTAGGCAAGGTCTTTAACTGTTGTTAAGTTTTTTATCCACCTATTTAAATGTTATATCCAACTTTCGTGAATCTATTGCTGCGTGTCTAATTCATTTAGGTTCTGTAGGTGTTCAAGGAGAATACTCTTTGGAAAGATCTAAAGGTAAGCATAATTATCCACTAGTTTTGATAATTTGAGCGGTACTCTGTAGGTCACCAAACACCGGACATCAACTGGTCGGAACGATTGACGGAATACTCTAGGATTGGAAAGATGCCACTAAAGGTAAGCAAATAAGATTATAAATTACCTAACCAATTATAATTCCTCCACCTAGTTTTGATAGTAATGGCTTGAGCGGTACATAAAAAAAATAATTAACTGTAATTGCTGATATTCACCAAACACCCATGTATTTATTAAAATTTAATGATGACATTAAACTAGTATACAATCCTAACAAAAAAATTGGTTTTTACAAACACTTAAAACTGAATTTATTTATTTTAGATATTTAGTAGTGCCAGAGAAAGATTGGTCGAATTTCGACCACTGGGCGACAGCTATTTTAAATATTTAGTAAAAGAAATACTACTTTGGAAAATGCTCTGCAACTGTTAACTTTATAACCAACAACAATTTGCTCCCAGAACAAATATTAGCGATTCAGTGGTGCCACCAGCAACATAATAAATTAAGCACAATAGTATTAATGAATATAAGTTTTGGATATTGTACGTAAACATTGGACATTTAATGACAATATTAGAAAATCTCTGTCACAGTATAGACCGAAAATAGTTAAGCCAATAAGAATTAATATGATGCGCCTGATTCTGAGTATGATTATATTTATTCAAGCGACACGTCATGGACAGTAGAGATAAGGAGTAGCCATGAAGTGTCGCCAAAAATAATTAGCCAGTAATATAATAACAATGCTTAGTGTTTAATGTTAGTTTAGATTTAGGCGTTGATTAAAATCTATGCCAACCTTGTTTCTACTACTCCTGTTTATCGCAGAGACGCTTTAAGAAGTGACGGATATAGCCACTCTTTCACACAGGAATTTTAGAAGAAGAACATCTTCTAGAATACTTTAATAACCATTCTTTTCTGATCCCTAAGTAATACTAAAAATAGCACTTGTGTTGTAATTCACTGACTGACTTAATAGTTCATTCCGACGAATTTTATTCTTTGTAATCCAATATTCCAATACCCTTTAAAACCTCAAGTGGCTCGCCTTCCACAAATTGACTATGTAAGAGGATTTTTAACTTTAAGAATTAATGAATGGTAGAGTTCCGTACTTTTTAATGAGTTTTAAATAACTTGTACGAAGTACAGCGACGTAAGCATATTTTTCTCGTGGACGTTACATAGCTATGCAGTTAAAAGTTTCGTACAACAAATTTGAACGATATTACACGAAAGAGAAAATAACAGTCATTTGTGTTGTTCGTTATGTATGACTTTAGAGCTTATATGGTATGTTGAAACTTTGAAACTAGGATAAACATGTGTAGTACATTATTTCAAGAGCCTTTTAAGGAGAATTCATTACTAGATTGGTCAGTTGATAAAAGTGCTGAGTAGGAAACACGGTGACCCTTTTTTTAGAATTGAACTACTCACTACTAACAATACACAGAAGCTATTGGAAAGTAAATACCGTTCATTCATGATTAAAATTTAACATTTTCATATATATTGTGTTTAACGAATTTTGTTTAGTTTCAGATAAGAAAATTAATGACTGTTTTATTTACAAATTATTAGTTAATGGCTAGTTCAGTGATAGAGCAACCTGGTGATTATAAGTTTTCGTTGAAATGATTTATGGAAATATTTCTCCAAAACTATTTTTAATTATATATTAAAACAGTCCACTTATTGCCTGCAATAGAGGGTCAAAATAATTTGGTCAAGTGCGAGTTGGACTCGCATACTAAAGGTTTCGTACCACCTTCAAGACTCTAATATTCCAGTTTCAGACCAGCAGGGAATGAGTGCATTTTCTTATATTTACCCTTTTAAAGGAAGCATTTTAAATTTATAAAAAATATACACTTTCATTTTCCTCACAAACTTTTTAATTTATCTGCTACATGATTCGCTTGATTTTTATAAAAATATGTATTTAATTTTCTAATTTGGCCCCCAAATTTAACAGATTTATTTTACTATTAAATTTCAGGGAAGCTATTTATGATCTACTATCTAAATTTTAGGCTCTGTAGATTAAAAGATAAAGGGGAAAATAGGTCAAATTTTAAATAATAAGTTTTTTAAATATTTTAGACAAATTATTTAAAAATACAAATTAAATGTATTTTTCAAATTTTAGATAGTGTAGTTTCTAAAGTCGGGATTAAGATGTTTAATATTTTTGGTAATATCTTTTAAACAAATGATTTAAAAATATGATACATTTGTAGTTCCCATAATGAGTCTTTTATTTGATATAATACATGATGCGTTTGAAAATGTAATTTTTATTTTCCATTTAATTCTATAATTTGTCCCCAATTAATATGGGCGTTTTCTACTAATTTTTGTTATAAATTTCAAGTGAGACCCAGTAACTAATTATTCTAAAAATTTTAGGTAGTATGGTTTCGGAAATAAAGCCGGAAATGAGATTTTTTAATATTTTTTTTGTAAACAATTAATTTTAAACATATGGAAAATATCTATTATAGAATAAATATTATGGATTTCTTCGTATTTTTAATGTAAATGAAAATTTTTAGGTATTATAGTTTGGGGAAAAAAGGGGGGGTAATGAATATTTTTTTTATATTTTTGTTAATACATTTTAAAATATTCATTTTAAAAATATGAAAACAGAATATATTGGTATTTGTCATAATGCGTTAGAAACAATTTTAATTTTATGTTTTCCATTTAAGGCTGTAAATTGCCTGATTAGGGGTTTTTCTTATTATTCCAGTAAAGTTCAGGTGAGGTCCTATACCCTTATTTTTTTAAATTTTACGGCTTATAGTTTCGGAGATAAGGTAGGGGAATGGGTAAAAATTTCTATATTTTTGTTAATATCTGAAAAATAATTTATTTCAAAAATATGAAAAAAAAATTATTTGTTTTCGCCATAATGAATCCTTTCATTTGATATATTACATGATGTGTTAGAAATAATTCTGAATTATATTTTCCATTTAATTCTGTAATTTGCTCCTCGAGAATTAATAGTAAAGGTTTCTCCTTATTTTTCCGGTAAAATTTTTCATTTACGATATGTACTCCTGATCGGGTTACCAAACTATAGACTGAAACTAAATTTCAACTTTTTCCGTCCAGTAGGTTAGGAGAAAATTGCTGTGATGTGAAAGAGGCAGAAATCCTGAGTGATATTATAAGGGTATCCGTATATTGTATGTATGTTTGCTCTTAATGTATACTAATCGATTTTCTACGACGGTTTAACCGATTTGCATGCTTTAAACTGTTTTCTATTAAAGAAGATCATGATCTGGTTCAACATATTTTTCTATGTGGGACTTACCGTTTTTCATATGTTTCGGAAAAATCTTCTAACTTAGATAATGTATGAAACTTACAATAATTTCGTGAAAACAGAAACCTAACGAAAATACCGAGAAACGTTCATATATTTTTCTATGACCTATAACATGCACTTATCAGAAAATGGCCGAAGAAAACGGATAAATAATAATAATCTAAATAACCTGTTCTCACTCAATCAATCCTTTTAGGTCTGTTTCCATTATGTGAGTTGTCCGAACTGAGAACATGCTGCATTTTTTAACTTGGTCAAAAATACCCTAAATATATATATTTATATCTAGAGATCTTTGTTCAATTACATGGTCAAAATTTTTTCGAACAAATGGATTGATGGAAAAAATTATTTCTTTAAACAAAGTTATTACTTAGAGAATTGGCTACATTTTCTATTTAAATTGCTTCAGAAATGAAAAGACAATTCCATTCGTCCCAACAACACCCAAACTTTTTTAATAAATCCGATTTTAATCCAGCAAACCACTTGAACTCAAGTTTGGAAAACTTATATCATTACTGGTCACTGCATTTCAACTTCCACGAAACGTAACGTCTAGAAAATTCCGAAAGCTCAGTTAGATGGCATTAATATTAATAAATTCCCTCCGGAAAATTACAAATACTGTTTTCATTTTGACATCGTATTGTGTACGAACGTTTAATAACATCGAAGTTTTCCACTTTGGTAGAGAAATATCGAACAAAATATTATTCTCCAGAAATTCCCTTTGTTCCTTTCGAAAGGGACGCTATAAAATGTTTCTCGGAATACAAAATTAAATAATGTATTTGAATGGGATAAATAAGCTTGAAATTATTAGGACTGAAGTCAATTATTCCAATTCAGCAACTCGTTTCTTTCTCATGTTCTTTGTGAAATCATTTAATTTCAATTCAACGATTACGATCGTTCTTTCAGTATAAATTGTAATGAAAAGAAGCACTTTGTCTGATCATGGAAATTGTCATATTTCAAGACGAGAGTAAAATATTAGTAAATAATTTATATTTAAAAAAGAACCGACTTCAACTGGCCTAAAATAAGAACCGTTTGGAAACCGAAAATAATCTATAATTTTACTTAGCCCAATATGCCATGTATTAGCAACTACTTATGTTCCACACCATATAAGATTTTTCTAACCACGCTATATAAGTATAATTCCACTCCACTTTATATTTCAATCATCGGGTATATGTAACTGCTTCTAACATTTTTTTAACCCTCCGTTCTAAAATTCGAAGTATAAAGATATGCTCATTTAAATATTTTTTAAAGTTATTTTTCCATTCTGTATAACTATAGTTTCACTTTACTCTTAATTCAACCACCTTGTAAACGCAACTACTTATGGGACACCCACACGACATTTTTTGAACCACCCGTATAACTTTAATTCTATTTCACCTTTATATGTAAACCATCCTATATATGTATATCCGTATGTACCGCCCAATATCACATTTATTTGTACGATTTTTTGCACCCACCTGTCTAAATGTAATTTTGCTTCGCCCAATATTTCAACTAGGCACATTGCATGCTGCTTGAATTTCGATGCACGCACACACTTACCACCGTATATATAGAAAACATCGCTCAGCTAAAAAATATTCTATTCGATACATTAATGCAATGAAAATCGTTACAAACACCCTGTACGAAATACTTTCATGGCATATCTTGACATTTAAGCCAGATATTTATAATGAAAATTTGACATTTACATTGAAGTTTACCGTGTTTTTGCAAATATTTGACGATTTTCGGGAAGGCGGTATGTTTTACGTTATAGATAATTATACAGAATCAAGCTGGAACATCTCTTTGTAGAATACAATTTAAAATATTCAAATTGTTTGAGCTGTTTTAGAGAAAACAGTGTAGATTTATTGAAATCACTGAAATGTAGTCCCTTAATTACTGTTTTTCTGATTTTCTGGAAAACCGCGAATCTCACGTTATAAAAAATTATATGGTACCTTTCTATAATATTCCTTAATACACTGCCGTTTAAATTATCAAATTTGCTCAAGTCGTTTTTGAATAATCACTGAGCATACATAAAAAAACGTGACTTTTCCTATTTAGAAGTCGACTAAAAAGAGTGACAATTACTTGACACTGAACAATGCAAGCCAAAGCTTCTTGCTCCTTCTTAGCAATGAATGTAAATTGTCATATTTTTCTACGACTCAAGTCTTAATCCTATTCTGCAATTTAATTCTTAATTTGTCTCCAGTAATCTTACCATACAAATTTTCATCACCCAAACGCACCACAAGCACACCGTCATTTTTTATTTATTTATTAGGGTTTATTGCCCAACAGCCTAGCTTTACAGAGCAATACAGGGTGTTCCTAAATTGGAGGTACAAACGAAAAGGGGAGATTCCTTGAATAGTTTTAGGAAGAAAAAGTCCCATAAACTTGGGTCCGCAAACGTTTCGTTTTCAAGATACAGAGTGTTAAAGTTTGAATTTTTTTCAAGTTTTTTTCTCATAGTATCTGCACTTCACAAGATATTCAAATGAAATTTGGCATAGATATTACAATTAAGAGTTTACACCTTGTGACATGCCAATTTCGATTACAAATCTACAGGGTGATATTTTTTCGGGAACACTGTCCACTGTTGTCCTTCAGAATTTTTTTTTTGGTGAGCCACTGGTACGTTCAAAAATTGTAAAGAAAAGCTTTGTTGTTATACCAAACTTTATGTTCTCTTGTAGTTTTGTCGTATCTACTACCAGTTTCGAGAAAAAAATTTTGAATGATTCTCTTGAAATCCTCAGAAAATTCCGAATTGTCATAGAAATCTAGTTACCTACCTAGTAGGCTGTGGTGAATGAATAAATTTATTGTTTTGACACATCAAATTAAACTCCTGTGTTTTGAAAATTAAAAATTAATATCAAAACATGCCGAATTTTACGAATTCCGAAATGGCTGACATGCATTTCATGTATGGTCTTGCAAATGGTAATTCAAGAGAAGCTAATCCCAATAAAGTGATGGCTGGTCATCGGATGTTCTCTAATATTCACAGGCGTGTTTCAGAAACTGGATCTTTTCTGAGAAAAATATTAATGCAGGTAGACCACGAAGTGTGAGAACACCACGACTCGAAGAGGCAGTGCTAAACGAAAAAGAAGACCATCCAGGAACCAGTACAAGAAAAATTAGTGTTACCTTAAATACAAGTCATCAAGTTGTTGCGGGATTCTTTGCTCTATCCTTATCACATACAGAGGGTGCAGGCGCTCTTGCCTCGAGATTGTCATCCAAGAATTATTTTTTGTCAGTGGTACCTCAACAGACTATTGAACAAACCTCATTTTGATTGCCAAATCCTATTCACTGATGAAGCCTGTTTCTCAAGGACTTCAATCTTAAATTTTCATAATGAACACATATAAGCTGAGGAGAATCCACATGAAATTGCATAAGCTTATTTTCAAGAGGAATTTTCATTAAATGTGTGGGGTGGTAATATTGGCGATTATTTGATTGGTCCTTTCTTCTTGCCAGGGCGACTTACTGGTCAATCATACAGACATTTTTTAGAGAACGATTTGCCCTTGTTATTGGATGATATACCTCTTATGATGCGACGTGAAATGTGGTTCATTCACGACGGTGCTCCTGCTCATTTTTCACTTTTGGCTAGGGAGTATTTGAACGAAAATTATGTAAACAGGTGGATTGGATGAGGTGGACATCAGCCATGGCCCGCCAGATCCCCAGATCTAAATAGTTTAGATTTCTTTCTATGGGGCCATCTGAAATCTCTAGTGTACATAACGCCAGTGAATACCGTAGACGAACTGAGAAATCGTATAATAGGCGCGTTTGATACAATTAGGAATACTCCAGGAGTGTTTGAAAGAGTTCGATCGTCTATGAGAAGAAGAACAGAAGCTTATATAAGGGTTGGGGAGGATATTTTCAACAATTGCTGTAGTTTAGTTCCTTTGTTGTTATTTAGTTTTTTAATTATGATTAATGTTTGAGTTGTACGTTTCTTGCAGTAATACATTTTTTTTGATGATTATACCAGTTTATCGAATCTTTAAGAATCATTGCTAGTTTAATAATTCAAAATTTTTTTCTCGAAATCGGTAGTAAATACGACAAAACTACAAGAGAACATAAAGTTTGCTATAACAACAAAGCTTTTCTTTACAATTTTTGAAAGTACCAGTGGCTCACCAAAAAAAAGTTCTGAAGGACAACAGTGGACAGTATTCCCGAAAAAATATCACCCTGTAGATTTGCTACCGAAATTGGCATGTCACAAGGTGTAAACTCTTAATTGTAATATCTATGCCAAATTTCATTTGAATATCTTGTGAAGTGCAGATACTATGAGAAAAAAACTTGAAAAAAATTGAAACTTTAACACTCTGTATCTTGAAAACGAAACGTTTGCGGACCCATGTTTATAAGACTTTTTCTTCCTAAGACTACTCAAGGAATCTCCTCTTTTCGTTTGTACCTCCAATTTAGGAACACTCTGTACATAAAGTACAGTAAAAATATAGACCGTAACAGTACAACAAAATAAATTATAGATAAAAAAATGAAACACAATTAAAATACAATTACAACTCTATAAAGTTAAAATATTTAAGATTAAATAGAGTTAGATAAAAAACTATAAATAATCTTGATATTTGTTTTTTAGATGGGATACACTAGAACGGAACAAATCACAAACATTTGAAAACTTATTGACATTTTCACACATGCTATTAATTGAAGATTTCAACAAGATATTGGTCTGAGCTCTTTTGTAAAAAAATGCGTTAGTTTGTCCAGCTGCTACTCTTGAAACCAATATATCAATTTCCAATAATAAAAGAGGACAGTCAACTTTACTAGTTAATAATTTGTAATTTGTTATGGCAACCAAAACACTGAAACTCCAGTAACTTTGAAACTGTACTTCTCTAATTGCGTATGGATTAGGATAACTCCAGTAATGTGGTGCCTTTGTTTATATAGAATTCTTTGAATCCTCATCACAGGTAAACCCGTATCTCGTTCTGCATCTAGTAAGGACTTTTGTGGATACGCTCTGAAATTTCTCGAGACTGTAACTTCATTCTCTTCATTAACTACGACAGATTTCCTTTTTTCTAGATTCTACACAAATTGCTCGTGTGTTTTGCAATTGTGAATGAGCTGAGTGGTTGTTGGTCTATCCGAGTATCGCGAACGGAAGGCTTCACAGGGTCTTTTAATAACTTTATCACATTCCCAATAAATTATTAACACATTGAAGTAATCTTCGTTGGAAAAATCCTAATTGAATCATCATAGATGCTTTCGATATAATTATGCTTTGAGGTCCAATTATTAGCAAATATTGATTGTTGACACTTTAGCATTTTTTCTTGTCGATTCTTTCAAAAAAGCCTACTGATAATTTATTTATTCCCGTCCCTGTAATTGTTTTTACTGTGGGATAATGAGACAATGCACAGACAATTCATAGGTATCAAATATTTAAAAGAAATTAACCTATTTAATAAAAAATTTAAAAAAACACTTGTAAGATTTTTATAACGGACAGTGTGTACCATTATCTCCATCTTTTGTGCATGTAAATGCGTTAACTCTGATTATATTATATCGGAACCTAACATCGTTACTTTTCCAACCTGAATTAGTCCCCCTAAATTAATATGTAGGTGTAAATACCCTATCTATTCACCCTTCTATATTTTAATAACATTATATATTTCGAAGAATAAATTGTCGAAATTGTTGTGGAATTCAACTTATCTGCCCCTAGTTATGTTTAGTAGTTAGTTAGCCTCCTTTATTTCCACCCTGAACTGACAATGGATGAAGAACCTGAATTAGTTTGTCCCTGTGGCAATTCATATACCACCAAGAAAAATTTATACAATCACCAACGAAGATACTACAAGCTGCACAACGAACAATTTGCAACCTACTTCGGTATGAAGCAACACATCGCCCGCTCAAATCCTGTAGAGTATAATTTAGAGACGGAACATGAAGCAACACCGAACTATATATGATCTGCTCAAGAAGTCTTGGACATGACTCGGACTGAACTGAGATACAAGGGCAGAGCGGCTAATAAACATCTTTTTGATATTTTTCCGTCACGCAGCTTAGAATCGATCAACAGTAAGCGAAGGATGAAATCGTATAAGGATCTACGTGCCCTTATCAAAAATTATATTCAAGAGGCCGGTGGATCCCCGGCCAATACTCCCCTGCCCTCCCCCCATCCGCCTCTAACTCCATCCCAAAACAATGAGCAAGTTTTCTTCCTATCCATTGAATATCCAAGTATTTTGACAATTCCCCCCTCTGTCATTTCCACTGGTAATAACCCTAATAATAAACAAGATACGTTACATAAGCCTATCACTTCCTCGCATTCCCGTTCCCCTTCAGAAACTACGCCAAATTTATGCCCACCTAACCTTGACTCTCCTGCTCTACACTAAATTCTAGTATTCCTATAAATAGTCATCAGGAAGAGATCCCACCTCCACCCCCTGTCATCAATTCTATTCCTACTCCAAAACTCCAAGCCTCTATAAATATAGATACCGTAAATGATCTGGTCAAAGAAACCTTAGCCAGTTCCTCTAACTCTTTCTAGTGCGAATCATGAGGAAAAAATAGAGCTGTTCGAAACATAGATATGGTTCAGTTCAGCAACCAAGCCGATGACGTCATTTTGGTGATTATTTGCTGCCAATTTTGAAATAAAATTTCCCTAAATTGCTTATGGGCCATTCGCCATTATATTGGTAAAATTACATCGCCTCGAATGGCACTACCGTGGCCGATCTCAGCAACGTTGCCACTATTTCTTTACATTATATTAGATGACAAAATGTTGTTTGTAGAATTTTTATACACTAGTAAATGATATATTTTATTTGAATAATACTGAAAAAAAGTAAAATGTTCACAATATTCAAATTCATTAACCAGATCATTCACAAATATATTTAATAGTAAGGCGAGCTGAAAAAAGTGTCTACGTTCAATCCCATTGTTGTTTTACTATAGAAGATAAATTGCTTATTTGGCTGTTTTAAAACTGGTTTCATTGAATAATTGGTTCAGTTGACAATGTGATTCCACCTGGCTCCATATGTATTACAATTATATATATCATGAACTGTTTTCTTAGTTAATAACTAATTTGATGGCTTTAAGAACTGCTTTCACTGGGTATTTAATAAGTTGATGATGTTGGTCCATTTGGCTCCACATGTATCACAATTATCCATATCATTAATAATACTATATTTTAGATCTGTTCGAAAACAGTGTTGTTGGTTTGTTTACAAGACTTACCTAAATGTATAAGTCTAGTTTTCAAGTTAATATTGCTTACATATTTTTTAGCTGTATAAATAAACACAAATAATACATTTCAGGAGAATCCAAATTAAAGTTATTTCATCTATTGACGTCTGCCATTAAATCTTTAGACAAGTCATTACTTATACCGTATATCAACGGATTTGTTTAGACAAAACTTCCTTGTGTGTTCTCTCCTAATTCTTGTCCTAGAGTTGTACTAATTTCTTGAGTGCTACTTTGCTATACTATAAGCGTACAGGTCCTGGACGTGCTTCTGTTGTCCATAGGGATCACTGGTGCAAAATCACGTTTTAATTTATAAAATGAATTGTACTTTAAGTCAATAATGTCTTGCATCCACAGATCATACAATTGCATCTTTGCTTGTTCTTGAAGTCACATATCATACATTAAAGACGTGCGGTTATAGGTTATGTTTATTCAAGGAACAAAAAGTGCTCTATAAATCAGTTTTGTTGTAAAGTCACTCGAATATTCGTTCTGGGGTTGACAAATTAAAATTACTGTCAGGTTAGAAACAATGCTCTAAGGACTTATTGACTAATCACATCAAACCGAATTACATAATGCAATTAATATGTCCATGAATAAGTGATAATGTTATTTCAAAAATTAAATATCCAAACAAGAAAGACTTAAAACGAATGACAAAAGTAACTTGTCGGACACTCTATATAGGGTTTTTTAAATCTCAGAAAAAACAGTGACATCGGCAACGCTGTCAAACTTGTGTGTGTGACGTCATCACCCTGGTTAAATAAATAAACTATACAGAGGTTACTAACCAAACACAAACAAAAAACCAAAAATATTCTCAGCTATTCTTTCTATAATACATGGGCCAAACATTAAAACATATGAAAATTGTCAGTGTCAAATTTTTTGACAAAGAGCAAATTCAAGATCACTGCGAAAATTGTTTAGAAAAAACCTCGAAAACAATACTAAACGATTGACAACGACTCCAGACTCGAAGTTGAAACGTCTCCAAGCACAGAAAAGTAATACACGGTATACAATACATTACTTATATACAGGAATATTGGTTGATCATTTTGTAGACATTTTCTCTCAGAATAACTGTGAGGAAGAATCTCTGTACAGAGAGCCGGTAATCCGGGCAATTTTACGAAATTGCCTTACTACACTTTGTTCTACATATACAATTTTTAAATACTTATCTGTTGCAGGAAAAAATTTGAGGAGAGTAAACCCAATGAACAGACAAAATAATTAAAACATACGACCGAGCACTTAATTACAAAATATGCCATAATCTATACAGATCCAACAGAAAAGATCTTGCTAAAAAACATTCAGGAAACTGTACCAAACTTTATTCATTTAGTATACCATCTATGTTTTATCAAATGAATATTAAATTTAATTGCAACACTCAGAAAGACTAGTTCTGAGTGTTGCAATTTCTTTGTCAGTGGGTATATATAAACATATTCACTTAAATATCTGGGAGTCGACTAACGTAATTTGCAAATATTATAAAAACTCGTAGAGCCTCAATCAAAGCAAGTTAAGAAATTTTATTATAACCAAGGGCGCACTTGAAAAAATGTTGCTACTTATCTACTTTTTTGCCCGTTGCCTTGAGCCACCAAATAAATGAAAAAATGTTAATAAACTTCGTATGAAAATGTTCTAAAAATTAGAAATTGACTGCCCTCGAGAACATTCACCACCCCACCAAAGTTCACCCGTTGCTTTATGATCTAAAAGAGCCGATCTCTCTGATGGTAGAGAAGAGAAAATTTTATCGTTTACTTTTCATAAATACATTAATACGAGAAAAGTTTGCTTCAATGCTGACAGGGAGACTTTTTAAATGCTCTTCAGTTTCGTCATTAATACTAAATTATATTTACACTGGTCTATATAGATTTCTCCTCTGCTCTGGCAGAATGTTATAATTGAAATTCCGTATTCTGTCTGGAGTGGTCGGAGAACAAAAACCATTCGATATGATGATGATTTTGATGGATGAGTTGAGTGAATGAGAATAATTGAGCGAGCTTTATTTATTATTCAGTTCGCTGCAGAAGGGATAATTGAAAAACATTTTTTTTTTGGAAAAGTTTTGTACAGGAAGTTTTTTGTTTCTAATAAAAAATCGGCTCTTAAAAGCTTTGAAAATATTCCATTAAACAATATCTTAAGGTATTTAAAATATAAAGCTGTCAGTATATCAAAATGTTGCTGATGGCTCAAAAGCACTCTTTCATACTAAATAAAATATTATACTTGCTTTCTGGAGGATATTTGTTTGGTTTGCAAGTTTATTTTTTAAGTGTTTTTTTTTAGAAATTACCACGCAAAATAAATGCTGAAAATGGGGGGTAGCGCCCTCGAGGAATGGGGAATACTGCTGTTACATAATTGTTTACTAAAATGAAGGATGCCTGAAAAAGTTAAAGATTACTTTATACTGAATTAATACACACTATTACTGAATTCCACTTTAATTAGACGCACTTACAACAATTGTTTCGCTACTTTATAGCTTCTTCTGACAATAATGTGAGTTCACACACCCTTTGCGCGAGCCCAGGATCTGGATTTGCTCAGAAAATTAGTGAATGACCTCAGGTCCTCACGCTAAAGCAGTTTTCCTTCTGCATAATCACAGTCTCCTTGTTGGGAAAGCTTGGCTTTGGTTTGTTTCCGTTGCTTTGCCTTATTATTAGTACAGCAACTGTCTTATTTATGGTTCGTGATTCATTCTTTGCTATGATATATAACGTATTTTACCCTTCTGTGGGCATGCACCTTGTCTTCGATTTTTGGTGGATGTGCGTTTTTCTCTTCTTCGCTGCTTGGTACGGTTGTTCCCCCCCCCCCGGGTCCCCTTGTTGTCTCCTGAAAAATAATATATTATGTACTTCATTTTATATTCACATCTCTTGTACCTCTGGGCTTCTTCGTCATCTTCTCCTTCGCTTAGGCAGAGCTGGTTCTTAGGCCATTTGTATCTGTCAATAAATCTGGGGTCATAGTCGATTAGCTGTCCTAGGTGAAGGTTTGCGTGCTGTTCCAGTTTGGCTTGAACCTCTCTGGCCCCCTCTTCGTTTCTGCAAGCATTAGTTGGCGTCGTAAATTGTTGAAAATCACCGTGTTACCAACGAACCAGGTTTCGTCGACTACCAGGCGCAGACATAGGTTCTCTTGCCTTTGAATGGCCTGTCTTGATGAGAGTCAGCTTGTTTAAGAGTCCCAGCTTGCTTCCTCTTATTAGGGGGTAAAATCTGGCACGGGAAGCCCAGATTTTGTTACGAGTCTCTTGGACATGCCTCGTAAAATTCAACCCCCTGACAATGTTGACTCCAAGGTACTTGCCGAAACGATCGTCCGGCATCTTCCGTTGACGAACAGAGCTTGAGTTTAGACCTCGTTGAGCCATCAACTTCCACTGAAGACATCATACCGCTAAATCTTCAGATTGGCATCCTATGACGGTGTCCTCTGCGAATTGACAATTTTAGTGTCGGCTGGTCTTGGAATGTCGGCAGTGTAGATTGAGAACAGCATCGGGGACAGGACTGCTCCTTGGGGAACCCCTGTCTCGGTGGTCTATTAGTACTCTTACTCTTAGATGTCTCAAAAATGAGCCCACTATCTGAATGATGTTAATGGGAAATCCTAATTGGGCCATCTTGACCAATAATCCGTCATGCCATACTCGGTCGAAGGCTTTCGATACATCCAGGAAGATGAAGGCTCTTCGTAAGCTGAGTAATTTGTCCAAAAATTATCCTACCTAGCATAATACAGACATTTTTATTTTGAATTGACAGTTATAAAGTAGGTTTCTGAATAATCTAGATGTCTGGCGACCAATTAATAAGGTTTTGTTTTTCAATATTTGGTAAAGTCCTTCATCCAGATATGTTCTCGATAAAGAGCAGTCTCATGCCAATTTGAACAAATTAGGATAAGTAATTGTGTAAAAGTTTAGCAGGCATATTAACAGTGTATGCCATAATTTGTTAACTACTGATCTACTCTTTTTTTACAAGTTTCTCAATGTTTACCAATTCAGGGTTGTGCAAGAAATCGCTGTTCAGCCACTTACGGTATTACAAAAATATGAGCTAAAAAATCCCGTATTTCGAATCATTCTCACCCAGCTACCCTCAATTTAACATCTAAGAATATTACTATGAGTGCTCGCCCAACTTACCTCCATTAATCTCGAAGCTGTCGAAGCGCCGTACTAAAATTCAATTCATTAAAAACTTTTCAACGAGCACTTCAAATTCAACTGAAAATCTCCATTCAACCTCGAACGCCAGCGAGAAAATTAGTCCCAGAAGCCGAAAAAGTACGATAGATATATGGACCATTATTCGAACAATTTCTCCCATACCCTTAGAAAATTTCACCTCGCATTTTCTCATCCTTTCCTTCCGTCTAATGATAAATTACTGCACATACCTTTCAGGTCAATGGTGGAACTCGAGGAATTCCTGCTGGGAGTTTTCCAACTCTCTAAACTGTTTATAATATATCCGCTCCCACAAAGACGCACCACGGTTATCCTGAGACTGAAAAGTTCTCCAGGATTTTAGCGGATCTTGCAGCTGGAAAGTTGGCATTCATGTCGGCGATGCTTTGGATATTTTTGGTCAATGGCTGCGGAAAAATCGACCAAGAGTTGAGAAGTTTTCAAAGGGGATTTTAAACACATTAAGAATAGATTAGTTTTCAGTTGAGCTAGTCTTTGTATTTGTGAAAGCGCTTTTCATTTAAAAACGCCGTTTACTAGACTTTATTTTGGTTGAATATAACTTTAGGAAAAAGTTACACTTAAATAGCATTTGTTGCCTATTGGTAATATATTAGTGTTGCAGTTTAGTTTTTCATCCAGCACCTATTATTTTAATTACTCAAACGACTAACTTCTTACTTTCGTTTTAGCCGGCCGATTTCAAAAAGGGGGAGGTTTGTGTTGTCTCTTCGTTCAGTTGGTTTGTTTGAGCCTTTAGTTGAAGGTTATAATTGTTACATTGAGGTATCGCACCGTCCTCACCGCGCGTATCGCCTTTACGTGGGACACAGCCTGTTACTGTCAATGGCAAACTGGTAATAGTTCAGTCAATGAAGGCACAAAACGGTAATAATAGGTAATTTGTCAAAGCAGCACCGATTAGAAATTATTAATGGTAACCTCCTTTCGAACAACCCAATATCGGGATAGTTCATAAGGTTTTTCCTTGGTTTTCCCTTATCACGTTAATGGGATCACTGAAACAATAGAATTCTTTGATCGCATTTTTGGCGAATGCGCTATCTTATAACAAAGTCGTACCTAGGAAGGCCACTTATAAATTCTAAAGACACTCTTACAAATTCTTCTAATTTGAAAGCTGGTTAACTATAATTCATGATCTTTAGAATTTTTTGTGCTACCTGTATATCTAAAAACAACAAATTTTCTAATGTCAATTTTAAATGTCATAAATCAAATTTTCATTTTGCAATCTACATCAATAAATATAAAGCCATTGACAACGAAGTCAGAATCGACTTTGAAACGTTTGGTATTCCTTCAATATACGTCGTTTTATTTCTATTGTGGTGTTATTGCCCAAAAAAACATTTTGTTTTTGCTTGAAAAAACAATGTATGCGATTAACTCGGAAAAGTATTGACTTTTTTCATATAATATGTTTCACCCCCGAGAAAGGGTAGCATCCACCACCCCCGGGAAAAAAGCAACCCCCGGCACT
The DNA here is from genome assembly GCA_034190945.1 of Octodonta nipae. Classification (NCBI taxonomy): domain Eukaryota; kingdom Metazoa; phylum Arthropoda; class Insecta; order Coleoptera; family Chrysomelidae; genus Octodonta; species Octodonta nipae. The sequence continues at coordinate 20,888,292 of CM067218.1, read as the reverse complement.
GGGTCAACTTTGAAGTAAAGGGTAAGTGGTACTGAAATCGGTGCTGCTTGGACAAATTAGGCGGGAAAATGGTCATTGGCAGGACTATGAGGAATCGAAACACCATTAAAATGAGAGCCCCGATCGAAAGATTTTTTGCTAAGAAGATCCAGAAAAACCGATAAAAAAATGTTGATGTACAAAAATGCTATATTTGGTACCACATAAGCAGTTGCATATAGGATGGCTGCAATATAGGTTGAAGGGGGAATTCTACTTGTATAGAGTGGTTCAAAAAATGTTAGAAAAAGGCACGATCAATTGGATAGCCCGCAAGGTGTTGCGTGTATATGATGACTGAAATATAGGGAAGAATAGAATTTCAATTATAGAAGATATTGGAAATATGGCGGAACAAAAAGTAGTTCTTTGGTGGAATTATAGTCAAAAAATTTAAATAAATGTTGTAACTGATTCTTGGAAATAATTAGTTTACTTAACAAAAGTTCGGTTATTTCGATATATGTACCCACAATTTTTATGAAACCTTGAATTTACGAATGAAGTTCTGTAACCAAGGCATCAACATGTTTACATTGAAAAACATGTATTCTTAAAGTCTGTATAAAAAGATATGCGTGCTTAAAAACCTAAAATAAAATCGTCACAGGTCACTTTTTTTAATTGTATACGCGGTTCGTCAACAAGTCTGAATTTTGTCTAATAGTACATTTATTTTGGCAATATCGTATAGTATTGAATACTCTCTTCGAGGTGTCATTCTTTTGCACGAAAGACAATGTACATAATGTATATTGTTTCTGGTTAGGGAACCTTCTTTATGTAATTGATACATTTCGTTAAATTTGAAGACACGAGATGTAAAGACTGACATCTAGGATTTTCGGGGAAACTAGCACATAAAGGTTTCGAATCTGGAGTGGTTCCATGTAATTGCTGTTACCCGTAATTCCTAACCAGAAACAGTATATATTATGTATATTATCTTGCTTACAAAAGAATGACACCTCGAAGAGAGTATTCGATATCTCTGACAGGTGAAGTTAACCTGAAAATTTCATGGTGACATTCTAACCTAGGAATTACGGGTAACAGCAATTAAATGGAACGGCCACAGATTCGGAACCTCTATGTGCTAGTTTCCCTGAAAATCCTAAATGTCGGTCTTTACATCTCGCGTCTCTTATAGTATTGCTATGAAATAAAGTTAATCAGAATTGAAAACTATGTTAAGCGAAAGTCATAATTAATTTGTCGAAATTTTGAGGGCGAATTAAATACTTAAATGAACATCAAAGTTAAAAAAGAAATAATATCATATCAGATTAAAAGTACCATCATGAGAAGTATTTGGTTTATGACAAAGTTTATTAGATACTGATTAAACTATGAAAAGCAAAAACAGTAGAGAGTAAAATTCTGTATTTAGGAAACCCAAACAAAAAACTTAATCTTAAAAATTAAAAAATCACTAAACTTTTATCGTTTCAGATAGTGAATTAAATTATATTTCTTTTATAATTTTAAAATACATATTTTATAAAATTTAATAGAATATTGAAGAAATAAGAAATTAGTTTGCCTCTTAAATAACCACAAATACGGTTCTCAAAAAAAGTATATCATAGCTTCAAATCCCTTTTTCTGAACAAAACCACTAAAAGCACAGTTGGGATTCTCAAAAAAAGAGCAAACTGAATTGATTTACAGCTAAAACCTATAAACATATAGTTACGAGGATTATTCAAACATACTCAAAATTGAAAACCTCTTTTTATATTAAGAATATTAATCGAGCGCTCATCATGTAGTTTAATTATTTAGTAGCTTCTTTAGAAATTAGGATTTCCAACCAAGACTGTAGACTTAGGAACAACCAGGTTATTAAATCTATTCCTAATTTCATGGAAAAACACCTAAGCTATTTGTCATTAAAAGGATTATTTACCCTAGGCTATTAAAATGCGTCGGCAAACTCATTCGCTGAAAAGAAAATAGGCAAATCTCCACAGTCTAGCTTAGATTTTGCATAATAACCTCACAATGAAACATAGTTGTTAAACCATTCTTTGTTATTAATGTAGACCTGTTTTGATTCATGCGCTGGAAGAATAATCACCCAATAATTCCCCACGAAACCCCGCAACTGAAGGCAGCATAATTCAAAGTAGACAATACGTTCGCGGCCAATTTTAATATTTCCTCTATAAACAATTCCCCCGAACAGTTACGGTAAATCGCCCTCACTTTGCACATTTACTCGATCCAGATTCCCGTTTCATTGTTTCCCTCATATCCACATCGAATGAAGATTACCTCGTACTTATGTAAATACACTTCCAGACCTCCAGAGGCTCTGGTTTTCAGATTCATATTCGCTGCTTTGTTCCGGGATTTTGAAGAAGTGGTGGGTTTTTCCGGAACCACCCGCCAGTAGACAAAGATGTATTATTGAAGGGATGAGAATGCGTCGAGGAGTGTTTTTATTTGGAGTTTCCCCCTTTTTGTATATACATCATTGGGGATGATATGGATATCCAGATCGTGACGACTTACTGAAGGTGTTTGTCACGAGTAATTTGTCTTTGATGGCACACATTTTTATAAAAGTTGGATAAACTTTGTTGGTTATTCGAGTCTACTAAGAAATCGTCAGTTAGTTTTAAACGTCCTTAAGACACACGTTTTAAAGTTAATATGTTGTGTCTTTCTAATTTAATATATGAAATAATTATCGTTAAATATATTTTTTTATAATATAATAAACGTAGAATACATACATATGGGTTCAACCTGGAAGTATATATTTACAAAAAATAAATATAATCAAATTTGTTAATGATACATCTAATATAACATGTAATTTGTATGTTTTGTAATGAGTTAGGCGATACGGATATCTCAGCGGAAGGACCAGCTAGGTTTTACAGGAAAATTATTATAATATTCTAGACTGTATTTGATTATAATTATATTTTATTTGGTAATTATTCGTGTAGTTTGTGGTGTTCTGTTACAGAATGTTGTAGTTTTTAACCGACTTTCAAAAAGGAGGAGGTTATGAATTCGTATGCAATTTTTTTTTATGTATGTAGGCCGATTATTCAAAAAACCGCTTCGGCAATTTTGATGATTTAAACTGCATTATGTTAAGGAACATTATAGAAACGTCCCAGATAATTGTCCATAACATGAGATTTACGGTTTTCTAGAAAATCAGAAAAAAAAGTAAATAAGGGACTAGATTTCAGCGATTTTCAATGAATCTTCACTGTTTTCTCTAAAAGTGCTCACGCAATTTGAATATTATAAATTGAATTATACAAAGATATGTTCCAGCTTGATTCCTTATATTTTTCTATAACGCAAAACATACCATTTTTCTGAAAATTGGAAAAATATATGCAAAAAAACTGTAAACATCATGGTAAATGTCAATTTTTTATCATAAATATCTAGTTTAAATGTCTTGATATGCCATGAACGTATATCGTACACGGTGTTAATGGTTTTCAGTTTGATGCATTTGACTTTCTCACTCACTTTCTGGTAGAGACGAAGTTATAGTCGCGTGAAATGGCAGAAAATATTATAGGACGGAAAATAATTACAGTCATACAAAAGGCTTTAAAAATTCTCAGAAGTAGTTGAATATACAGGATGGTAAAAATATAAGTTGGAGTAGAATTACAGTTATACAGGGCGGTTTAAAATAGTTATATAGTTTGGAACATAAGTAGTTGCTTATACAAGGTATATGAAGTAAGGGTAAAATTCTTATTATTCAGGGTGTATCAAAATTTTGTTATATAGGCATAAGCAGTTTGGATATTTGAATTATAGAACGTAGGACGGAGTACAATTACAGACATGGGTTCAAAAAATTTTAAAAGCAGTTGCATATACCGGGTGGTTGAAATAAATGGTAGAGTAAAATTATAGTCATAAAGTGTGGCTCAAAAAGGTGAACTTTGTTATATAGGGTAGACCATGAGCAATTGCATAATAGAATACTAGACATATGGGGCGAAATAAAATTATTGGCATACAGGAATAATTTTTACTATAGAAAAATAGAAAGGCTCAAAAGTATGGAGAGGATTTATCCTTATACAGCCTGATTTTAAAGATTTCAGGACCGTTAGGTTATTGTATTGAGTTGAATTATAGTTGTACAGGGTGATTCAGAAAATAATGGATCAATAAGTTATCTATATATATATATATATATATATATATATATATATATATATTAAACCAATTAAATTTGGAAAATATAGACAAAGAACACAAATTAGAGAGGGAGAAAGAGAAAGGAAGAGAGAGAGAGAGAGAGACATAAGAATACGCTAAAATTTTCAATTGAATTGTACCTAAAATCAGATAAAAAAGAAGACATGTGTGAAAATAGTGATTGAGTGCACACAGTTTCTAAACGGTTTTTATTTTAAGTCGGTTCTTTTTTAAATATAAATTATTAGGTTCTCTTTTTATATATTTTTTATTTGTTATGGGATTGTTATAAATGGTTATTCTCTTTATAAAATCATTACATTAGCCCAACGATTAAAATAAATACAATTCCAACTTCAGGTCGCGCCTGGGTGTCGTATAATATTTAACGTCATCCTCATCCGAAAAATGTTTTTTTAAATGCACAAAACTTGCGTAGTGTGAAAAAATAAAAGTTTGTTTTAGGGTACAAAATGTTGAGTTTATACATCTATGACACACAAAAAGTTCCACAGTTTTCCAATAAAGAAATTACAACCAAAAACAATCGTCGCCAATCAAGGCGCATCTTGACTCGAGCCGGTCGCAGAAGACATTGTTTCCCTAGTGAAATGCGATGCGACAGCTGGGAGTTCGTACTTTTGGTAAGCACCAAGGAAAATATTTACCTGTGTTACGTAACACCGGGTTTTATCTACCCTTTCCGAATGTAACAGTAGATAACAATAGAGCACAACTGAGCACAACCCTCCATTCCTTTAAAAAGAATTACGTGGTTTATAGATGGCCACTGTATATGCAACTACTTACCCTAACAATCATTTTGTTATCCACCCTGTATAAATATAATTCAACTCCACCCGTTTTTTAACTACCCCGTATATGTAATTCTTTATTGTCCACTCAATATACCTGTTTGAACTACCTCTTAGTCAATTACATTGCATATATGCAGCTGCTTACAGATCACCTAATATATCTTTTTTTCAAGATTTTTGGATATATGTAATTCTACTCCGCTCTAAGTTTCACCTATCACCTATATGGAACGCCCTGTAAAATTACACTTGATATATCATTTCAATTCTTGTAATTTTTGGGAAATAAAATGTATACTAGATTTTAAGTCAAACTATATATAAGCTTTGCAACAAAATAAGATTCAGCAAAATCAGTTGACTAGTTCTTAGGCGATGCCCGAACAAACAAACAAGCAACTACAATTTTATAATAGGATGATTAGAAATAAAGGTACTTTAGTTTTAAGAAATTTACATAAATACTCATTTTACAAATCATAGTGATATGGCATAATTAGAGACATTTTTTAATTTCGGTTATTGCTGGTTGATAACAACTTTAGATATTATCAAAGTAAAGGTACTTAACATTTAAGCCAAATTCATATTTTAAATCTACCTCTTATACACTTGAAAAAGTGACAGGTAATGACATGAGTATAGATTTCAGACAATGCAAATATTGTCATGAACAATAACTATTTTAATAATAATTACTCATAAGAAACTTTTCCAATTGATTCAAACTTATGAAGACATACTGTATACAGAGACGAATTGAGAACCTGCATTTGAAGTTAGTTAAGTGACATTTAACATAAATTAATTTCAATGAATTTTCAATTTAAAGCACGACAGGTTTCAAACAGCGATAACTCTGCTTTTAATACTATCGCTGTCACCAAAGGTTAGTATATAATGAGAAGTTTTTCCAAATTTCTAAAAAAATGTATACGTTTAGTCATTGGAAATATATGGAACCTCTTTGGGATCCTCCTTAACAGAATCCAGTTTAAATGATCCAAATTCCTTAAGCCGGTTTCGAGTAATCACACTTTGCACCAGATATATATACAACTGCAATGTAAACTGTAAACTACTCTCAAAGTGCAAATCTCAAACGACTGTCAGCTTTCAGATAAAGCAGGATTAGAAAAAAATCTAACAGAAAGCTGTTCTAATATTTAGCAATCAACGTTTCCACATTTAATCATCACCTCTTCAACCGACAAAAGAATTAATTAAAAAATTTGGAATTGAGAGCAATTTGAATAAAAAAAATACGTGACAAATCAGTTTCATCCACTTCCGCGAAACTTCGCGAATCAAGCAATAAATTAAATGGTTTTTTATCACGGAATTTTTTTCTTATTAAGAGAATTTCTAAAGTCAAATTTCCTTTTCAGATTCTTGGTGGTAATTTAAGACTTTTATTCAGGAATCCAATCCTTATGAGCTGAAAAAGCTTAGTGATAAAGCACGTAGAGTGTCCTTTTGCGAATCCTCCGGAGAATTATTGCCAAGCGTAAGAAGTGATGAGAGAATTGTTGGAGAAAATAAGAATTTAAATTACTTATTTAATATTTATAGCTTAAATGCTTTAATTTAACCCTTGCAAAATAAACTAAACCAATATAGGTCTAAGTATATGTGACCGCTAAAAATAGTGTTTTATATCGATCACAGCGACCAAATGGCTATTGATGAATTATTTCTGACTTTTATAATTTTGGGTTCTAAATTTTACATTCTAGATTACGTGATATCTATTTATAAAAGGCTGTTAAGTATAAGGCTGATTGTACACACGTCCGTCGTCCGCAAAACATGACCACATACGTTGGGTTCATACCCTTCTTTAAAATGCGGTTTTTATGAATGGATATATTCATTCTATTCCCTTAACTACCCAAACATTTTGCGAGGATGAAAGATATTTCGACCAATTTGTATCCTTTTTTGCTTGCCTTCCGTATTAATTTTATTCATGCAGGTGTTTTTCGATCCGTCAGTCCTATACGCCAAAATTCGGTAAATACAAAAGGGCGACTCGATGCCAGGGATCGATGGTTTCGGGTCGTTTCCTGGCCAAAATATTCAATAAATTCCATAAAAAGTAATAAAATATAAATCTTCAAATGCCCAAAGAAAGAAAGCTTACCACATATTACAGTTACTGGAGGTTTTTAAGTGATATAACACTTAACAACCCTAAAAATTTGTATATTGAGATGCCCCTTAAATTTGCTCTTTTCACTTGTAGATTGAATCCTAATAATAATTTTCAAGGTTGGTGGTCGTCTTCTCGGACGTCGGACGTGTAGGGACGTGTGTGTATTAAAAAATGGTACACGGGATACGTTTTTTATGTAAGTGGAAGGTTTTATAAAGTATCCCCGAATTATACCTGGCATCATGCGGACGACGGACTTGTGTACCGTCAGCCTAAGATCGAGTTGCTGTTAGTTTTAATTTATTACCTAATATTTTAATACTCTGTAGAGTTTAGAATATAAATCTTGATAACTGTACTCTTGAACAAAAATATTCTGTTGTGTATTGTCGATAAAGTGTAAAACATACTTATGGTTTTATTACATTGTAAAAGGTCTTCGGCAAAGATCTCTTGTCAAAGAATTATCAGATCAATGTCAAAACGCATTCCGTTATGCATATTGCACTACACCAAATTTTTTATCAAATATTTTCTATTCATTCAAAATGGAGAAATTCTGCTTGACTGCTGTGTTATTTTTTAATGGCACAGTTTATGTCATTTTAATAAAAAAAGTTATGTGAACCAGTAGTAGGCCTAATAGCAGTTAAATGTTAAAGATTTTGTGTTTAATTTTTAATGTATGGTCAGAGATTATTCAAAAACAGCTTGCGCAATTTTGATGATTTAAACGGCATTGTATTAAGGAATATTACAGAAAGGTGCCATACAATTTTCTATACCGTGAGATTTACAGTCCTCCAGAAAATTAGAAAAAACAGCAATTGAGGGACTACACATCAGTGAATTTCAATGAATTTACATTGTTTTCCTTAAAACGGCCAAATCAATTTAGATATTTTAAATTGCATTCTACAAAGAAATGTATGTACCACCTTGATTCCGTATCATTTTCTATAACGTAAACATACAGATTTCGTGAAAATCTAAAAAAATATTGTGCAAAAAACGGTAAACATCAATGAAAATGTTAAACTTTCATCATAAATATCTAGCTTAATTCACAAGATATGCCATGAAAGTATATGGCACAGTTGTTCATCTTACGGGGCTTACAGTCGAATGAAATGGCCCAAAATATTCCATTAGCGTATCGAAAAGAAAAATGGTTATGTGAGCGATCTTTTCTATATAGTATAGAGTAGTAGGTTTGTGTGTGTGTGGCTGTATCGAAATTCAAGCAGCAAACAATGTGCGCACTTGAAATATGAGGCGACGCAAAATTACAGTTATACAGGTGGGTTCAAAAATTGTTGTATGGGTGGCACGTAAGTAGTTGCGTATACAAGGTGGTTGACATAAAAGTTCAGTAAAACTATAGTTATACAGAATGAATAACAAAAACGTTAAAAAATTGTCAAATAAGCGTATGCAGTAAGGATCTTTGAGTTATAGAGCGGAGGGTTCAAAAAATGTGAGAGGAATAATAGTTATACTGGGTGGTTAAAAAAATAAGATGTAATGTGGAACATAAGTAGTTGCTCATACTTGACATATGAGGCGAAGTAAAAGTATCGATATACAGGGTGATTTAAACAATAGAAGAATAGAAACAGTCAATAGGGTGGAGAGAATTAATACTTATAAAGGGCGGTTGCAACATAGTGTGTGGAGTTGAATTATAGTTGTACAGAGTGGTTCAGAAAATGATAATTTATATTGGGTGACCAATACACAGAAATATATTAAGGCTGATTGCAATATAGGGTTAATTAGAGCTACAGTTATAGAAAGTGGTCCAAATAATAAAACATTTAAAAAATTTAAAAAATATTTGGAAAATATAGACAGAAAAAAATTGGAGAGACAGAGGAGAAAAGAGAGAGGGAGAGAGAAATACGCTAAAATAATCAGTAGAATTGTACCTTAATTCATTTTAAGCCAGTTGAAGTCGGTCCTTTTTAAATATGCATTATAACTTATATTAAAAGAGTCATTATTCTAGTTATAACGTGTTTAATTATTCTTTGCGAAATAATTTTTTATCTACTAATAATGGAAGTAAACTATTTTGTATAATTACACAAGAAAGCCTAAAAATAGTAAAAAAAAGTTGGAAATATGTAAATTCGTATAGGTATATTATCTTCAAATTTTTAACACTGATTTTGGTCAAATTTCGACCTCTAGTGGAAATAGAACTATTATCTCACATCTCATCTGCCCCAAAAGTTTTCCGATTTAGTCTCACTATAAAATGTTGGCTCTATCAAAACACACACAAATTTTTATGAGTTGCTACCTAGAAATGTAAAAAAAAATCCAGCGGCATTCAAACCGAGTGATCACATCATATGTGCGTTTCATGTTCCGACAGTATTTACAGCGATCGTTATACAAAAAAGCGGACAAAAGGCAAGGCAGGGAATAAAAAAAATGCTGTGGCGCCGGCCATCAAAATTGGTAGAATTACTCAATTTCCCTGTATCATTTTGCTGTATTGATACCACAGTGAACGATTTGCTCGGGTGTAAAGATACGGTATTGTGCGAAGCAATTTTTGAATTTGTTGCAGTTTTGATCGAATTGCAATTTAAATGATTGAAGTTGGCCGCGAGTTGCAGTGACCTAACAGATTTGTCTGGTGTGGAACAAATCAGGGTTGTTTGATAGGTGACTAATGGAAATTCCAAAAATCACGATATGTAAATTTGAACAAGACGAGTATTTGAAATGAAAATTACGCTATACAGAGTGAGGCGCTGCAAAAAAATAAATGATAAAAATAAAAAATCATTAGCCTACATATATATATATTTTAAATGGTAGGCGGACTTCCTCTATTTTATCTAAATGTTCTTTCTATACGTCTTTGGTCTTCGATTATTTTCTTTCTTAAAGATTTTTCTGTATGTTCATTGGGGTTTTCACCTTCTTTTCTGTAACTGAAAACCTGTTCAAATTTGTAATAGAGATAAATTGCGGTAGGAGCAATTTCGAAAAATTGCGCAGACTATTATAGGTAATTTACAGACAATGTTCCTCAGAAAACTACTGACAAAAGTGTCAGATAAACTGACACTGTCAAATGTATTTGAGTCATGGTCCATCCATCAAAGTTGAAGCGTCTCCAAAACACAGAATAGAACTGATAAGTGGGAACCCTAAAGAACAAACAAAATGCTTCTAGTTGTGTATTAGGGGTACCAAATATTTCAGCAGGTGGTATTATATGTAGATAAACAAGAATAAAAATCGCACATCAGATATGATTAAGTTTTATTAGGAATACAGATATAGCTGAATTTTTTAAATTCTCCGCTTGATGATTATTCAAAGTTCAAGTAATCAAATCAGCTTATATCTTTACTGGCTGCTTCAAGAGACTCCAGATGCAAATATCTGAAGACGGGCTGTGTAGCCAAGAAATCAATCACCTGATCAGGAACCTACCGATCATAGTTAAGAAAGGAACATTTTACAATAATACTGTACTATCAGAAAGATTAAAAAGTCTTTAATGTTACGCTTTGTTACGCCAAACTTTGGTTTAAATACCATTAATATCCAGAATAAAAACAAACTATATATTAACTTGTCGAGATTTTTCAATCCATTAAACGCAAAATTATAGATTATTTCTTGTTGAGAATCTTCATCAGTTGAGCTTCCTTCAACTTATTAAATTCTCGAATAATTCTTTATGTATATAGTACATATAACTGAATTTATTTATTTTATTGTGGATGTCGGACTACATTTGGCGATTATATATATAAGATATTAGGGTCATAGAAGCTCACCTGAACTAATATTAATTTTAGGGGACAAATTACAGCATTAAATGGAAAACATAAAATTAAAATTATTTCTAACGCATCATGTAATATATCAAATCAAAGGGCCCATTATGACGAATACAAATATATTTTTATCGTATTCTTAAAATTAATATTTTAAAATATATTATCAAAAATATTAAAAAAAATTACCCATTCCTCCCTTTATACTCCAAAGTATAAGACCTTAAATTTATTGTTTGCAGGAAAAATACGAAGAAATTCCTAATATTAATTTTGGGGCCAAATTATACAATTAAACAGAAAATAAAAGAATAGTTTTTAACGCATTAATCAATACATCAAACGGAAGGGCTCATTGTAAGAAATACAAACATATATTTTTCATATTTTTTTAATTAATTGTTTACAAGACATTAACAAAAAATTATAAAAAAATCCCATTTCCGCTTTATTTCCGAAACCATATACACTAAAATTTTAAAAATCATTAAGGGTATTGGGGCTTACTTGAAATTTATAAGAAAAATTAGTAAAAACCCCCAATATTAATTTTGGGGACAAACTATAGGATTAAATGGAAAAATTAAATCTTCAAAAGCATCATGTAATATAACAAATAAAAGGCTCATTATGTGAATTATAAATATATTATATTTATAAAGATACTAACAAAAATATTAAACATTCCCACATTAGAAGCTACACTATACAAAATTTAGAAAAAGATATTTTATTCTATTTTTAAATAATTTTTCTAAAAAACTTAATAATTATTTATTTAAAACTTGACCTATTTCCACCTTTATCTTCCAATCGACTGAGCCTAAAATTCAGACAATAGATTATAAAAGGCTTTCCTGAAATTTTATTAGTAAACTCAAACTGTAATGTTAATTTTGGGGCCCAAATTAAAAAATTAAATTAATATTTTCACAAAAATCAAGCGAATCATGTAGCAGATAAAATAAAAAGTTTATTTGTGGAAAATAAAAGTGTATATTTTTTATAAATTTAAAACGCTTCCCTTATAAAGATATTAGGGTAAATATAAGAAAATGTACTCATTCCCTGCTTGTGTGAAACTTGAAGATGGTACGAAACCATTAGTAGGTATGCGAGTCCAACTCGTACTTGACCAAATTATTATTACACGGTATACGAGGGCTGCCTTTTATATTTCGGGATTAGAGAACAAAAACAAATATTAATCATCGAAAATCGCGTTATTGTTTTTCAAAATTTGAGGTACCTCAAAAACATGCATTCTGCTTCTTCAGGTGTCGAAAAACGTTGACCTCTCACTTTGTTTTCTACGTACGGGAATAAAATAAGTTATTTGGTGACAAGTCAATACTATACGGCGGATGACTCATCAAATCGATGTTTTGACTGGTCAAAAATGTAGTTGTTTGAGCCGATGTGTGAGAGCTCGCATTGTCGTGGTGAAGGGTAATCCATCTTCGGCGGTTGGTTTTCCTCATTTCTTGGAAGACAACTGGCAAACAAATGGTTGTGTAACACTCAGAATTGACTGTTCTGCGTTGTTCTAGTGGTACGGTTGCGACATGTCCAGTTTTTCTGAAAACACAGGCGATCATTTGCTTGGAAGTGCTTCGTGCGCGAACAACTTTTGTTGGATTCGGCTCATCTTGAAACACCCATACAGTCGACTGCTTTTTACTTTCAGGCTCATACGCGTAAATCCACGATTCATCACCTGTCACTATGTCATAAACGTGTTTTGAAGCACCGCGATCGTATTTTTTGAGCTTTTCTTTCGACCAATCGACACGAGCATTTTTTTTGACGATTGACAAATTGTGTGGGATCCAACGCGAACAAATGTTTTCGACATTCAAATGTTTATGCAATATTGAATGTATGCTGGTCCCACTAATGTGTAAGATTGACTCAATCTCATGATAGGTCACAGTGAACTACGATCTCGATTGAATTCACCATACCATCGATAAACAGTGGTCCTTGATGGAGTTTCATCGCCAAAAATTAAATTAAGTTCATCTTGCTGACTTAATCCACGTCGAAAGTTGTAAAAAATAATCGCACGAAAATGTTCACGATTTAATTCCATTTTTTGGCCGAGATGAATCCTTTAAGTTACTGTAAACAACACATACCGCTCGTATGTCAAAACGTTCTGAGTACGTATAACCTCAAAAATGTCAAACTTTACGAAAGAGCTGTCACTTGTCAGATTGCAACACTAGGGTTGTCCAATCCCGAAATATAAAAGGCAGCCCTCGTACTGTTCCACTACTTCGTTATCTACTGACCTGCACTGCTTCTGTCACTAAGTAGAATATCATTTTGATAAAAGGATGCAATTCTTGGTGCTAATTTTTAACATCAATTGTGCATTCAAGAAATGGTTTTTACCACTGCTTAGCAGCGTAAATTAAATGCTGTAATACTGCGCCCCTTTAAATCTATCCTCCCCGTGACAGAGAGTCCGTAGATCCAAATGAACCAACTCTATTTTAGCCCTCAGATTCCAGCGAATGCGATAGACACCGTCGTTAATGCTCTTGACTACTTCAAACGTTCTATCCCAAGGTGATTTGAGCTTTGGAGACTTGTCTTTACTCCTCTAGGGTTGTATAACCAAACCTTATTAGAGCTATCAGTTGTGAGATTGGAACACTAGGGTTTTCCAATAACGAAATATAAAAGGTAGCCCTCGTACCTACCATTTCCTGTCGCGTTAAAATTGAAATTTTTTAAATTCGCAAACCCATTTTTAATATACTCTCTAATATACTAAATTTATTATAAAATATATTTCATACCATTATCAGGTCGGTACAGGTCGATTAAGGTATGGATCTAATAAAAGGGATTGTAATCGCAGGACATCAATGACCTATATAGTCTGTTATTCTTATATATGTTGCATAAATTGTGCCAGTGGTATTTTCTACCAAACCAGTCTAAGGAAAATAAATACAGTATGGAGTTTTGCTAACATTACGTATTCCGAAAGTATGTTTTCCCACTACAGATCCTCGTCTAAACGGTACAGCCATAAGCGAAATAAATTTGCGGGAAATTTTTTTATATGTATCTACCAGACTTAAAGCGAAGAATTTTCTCAAAATAAAACTACAAAAATGACCTTTCTAAAGATTCTTTTTCCCGAAGCGATATTTCGTCGTGCTTTCAGGAAAGACCGATTCGCTTATCTGTCATGAAATATAGATGAAAAGAGAATCCCAGATTCATTTCTGCTGTTGTTTTGCCGAGATAAAATTCTTGGGGGTCATTTCGGTAGAAGAGACGCGTAACTGAATTTTGTTGGACGCGAGGATTCATCGGATTAGGAAGGACGAAAATAAATAGAGGACACAACAGAAAAACCGAAATGAAGGAACTGAGAAGATGACGTTTCCATCGATAATTTTTCATTAGGTTTCTAAGGAGAACTGACGGCGTGAACCATGAGTTGTTGTCGACAAAGATATATTTGGAATAAACTCCTTGTGTTGTTTTATTTGGGGTTTATTTAGATTTTTCGACAAGTGAAATAATGGAGAATTAAACTCATCTTTTCTGTCTCCTTGCTAGATTGCTAGCCGTTTTATTTACTTATTTTTTTTACCGAAGAAGGAGGTTCTCAATTCGTCTGCAACTATGTTTTTTTTAGTTTTGTTCAGCGATTACTCGCAAACGACTTAAAGAATTTCGACGTTTTATACTGGATCCTGTTCCCGGGTATCGCGAAGTGGTCCCATATTTCTGTCAATAACATGGCTTGTACCGTTTCTTAGAAAATCTGGAAAAAAAGTACCGTCATTTCCTAAACTTTGGTGGAGTCACAGGTCTTAAAAATTTGGAAAAATTTTCTACTTGGAACATGGGATATAATAAATTAAAAAAAAATTGGATTAGGTCTGAGGTATCCCGAAGTGGTCCCATTTTTTTTTTTTTTTTTCAATAACATAACTTGTATCGTTTTTTCAGAATTCGGGGAAATTGTTTTAAAGACTTTTTAAACAGTAAACTTTGCTGGAGTTGCTGGTATTAAAAACATGAAAATGTGTCTGTACAGAACTTGGGGCAAATTGTAAATAAATTGAATTAATTGGATTATATGTCAATTAATTAGCTTCAAAGTAAAAATTTTCGATTAATGAATAAAATAATGTAATCATTCCATATCACTTTTTTAACTGTAGACAAGGTTTGTCATCAAATAAGAATTTTCATTAAAATTGAAGTGTCTTTATTTTTGTTAATATATACTATTGTTATCAAATAGAACTAATTAAATAGTTTCTAAATGATTGAGGAGGTAAATGATGATTTGATTATCTGGGATTTTCTCCCCTCGCAATGGTTTCTGAAAAATACAGATAAGTTAGGTACTCGAATATCAAGGTGTAGAATCTAAGGGCAGTTTGTGGAATCTGCCCTTATCGAAATCGAAATCGAAACGTCACATAAAAACAGATAAGTACAACACAAAATACACAGCATATTATACTGGAAACTTTCTCACAGTTAATCCTGCGGGAGAATTTTTTTCTATAAGAGGGCAACTAGTGTTCCGGGCAGTTTACACAAACTGCCCTTAGATAGTACACCTTGATATTCAAGTACCTAACTTATCTGTATTTTTCAGAACTAATTAGAATTAGAAACTGTACCTACTTATGCCAATGCACTAAAAATGGTATAATAAGTATTTATGTAACTCTTTCGACTAAATTTTAATAGATTTCAAAAAATATATCAATTTTTGTAAGTTACCTTTATTTTTTTATAATATCCCAAATTGCAATCAAAGTTAGTTGGAAGTTGATTGAAAATAAATCGAAATAAATCTCAGTTAGTCAGCTGCATGATGGACGTTATCACTTCGTTTCTATAGACAGTGTGTCTTCATAGGTTGGATTCAAACGGAAAACGTTTATACGAATATTATTTAGAGAAAAAATTATTCTTCATAAAAATATTTGCATGATTAGAAACATATACCGTAATCATTACATGCCACTTTTTCAACTGTATACGAGGTTTATCAGCAAATACGAATTTTGTAATATAGCTTTAGTTTTCAAAATATATAAAATTCTTATCACAGGGGTATTAAGAACTATAAAATGCATCTAAAGAATGGTGGATCTACCTAAGTTAGAATCATATAAAAATTTCCTTAATACATATACATATTCCATTCAGCAGTAAATGAGATTGGTCAAACTAATAAATGATTCTTAAAAGTGAAATACCTTATCTTAGGCAATATCCAAAAGTTAATTATATTTAAAAACTGCATCCAATTAAGCCATTACATCACTAAAAATTATAAAATAAATACATTTAAAAAATACCTAAAAAAATCTTAATTAAAAAGCATGAAAAAATATTTTGGGATGTACATTTATATTCGCTGTTCAAGTTGAGACCGACTTCAGAAAATTAAATTGTGGAAAAAAATTTTTCATGTTTTTTTTGAAGTAGGTTTTTGTATTTATTTAATGTTATTATTATGTTTCCAATAACTAGATATACACAATAATATCAACATTTTACATAGTGCCCACAGAGGTAATTAGATTTGCCTGTTCGGACTTGGCATAAAACATAAAACTAATAAAATATGATACGAAACTATTTATATATTAGAATACATACTTTATAAATCTACAAACAATCTTTTATTTGTAATGTTTATAACCAGAATGGTAACTCAAAAATTTATAAATTATTGGAAAATATATACTTAACTTAAAAGAAAACAGAAATGAAAACTTAATTCTTACATATATCTACAACAAAGGTGAATCTTTTTGAAAATTTGCTATGTAATTCTACTATTTTTATTAATTAATACCTAACTTATTTTTTACGTTATTTACATTGGACAACACTTTTAGTTAATTTGGAAGACTTTGCAGAAAATTATTGCTCTTATGATACAGTGTTCAGTACCGATTGTTTTAGATCTCTGTAAAATAATTATGCTAGTGTTCCTAGTAATAAAGTTTCAATTCAGAAATCTTTTTTTAACATGCTGTTTCAAAGAATTAAGAGGGAAGATCTCCCTTAAGTTTATAGGATTGTTATGTATGTTTATAATTTACAATAGTTTGTTCTTATAGCTTTGTAGAAGTTTTAAAGAGTTGGAGTATGCTCCACCGTAGGCTGTCATTTCATAGTTGCATATAAAATGGAAAAGTGGGTAACATAAGTTCACTAATAAGTCAGTTTTTCGAATCTTGGAGAGATTGTAGAAAAAAAAACCTAAATATGGTCTGTTGTTTAGTTGTGTATTTGTTGGAATGGATATATGTATTCTTAAACGAAACAATAAGGACGGTTTGTTATTTTATGTCAAATTAGCGATGATTTATTCAAAGGTTGCCACCAATAGGAGTTGTCAAGGATAATATTGTATTAAAGATTTTTCTAAACAATGTCACTGGTGAGCCCATACCGAAAGCAGCTACAAAAGACCGCAAGATGTCAGCTAAATTAAAAGCAGTAAATAAATAATATTCGAAATTTTTATTAAGATACTAGTTCACATTTATTAATTGGTTAATGTTCAACGATTCTATCGAACATGCAAACGTTTGTAACCTTCTAATTAGCAAAGAGTACTTTCATAATTGCTTGGTTATTATCTATTGCACTGGCAACTATATCTACATTATCGGTTTATATTCGACACCTTTGATGGCATAAATCTATATATCATGTTTAATAAAATGAGGTAGGTGAAATGCTTTTATGAAAAGTGTCTTTAATCGCAAGTTTGACTATTAATTCCTGAACAGAAATATCGCTATTTGACTAGTATTGCTGTTATTTTGGTAGAGTACAAAGAACACTTGCACATGCATATTATATGTACTGTCATGTCATAGTTCGTCTAGAGTTCCCATTTTTGTTTGGTGAAATACTATCCAGAATATATTTTCGTTAGTGCAGTTCTCAAGGAAGTCATCAATAATAATAAAAAACCGCATGTATGTGGTGACAATTTTTCAAGAATACATTCCACGTAAAAATCGTTTCCCTTGCTTTTGTTGTCATAATTCAGAGCTGAGCCTTCACAATTTCATTACAATGAATATAAAGAACATCCGGGATATGATCGGCAAAATAAAAGAATTTACCTGTGAGGGTTAGGATGTTAAGTAAAAAATTAGTAATAGGTACGGATAATTTCATCTTTTACGATTACAAAAGCTGCATTAAATGCTTAGGTTAGGTATTACAGTAAAATTTGCCAAGAATATTTATTCCCAAAACCCACAGAAGTGGAAAATTCAAATTTATTGTCAGATTAGTGATAGTAGTGATATTATAAGGGCACAGTTAATTTCTGATTATTTGGTTTGGCATTCAAAAGACTTCGACACTTTATTGTTTTTTTATTGTCTACATCGAACATCTAAAAGTACTTACTATAAAAATATATAATAAATAATTTTGTTAACAATTATGCAAGATAAATTAAACTATCTGTAATGATACTCTAATGCAAATTAATCGTTTAAAATCGGTGGTTTTTGTTTAAAGTACCGCCGAATTCTGGACTGGAAGTAGAAGTGAATCATATCAGTAAATGATTTTTTTAGATATTGTTTTGTTGCTTAAGGTTTAAATACTAAAGGAATATTAAAAATTTAGTATAAAAGTGTTAAAATCAACAAAAAAATAAAGAAATCTAGAAATATCACAAATTCTAATTTAAACATTTAACATACAAACTGAAAACAACTCTAACGTATAAATATTAAACCATATGTTTCCGGTTAATTCTAAAAATTAAATGAATGCCAAGTAAAAGTCAATTTTGAGATAAATATACCCACACGAAGTTCAAATTTGACAAACAGAAACCCGAAAAACGCTAGACAGGGTTCCAAAAATTGAGTATATTGTGAAATTTGTGACTGCGGAAACACATACATCTGAAATTACCAACGACTCTCCAAGTAATGAGAAAAGAACGCCCACACAAATCTCAAGAAGACAGGCATAGTTTGAGATTAGAAAACCATACACTAATTGACAACTGTATATACAAAATGAAAAGGCAAAACCAATGTGTTACTTAGAGTAGAACACAATAAGAAAATAAAACATAAAAAACAGTTAGCATTTTGTTAAATAATAAATACAGTAAGGTACTTACTCTGTATATAAATAGAGTGTCAACAGACCCTATCCAACGCGCATCAAAAAGAAAACCTAACCAATACAATACATTTAAAATTGCCGAACAATAATTACCAAAGTGCTTCAGTAAAACATCTTCCCAAAGTGATTGCTCAAAAAGGAATCTAAACGTCACTAGTGCCTGCGCTGCTAATAACTCGACCACAACGCCATCTAATGGATCATAGCATCGTTTCGATAAAAATAATTGGCTTGTGTGAATATTACCCCAATCGCTCAAGTCTTAGAATTTACAACATCACTAACACATTGGAGGAAAATCTACCACAGCGCCATCTACTGGGTATGTAAGTAACCTTTAAACTTCCTTAATAAACAAGGCTATAAGATACATAAAAAGTTTTTGAATGCCCATTGATGGTTCCATAGAATAGCACATATAAACAAAGTTTGCGGCTTAATTATATTAGTATAGATGTAACATTATTAAAGCAAAAGCTAAGAACTCATTATTGGTTTAAAAGTTCACAAACTACCATTTATTTATATCTTATTCGAGAGCTTAGATATTCAATTCCTGGAGCCCACGCACAAAAGTGCGAAAGTTTTTCAATCTGTTCTAATGTATTAATCTTATACTCGAGTAATTTTCCGGCATTCTCGTTCTTTAGACAACTTCAAAACCTATTAAGAAAACATCAAAGTGATCACTTTTTACACCTTCCATCCACATGGAAATTATAAGGGTCGAGGTAACGACATAGGCAGTTCAAGAATTTAGGGTTCTTATCAAATCTCCAATAGAAACTTTTTTGATTTTAAAAGTTTTCGTCTATACAGCAAATTGGATTAGACTGTGAAAAGAGAATATTGTGTTTATATTTTAAATTCCAAAGGAATATTTAAAAGTAGCGGCAGTTATTGGGACTGGCTTACAAAAGAAACATGAATGACATTTGAATTTATCACTCTACCCAAAACAAACTATCTATAATCTGTGATAAATAGTACCTAAATCTAAATTTGATATCATTTATTGATATTTGTCCTCAAATCAATTAACTTTTCAGACACCAATATATTAATACTTAACAAATGTAATATTATCAATTTTTTTAAAACATGTAAGAATCATTTGAAGACGCGCGACGTAAGACCGACATCTAGGATTTTCGAGAGAATCAGCACACAGAGGTCCCGAATCTGGAGCCGTTCATTATAATTGCTGTTCTCCCTTAACTCCTAGAACAGAATGTCACGATAAAATTTTCAGGTTACTTCACCTGTCAGAGATATTGAATTGAAAGGTGTCATTCCTTTGTACGCAAGACAATATATATTATATATAACATATATTGTTTCTGGTCAGGGAACCTTCATCAATTGCGCTTCCCACAATTGAATGTCCTCTCGAACACTTCTTTATGTATTTGATACATTTCGTTAAATTTGAAAACGCAAGATGTAAGACCGACATCTAGGATTTTCGAGAGAATTAGCACACATAAAGAAGTGTTCGAGAGGACATTCAGTTGTGGGAAGCGGAACTGATGAAGGTTCCCTGACCAGAAACAATATATGTTATATATAATATATAATGTATATTGTCTTGCGTACAAAGGAATAACACCTCGAAGAGAGTACTTAAGAATCATCTAAATTTAGTAGTTTACTAAAATTTTGTACCAACATTTTCTTTTACTTGTCTAATAAGATGTTTATAAAGTAATAATTACTTATATATATACTCACTGAGAAAGAAATTGCAAGATCCGTAAGGAGATGTTTAATTTAATATCGATTTGGTAAAACATAGATGCTACACCGTAAAAAGATTTTGTAAAATTACAATTTTTTGCTCACCAAAGACTGAGTAAAATCACAAAACACTGTATACAAATATAAAAAAAGCAAATCGATAATCTTCCAAGACATATGAGGGAACGTACTATTATAAATTGTGATTTTACAATTTTCTTTATAAACCCTAGACATATTGTAATTCTACTGAACCTTTACTCGATTTCCAATAAAAAGCCCCTCAGATTTACAAATATTGTTTGTAATTTGATCTGTTATAATTTATGGAAAATTGTAAAAAAATATTGTAAATTATTTTACAACAAATTCTTTAAAAAATTAAAAATGTTTTTGTTATTATTACAATTTTGGTAGTAATATAACATAGTGCATTATAATTTAACCAAGTATTTATTTTTGTCTTTAACTAATGGTAATTTTAGGGAACAATCTGTTGGTTTTGAATAAAAGGCATTCTAACTTTTCAAACACGGATAAAACTTTTTTTGTAGTAATTTTATGTTAAACTAAAAACAAATATTGGAAGTTATATTATAATGAATTCATTGAAAGTTAAAAAATCATTTCACTATTTTCACAATTTTAGTTGTAGTATAATATAGTATGTTGTATATTCACCAATAAATTTTGGATATCCTACGCAGGTTATAATTTTAAAAAAACGTCCGTCAATTTTGTATAAAAAACGTGTCAGACTTACAATTATTATATATTATATTTATATCTATGTTCAAAATTTTGACTTAAATTTTTTTTAACAAATCGATAGGATCAGGTACAATAAAAATTTTGCAAAATGTAAACAGATGAGATTTTAATAAAAAATATAGAAAAATATGGTATACAAAAAAGTGATCAAAAGAAATGCAGCATTCTATATAATGATTAAATTTCGAAAATCTATTATATATGTAATAGTGAAAAATTGATATATTTACTAATGTTATAAAAGTGAAATTGAAAACAAAATGTGCTCAACTATGATGCTATAATCAAAAAAGGTACCAGTATATAATGTTAACAGAATAAACCAACTTATACAAAGATGTTCAGAAATTTTCTATTACCATGTACACATCCAAAGGGTTGTTTGTACTATACTTCTAATCCTGGAAACTCAGAAACTCAGAAACAAATAGCCTGCCATCAAAGAGACTGTACTTCGTCGACCAATAGCTATACAATAAACGAATAATCCCTTGACGTTGCCTGTTAAATAGCCCTTTGATGAACAGTAAAACTTTCCAACAGGTAAACGGCAAAAATGTAAATTTTATAGGTCCTGTCGTAACATAATATTTAAAAAAAACGGCTTCCCCATTACATAAACTACTCCATAAAGCTACCAGTTAAACTCCAAATATATAACTTCCGGCCACATTTATCTGCACCGAAATACTTCTAAATTAATGGGACCAAGTCTAGTAGAAGAACACTCCAAACTACATGCCCCGTTCCATCGTAGGGAAATGATTCCAATATAAAGGTAGAACCCCAACTTAAAACGTAATAGAAAGATCCTAACGTAAAAACCTAAAACACAATATTGCACATGACGACTTTATTTCAACACAAAATGGCCGTGCTTACCTTTTAATAAAAGGGGTTGACTTTTAATCCAAAAATTGCTGAACCATTGGCATATCTTTCAAATTAGTTTAAACGCATATAACTCAAGAATCGTGCTCTCCGTAACTTTCAAAATATTCTACTGCTTTTCTCTATCAAAACGTCATTATTACTAAAAAATTCTCACACCGCGTTAAGGTTTGCTTAAGGACATCAAAAGGAGAAGAGAGAACGGTCTACCAGGCGTTCAACTCATTCCTGATAAATTCTCCCCGCTAAAATGATAATTAAAGGGCGACACCATGACTTGCGTTAAGGAAACTTAGGCGGCGGACAGGTCCGGCTTCAATTTTTTCTACACGTTACAGGGTGGTCATCTGAAAGTATGATTGTATGGATGAAATTTGTTTTTTACTAAAACCCTACGTACTGTACTATGATTAACCTCACAAATAGACGCAACATCAGCTGTAGAGAACCTTGGGTTTACCGCCATTATTTCAATTATGTCATTTTTTGCCATCAGTTATTGTTGGTCGACAAGATCGTTTGCCATTTTTAACACTACTACCTTTCCTTTTTACATTCGCATTCATCTTACCCATGTAATCTCCTAAACATCTCGTTAAACAATAAGCAAGAAGCCATCAACTTTCTATTACTAATAAATTTAACATATTCATTTTATTTGTAATATACAGGGTAGCACAGAAACTTCTAAAGATCATATAATCATAAAGTTCCTTTCAAATTAGAAGAATTTGAAAGGGAGATCTCCAGAATTTTATGTGGCGCTTCTAGGTGCTACTTTGTTATAAGATAGTGCATTCGCCAAAAATGGGACCAAAGAATTTTGTTGATTTAGTCATCCCATTAAAACCATAAGGGAAAACCTAGGAAAGACCTTATGAACTATCCCGTAATTGGGTTGTTAACAAGGACATTACCATTAGCAATTTCTTCCTTAATCATCGGCACCCAGGAACGACTGAATTCTACGGAGGTAGTAACGATACAATCATTTTCATTTAACAAAATTAAAGCAGACTCTTTTAGTTTTCTTTTGGCTTTGTGTTCTTCTTTGTGTAATTTGGTTTGGTTTTTGATATAATTGATTTTAGTGTATTTCTTGTTCTAAATGATGTTTAGTTTTTCTGATAGACCCTGTATGTGCGGTATAGTTATTGTATTAATGTGATTATCTTGGGAGTCAGTGTTGCTTGGTGATGTTTGATGTTGGTTGTTAGGGATGGTTTGGTATTCGATTTTGGAATATACAGCAATTTTCTTAACTGTAGTGTTATTTCCCAAGAAGTACTTAGACATTAACATATTCTATTTGATGGCTTCAGATTTCCAAGTGACATTATTCTGCGTCTTTTCAAGATAAAATGTATTACATATATTTTTTT
This sequence comes from Octodonta nipae, assembly GCA_034190945.1. Classification (NCBI taxonomy): domain Eukaryota; kingdom Metazoa; phylum Arthropoda; class Insecta; order Coleoptera; family Chrysomelidae; genus Octodonta; species Octodonta nipae. The sequence continues at coordinate 20,864,327 of CM067218.1, read as the reverse complement.
AAGCCGTAATGTCTGTTTGTCTGGCCCAACTGCAATTCTTCTGAAGCAAACCCATCAAGCCATCACGGAGCAAAACAAGAGAACTCAACGGCAATGCCACACTAACATTTTCCGACTCGGAAAACGGGCAATGGTAATTGGAGAAAACATCAAATAAAATGTTCCGCTCCGATCTTGTTCTATTGAGTTTTTCGCAAGGGAAAACTCGTGGAAAGTGGGTCAAACAAATGTTTTTAATTTCGTTTTGGCAGATGCACAAAGGAAAAATAACATGTTTAGATTAATTTTGACTTGACAGCAGTGGAAAACTGGGTGTCGGCTCTCTCGTCTGTCTTTGCATATATGGATTTTCTTTTCGCGAGAAAAGCGTTTTGCTTTCTTACAAAGAAATTCTATGAAAAATTTCCGTGGAAAATTTGTTTCTCGTTTCACAAGAGCGATGAAAAATAACACCCCAGGAAAATGTTTTGAGATGAATATATGGATGCAGAAGAGGAAAACAACTTTTCAAATGTTATGTCAACATTTGGAGAAATTTGCTAGTAGAAACAATAATATTGGCATTTTCGATCTCGCATGAACTTCTAACCATTTATTTTGTTGATATGTTGGATGAACATATGGCGCTTTATAAGAAAAATGTTTTTCCTGTAAAGCGAAGGAAAAAAATGCTATTGTTTATTGAATTCAATCGGGTTTGCAACAGTACTTTTGTTTATCTTTGTAAAAATAAGAGAACGAACAATTTTAAATAATTGTTTTTATACACTGAGGTTATAAAATAAAGGAAACATCCATTTTCTACATAATTATGACTGAAAATGAAAAAATTCTGAGACAAGTCAATTTTTATATTTGAAACAACAGCTTTTTAAATAAAATTATTCACTTGCCGCTTCAACACCCTACCTGTAAAAAATGTTAAATGAAAAAAGGCAGCATGCGATGCCGTGTTTAAAATAGTTTTCAATTCTCTATTTAGCAATAAGACTCTGTGATTATTGAACGTAGATAGTGAAGAAAAACCAATTTTATTTTATACATATAAGTAACCCTTGATTTGACTCAAGGATGTCTGGTTTATTGGCCTATTAGTTAACTTTTTGCCTAAAAAAAGTAACATGGGATTTTTGTGACATTTACGACGTCTTCAGAATTAATTGTGACATTTACGACTTATGTAATATTTCAATGTCTAAGTGCTTCTTGGGAAATAACACCACAATTTAAAGGAAATTGCTGTATATTCCAAACGTTTCGGGGTCTATACAGATCGTTGTCAATGGTTAAGAAACTACGGATTAAAAAGGCACAATTCTAAGATGTAAATTAAAATATTTGACAAATGTGTCTTTATTTGATTTCTGACGTAACTAAGAGAATTTTATTTGTAACTACAGGGTAGCACAGAAATTATCTAAAGATCATATATCATAAAGTTCCTTTCAAATTGGAAGAATTTGAAAGGGAGTTCTCTCACAAAATTTGATTGGCGCTCCTAGGTGCGACTTTGTTATAAGATGCATTCGCCAAAAATGCGACAAGAACTTTGTTGATTCAGTGATCCCATTAAAATCATAAGGGAAAACCTAGGAAAAACCTTATGAACTATCGGGATATTGGGTTGTTCACAAGGACATGACCATTAGCAATTTCTTCCTTAATCATCGACAACCAGGAACGACTGAATTCTACGGAGGTAGTAGCGATACAATCGTTTTCATTTAACAAAATATAAAGCAGACTCTTTGTAGTTTTCTTTTGGTGTTGTGTTCTTCTTTGTGTAATATAACTGAATTTTGAAACTGTATTTTATGACCAAGGTCCCAAGCATCTTCACAAATTTTGGATTTTTCGAATTGTCGTTTTTTTATGTAATTTTTGTCTTCGTTTATTCGAACATTCAGAGGTCTAGAGTTTTCTCCAATATATAATTTATTACATTCACACGGGATTTTATAAATGCAGTTTATTGTATTTTGAGTTGTGTTTGTTTGTTGGTTTGGTTTTTGATATAATTGATTTTAGTGTATTTCTTGTTTTAAATGATGTCTTGATATTATATCTGTTTCCAACTCTTTTTAGTCTTTCTGATAGTTGTATGTATGGTATAGTTATTGTATTAATGTGATTACCTTGGGAGTCAGTATTGCTTGGTGAAGTTTGATGTTGGTTGTTAGGGATTGTTTGGTATTCCATTTTGTTTAACTCGTTATTAATACATTTATTTGTGTAATGATTGGCAGAAAGTACATTTATATAAACGTTTTTTCTCATTGAATTTATTGATATTAGAACTGTTGGTTTTTGCTCTGTCATATAGAGATTAAATGATACATCTTTTCACTGAACTTGGAAAAGAGGTATTATTAAACTTTAAACTGTGGTGTTATTTCCCAAGAAGCACATAGACATTGAAAAATATGCCACAAGTATCATTCAGAAAACAATTATGTAATATTTGTTTTCATTCGCTAAACGTCATTAATATTTTTTTCTTATAAATCGTTTAGTTAGGAATTTCTCAACTTGGAATACAAATGTTCTTTTTCCATATTTTAGAATAATTATTTTAATTGGTATTATCCAAAATATACAAAAATCGAAACAACCCACTCTTTATCAATGAATCTTTTTCGTCTCACTCAAAGTTTACAAGACAACTATAACGTAAATTATAATAATCATTTCATAAAATGTTTTTTTTCCAAGCGTATCCATAATAAGCGGGATAGTCATAAAATATGCACAGTATTGGCGTTATTCGATATTTTGTCAAAATAGGTGAATATTAGAGCTGTCTAGTAAGAGGCTTTAATTGGGGTAAACTATTGACCACCCTCCATACTTCCAAGTGCCCGAATGAGACCGACAAAACACTTTTTGTTGTGCCAGATATCCCTACTCCATATTGTGAAAAGTTTAACCATGGATAACTTGATATTTTTAAATGAAGCCCCCAATTTTTTTTACATCTGATGACTGCAATATCAGGTTATGTTTATCTGTTTCTAACAGTTTCTTCAGAAACCAAGAAATCAAAATGATTCATGGTGTGATTTTTTAATACTCGTAAATTATTTTTGATCTTGGAAGGACGTGGCGCTTAATTTCCATGCCATAAAATGTGAAATTTCATTACCTTTCCAACGTTGTAATGGATTTTCCATATCCATTTCGAATACTTTCCTTTTAATCCTCAATTCCATATTACGATGGAGGTTTTCCAAGTAACGTTGGCCAGGGAAAAAATACAGAAATGTTCTGTCACTTTAATTTGATTTGATAGTAATAATTGCTCTTCACGATATTTTTAAATTTCATTGTTAAATTGCGTTACTACAAATGGCGAATTTTGCTCAAACGAAATGGTTTTCGATCTTGGAAAAAGCTTTAAAAATCCTATTATTTCCAAGTTGAACATACAAATCAAGATATCCTCATTGAGAGCGCCATCCAAAGGAAAAGTATTTTAAAAATCTTTTGGAAATATTCAGTGCTACAGAAACTGTTTGCTATTCTAAAAACAAGAAAGGACTAAGTCAGTGATGACCGGAAATAACGAATTCAATATTCTCACTGCGTTAATAGAAAATCTCCAGTTGAGTACAGTGCTACTTGAGAGGGATTGTGATATAAGTAAAACCTTATTAGGAGAAGTAATACCAAATTATACTAAGAGCTTCAAGAGCTGAATCAATACAGAGTTTATTTTTGCGATTGGGTAGAGCAACAATTGAACGAAAATTAAATGGAAATCTTATTTACCGCGACTGTAACAAAAACAATTATTTACTTGTACTAAAACCAACATATTTTGACGTAAACAGATATGAAGATGGACGATTAATGTTTGGCAGGAATATTTGGCAATCGTGTCCAGTTTTTTTGACGGAATTTTTTCCGTCCAACATCAAGATGGGGCAGATGGTGCCTGAGGTGTAATTGCATGGTCTAATAATGTACCTATTGCATCAAAACTGGATAGGAAAGGATGGGTCAATAAGTTCACCAACGGGATTGCCGGACATAACACTCCTTGATTTTTTCTCTGTGACTATTCGTTAAACAAAACGTATATGCTTACAACCAATGACAGCTGATGATATGACAATAAGAATAAGGAAATGTTTTCGCAACTATCAACCAGGAAATCTTAATAAATGTTCAGAATTCTTTCCACCGAAGAATTCGTATTTGCGTTCAACAAAGAGGTCCCCATTTTGAACATTCTGTTAGAATGTTATGATGTTATGTACTAGTTATTAACTGGACAAGGACAATTTTGTTACTAGCGAAGTTATATGTACTTCTTGCTCATATATTTGAGTGCTTAAAAAAGAATAAAGTTTGCTTTCAATGGCCAACTTTACTTCTGCATATTGGGAAAAACTCCATAGTGATATAAAATTGAGGATTATAAGGAAAGTATTAGAAATATATATAGAAAATCTCTTATAACGTTTGAAAGGTAATTAACTTTGGCATTAAATAGGTGGAAATTAAACTCGACCCTTCTTAGATCAAAAGTATTTTATGAATAATAAATATCACACATAAAACATGAATCATTTTGATTTATTTCATAGTGAGGCAACTGCTAGAATCAGATACACGTAATCTGATATCGGAGGAAAGGAAATTAAATGAGTTATCAGATAACGTAAAAAAATAGGGGTTCGATTACAAACAATCAAGTTATCCACGAGAAACTTTTCAAAATTGCAGTGATGATTTCCTACAGAACAAAAAGAGTTCGCCATTGTCATTCTGGCATTTGGAAGGTTGGAGGGTAGTCAATAGTTTCTCCCAATAAAATGTCTTAGGATACCAAACAGCTATAATAATCAACTGTCTAGATGTCAATATTCTGAGAAAATATCGAATAACTCCCAAACGGTGCATTTTAGGTAACATATTTCGTGACTAAAGTTTTAGTAAAATTGACAGAAGAATCCAAATATGCAAATACAAACAGGGTGCGCCATTTAAAAAATGTAACTCCAATATAAATCTACCTGCATATGTCTGGGAATTCCGGTGAAACTATTCGTAGTTTGTATCTCTAGCTACCTCTCACCCTCCCCTGGCGGTAGATTTTTAAAATATCTTTACAATAGGAATCATCAAATTGTGTAAAATATTTGGGAATTTACTTAGACGGTCACCTTAAATTGGATATTCATATCAACTTTGTTCTAAAAAACTGAGGAAGATAATTTATAAATTTAAATATTTGTCAAATATATTAACTTTGGAGCAATTAATCATATTATATTATTCATAAGTTCAATGGCATTTAAGTTACGGTATAACAGCGTGGGGTGGTGCAACAAACAATATATTGAATAATCTACAAAAACTACAAAAATTAATCTTGAAAACTATATTCAAATTGCCACGAACCTATCCTACTAATGAATTATTTCTTAGCACAAAAGTCTTTGATTTACGTCAGTTATTCTGCCGTAATGTACTGACAACGCAATACGAAAACACGTTCATACTACAATTAAACCAACACTCATAAAACACAAGAAAAAGAAATAATGCATTCGTCGTACCCAAAGCAGATAAAACTATAGGTCAAAGATGTTTTACCTTTCTTGGTCCAAAAATATTCAACTTACTGCCTGATGAGATTAAGGAGATAAATTCACTTTAATTTTTTAGAAAGAAAATCAAACAGTGGATCCAATCAATTCCAAGGGTACAAATGCATGGATATTTAGATATTAAAAATATGTACAACTTTTGTTAATGTTAATAAAATCTTTTTTATAGAAAAAACATGTAAATTAATCATTTGTTTGGGATACTTTATTTTTATTATTATTATGTTGTGTTATATTGTATTCTAAAGTCTGTAACTTAGTTTATAATTTCAAACTTAGTTTAATTTTAAGCCGAGTTTGACAAGGACATTTTTAGTGACATACCCACGCACAAGGATCACCCTTTTGTGGGATTTTCATTATATTTATTTCAACTTATGTTTGAATTACTCAAACGTGAATTATGTTATAAAAAAATAACTGTATGATGCCTTTTTTGTTGTTGTTTTTTGTATGAAATGAAATAAATATATAAATATATATATATATATATATATATATATATATATATATATAATAATCCGCCCACACACTATTGGCTCACCGTGTATAATATGATTTAATTAGATTATAAGAATTCTCAAATTACTCTAACTGCAACTTAGTTCGGTTTCTATTAGCTACCCAGAAACGGTGATATTTTTCTTATATAACTACCCATAAGTATGTTTTACAACCAGTTTCATATTTTTTTTTGGCAAAACATGTGTTTCAGATCTGAATATAATATAAGGAAGCAAGTATGGGTAAGTTCATATTAACAAGAAGTATCAGTTTTCGGTTGTATATCATAAGTTGTCATTTTATTTACGACTTGGACGTCCAAACCAAATAAATATTTTTCAATACTATTATTCCTTAATTTATGTGATTTTAACAACAAATTTTGTTCCTTTATATTAGACATTCTATTCATTATGTATGCAACTATTTTTAAAGTTGTTTGTCTGGCCCCACAAAATGATCCATCAAATTTCGAATCAATCGGGCAGAAGAGCAATTTAGATGCCACATAAAAATGTTTTATAATATGTGTGATAAATCATTTCAAGTAATTTTGGGCAATTACAGGTTGACACAACAGTTGAGTTAGAGAGGGTCGTTTCGAAAAAATTATAGGAGGAATACAACGGAATTATTGGTTTATTAATAGTTACGAATACGGTCGAGAGGGAATTTATTGTTTTAAAATTTAACCTTCCGTCAGTGTCATTATTCTTTTTTATATGTGAGTAAGGGTCGTAAGTGGTTTTGTAGAGTTATGCTAACACAATCATTAGAATATCGAGTTCTAAGCTATATATGATATGATTAGAATGTGGTTTTCTAAATGATAATTGTGTCATCTCATTTTCTTTTCTTTGGGAATAATACCACATAAACTTGGAAGTCTGTATATTCCAAAAGTCTAAACGTTTCAAGGTCTAAACCAGTGGTATTAACACAAACTGACATTAATGTCAAATTGTGACTACGATATTTGTCATTGCGAATCCTTTTAATTTTTTTATTTTTTAATTTTTTGTTCCTTTTGTCTTAATACCATTGAAAACGGGGTCTAATTTAGACCTTGAAACGTTTGGACTTTTGAAATATAAAAACTTTCAAGTTTGTGTTGTGTTATTCCCAAAGAAAAAACGATTAGAATGTTTTATGTAATAATTATCATCTGTATGTAACTCTGAGGCCGGTGGTTATGATTGTTTTGGCATATAGTGCAGCTAGTGACACATTTTGGTTCACAATTTTCTCTTCTGCCTCGAAGGGAGTTGAAAAGTATGTTACTGCTAAATACAATGAGGCGAAGTTTACGGGACAACCGCGGGGAAAATATAGGAAATACTCTATATTAATTTCCAAAAAATAGATGTTTTGTTCCGATTTTCCCGCCTCTGTCATATTGACTATGTGAATCCTATGATGCAAGCAAGTGTTAAATACTATAGGCATAAGTGTCGCATATGACCTGAAGACTGAGATAAAGCTCACTGGAAGAACGACAGTTATTATCGAGAATAGTCCACAAAAAAATGGCATTATATTTGCAAATGGCCAAGTAAAATTTAGGAACGGAAAGTATTGTGGAAACTAGAAAGATTTCTGTCCTAAATCTTTCTTGGCTGTTTACAAACTTCATGCCAGTTTTTTGGATTACTATCGATGTAAATTTTCATTTTTCCGCTTAGCAGAAGCGAGAAAATCGTTACATTCTTACATTTTATGACAGGATCATGTCCTTATCTCAACCTTTTAAACAAATGCGACACCATCGCTTATCATTTTTTGATGGAATTGATGTAGTCACCATGGCAAAGGTAACAAAATTTTGTCCCATGTTAGACACGCGGTACTTTCCATGCCCTAGTTGGCAAGATCGCATCGACTAATTAGACATAACAGTGATAATCCTTTCTCGATTTGTCAGTTTCTGGTCAATAATACCAAATATGTTAAGGCAGTTTTTTGTACATTTCTATTTTTCTTTTGTCATTTTTTACCTATACACTATTCTTGTACTAAATTAACTAACACCATCCAATTACGGTTTTTATTTTAACTTTTTCAATTTGCTATAACCTAAATCCTTTTCTGTAACGTCGCAGTCAGAGTGGCGACATCGACAAGAGAATTTTTTCTTTGGCGTATACGGCCGAATACGTCTGTTCGAATGTTGTGGTCACATTCATTCAGTTTTCTGGTGAAATCGGATAAACCATGTCATTAGACATAATGAATTTTGATTCGCAAATTTAGGTATTGGAAATGAGTCATTTGCTAAAAATATTATTGATCGAAAACGGTCAAGATTTTTGGATAAATCCGAATACAAAAAAGAACACAACCTAGAACTCTGTGACGATAGGTCTTATATCTTGTATACTCCAACGCTTCCCTTTAAAATACTACAGTAATTAATTTTTCAGAATCAACCATACAATTTTTTTGAAATTAAATACTATTTTAAAATAAATGTATGAAAGAAATTGAAAGTATCCCAGACTAGACTTGAGTGCACGGTCGAAAAAAATAACAAATTTATTTGTTTTCGTCCGATCGTCGGCAGATACGGCAGGAAATTTTGTAACCTACGTCTTGACCGCTTTCTGTAACAGATGACCGTACATTACTTATTTAAATTTTGAAAAGAAGGTACAGTATATTAAAGGGTAATTCCAAAAAAATCCTGGTTGCCTTCTACAGAAACTCATCCTTTCGTAAGTTATGAGAGAAAGGAAACTCTACCATATGAATAACCACTCTTGATGAACTAAAGAATACGTAATGTCTAGCGATATTGATAAAAAGTGATATAATAATAACTTACCGAAATGTATTGAAATCAAAAATCTGAAATTAACCTTGAGTAGAACAAATCCGAAGGCGTCAGAATAAACAAGAAAGTTCTTCAGGGTGGCATCTCATCACCACACAGAAGCAATATTTAGAGAAACAAGACGAAAATATATATGGAATTAAGCTAAACGAATATTCAATAAACAGTATAAGATATGTAGTTGATAGTCATAAGTTCTGAAAATCTGTTGGATATACAGATCAGAAAATAAAACCGCTCGAAGATAACACAAGAAGTCTTCTCAAATATACATATGGACACAAATCAACCAAAAAGCTAGAATATTTAACAGCATGAAAAAACTATTTATTAGTTTTACCGTTAGTTTACAACTCAAGAAGCAACATATAACCTTTTGTTTATACTTGTTGTCTTACTATATGGCCTCAAAAGTGGGATCTTGGACTTATGAATTGGAAAAACGTATAAGATGCCATCGAAGGGTATCTCACCCGACACATATTAAAAATATGTTAGCTCCTAAAGATTAACGAACACGAAGTTCTTAATACGCCCAACAAAGAAAAAGAACTATTGAGAAGGTCTTTGATTAATTTGCCTGTTCATTTTAAGATTCCTCTACTCAGATTTTTCCTCACAACTGCTTGAGAAATTATAACAAAACACAAACAAGAATTCATTGCATTGGAACCAAAAACACTTAACACCTCACTACATAAACATCCAAATCTATATAGTGTTCCAAAAATACATAAAGATACAACACCAATGAAATCATAAGTTCAATATTTCCATTACTTAACATATCAAGATGTTTACTAAATTTATTTAAACCATATAAAAACAATCCTAACAATTTAAAAAACAGAAATGTTTTTCAACAAAGTTAAAATGCATAATAATGAACAGCAATGATATACTAGTAAGTTTCGTCATAGTAATAGTCTTTTTCAAACGTACCTGTTGATAAATTATTACAATTTACACAACTTACACAACAAATGAAAATTAAACAGTGATACAATTTTAGAACTAGTCGAACTCTGCTTAAAAACCACACATTTTCAATTTGAAGGAGATATCTATAAACAAGACCACGTACAATCCCTATTATATTTAGAAGAAAAATAGATAATCAATTATGCCTATATAAACTGAAAGTGTGATGGAGATATGTTAAACACATTTTTGTGATTTTGGAGTAAGGTGTTGAAGAACTGCACTCATTTCCTAGATTACATTAATAGTCAAGAACCAACAACAAAATTTAAAATGAAGATCAAAAATTTACAGAAACTTGCTTGCCTTGATGTACTTATAAGTAGAACAAACGGAAATTAGAACAACAATCAACTGACATTGATTTGGGAGGGAGAAATTTATTGCTAGAACAGCAAACAGACGCTACCCTCAGTATTAAGGGATGACCAACCTGCCAAATTTGCCACTGTCAAAAATGTATTTACAAACAAGAGTTTTGCTGTTTTCTGAACGATACTTGTGGCATATTTTTCAATGTCTAAGTGTTTATTGGGAAATAACACCACACTTTAAAGGAAATTGCTGTATATTCCAAACGTTCCGGGGTCTAGATCAGACCCCGTTGTCAAAGGCTAAGAAACTACGGATTAAAAAGGTACAATTCCAAGATGTAAATTTAAATATTTGACAAAAAAAAATAAACATTGTCATATATTTAAATTTACATCTTGGAATTGTACCTTTTTAATCCGTAGTTTCTTAGCCATTAAAAACGGGTCTGATCTAGACCCCGAAACGTTTGGAGTATACAACAATTACCTTTAAACTGTGGTGTTATTTCCCAATAAACACTTAGACAAGAGTTTTGCATCAAAACGAAATTTAAGAGTAAATCTGCAACCTTAATAAACAGCAATTGAGGACTCCAGAGTTGGAGCTGAAACCGTCTCCAAACATAGTTAAATATTTCACAATCTATGAAGCACTATTTAAATACAGAAATATCGATTTTTAACTTAAAAAATCGTTTGCCCTTATTCAATGTCAACTTACGTGATCTGTAGACTTTTGTTGTTTAATTTTGTAGTTCCTATTTTCAATTGATATTTTGCTCGGTATTGATGTTTAAAACACTACATTTTTCATCAAAATGAATTGTTTTGATTAACCATTTGCATTTTAAAAAATTTTATACAGATTTGGCGCTAGTTTTTGAGATGAAAGGTATACTTGGATATCCACATTTGTTAGCTTATCTAATTGTTAAAGCGAAAAGGCAATAAATATAAAAGAAAAAAATACTATTGAATTATGTGTTGTTATTTCAAATTTATTACACGCTTCTTGTATTTTAAAATGCAAAATTTCGTTTTTTAAGATTCAATAACACTATTACGAACTCTAAATAAACCAGAATATTGCTTTCACATCGCCATTCTCTTTCTCCAGACAGCCACGGTCTATTCAATATTTTTCAATATATACGCCCAAACAATGCAACCGTTCTAATAATACCAAACAAACATCAATTTTATATTGTACTACATTTTTACCTGCTCTCGCTATTCAACAAACCGTGGAGATTCCTTCAGCTTCCGCTCTTGAGTGCTTCCCTTCTCATTGCGAAGAAGTTGTTTTTAATAAAAAGTTTCCCCACGACCGACCCCTCCGCAAAATGGAGATGCAGTCGACCTTACTAGCGTCATAACTCAATGCCAAGAGTATGGCTGCCTGTTTCCGGCGTCGAAAAATTGAAAACCAAATTCATACATATATAGAATTTATGGCATTGTTATTATTTTGTTCGATATATGATAGAGTGAGATGAGATTCTTGCTTCCTTATCGGACTGAAATAATGATAAATTGATTTAAGAGGGTTAGATGGAAAAAGGATTAAAAATAAAAATGGCTAAATTGGACACACCAGAACTCTGTGTGGACAATGGTAACCCTGTATTATTTTATTCTTTATGATTATATATAAAGTTGCCACTTCAGATTAATCGATTGTTCAAAATTGACAAAAAAGCACGTGAAACCCTATGGACAATTAATTTCAACACCCGGCAATTTAAGTCTTAAGCGTCATTAGCTATATACGTATTTTTAATAAATGAAGCAAAGGGTGTATTTGTTGCAGATTAAGAGTGGCTTATAATAAATCCAAAAGGTTTCCCTACTGGTCAAACCACACCCTTGCACCCCTAAATGATCAAATATCTTAAGTTCTATACAGCATTTACAAGATACCTTGTTACTAATTTCTAACGTCCGTTAGTATATTATTGCTCAAAATGTTTCTGATAAATATGGTGACATAAAATTCCAGGTCAATTGTTCCAAAATGGTGACTGTTCAGGAGTCTAATTACCTAATGACGAAAAGGAAAATGTTGGTCCTAGCCCTTATACCTACGCCCCAATCGAATGGGCTTTAATCGAACTTGTGGGATAAATTTTAAAAAATAGTATCATATAGAGGAGACATCAGACTATAAAAAAATTGTATAATTTTTTCTTCAGTTCTTCAGAAATAAATCGATTACAACTTATATTGCTAAAATGATGTTTATTTTTTAACCGTCTTCCAAAAAGGAGGAAGTTATCAATTCGTCGCGTATTTTTTTGCTTTTTGTTGTATATATGTTACCTGATTTCTTCTCCTGTGGTGCACCGTTTTGAATGAATACGGTCTTGTTTAATAGAGCATATATCCGGATTGGTGAAACTTCTAATTTTGGAAAAGAACTCTATTAATAAAGTGATAATATTTGTGAAAGAACACATGCATGCATGGAAATCGACCATTATCCCTAATATTTTAGTTGATTTTTCGATAACTCCTTATAGATGTGTATAGTTTTTTAACGTTTAATCTATTAAGGAAGATCCTTAGGTGATCTCATATATTTTTCTGCGACGTGCAACTTGCAGTTTTGCAGAAAATCGCCGAAAATTCCAAAACTCTTATCACAAATTTCATCGAAATGACATAACGGACATTTTCTCATAAATATTTTGATTCCAACGTAATAGTGCAGTAATTTTAGGGACTTGAAGTTTTAATTGCGAATTTGAAAATTTTCTATGTACATCTCAAGCATGTAGGTAGCAAAGCATAGAATTTTCGGGTCCTTAAATCAATGAGTACCAAGCTCGTTTTGTTTGTATACTAGGCAAATACCTATTTAAATGCAAATTTCTCCTTTTTGCGAAGACGTTGCATTTGGTTGTTACATTCTCCTGGCCTAATAGAAAATATTCAGTGACAACACATGTCAAACTTTAAACTGCTATTTGGTACGTTTATAGACAGGGTGTTTAGTTATAGCAATCAAAATCACTTAGTAAAGTGATAGAAGGAGTTGCTTTATATGAAGATTGAAATATAGGAGGGACTAGAATGATAGTGGTCCGTAGGCAGCCGTATATACAGGATGGTTGGAATATAGGGTGGAGTTAAATTATATTTATACAGTGTGATTAAAAAATTATTTCTTTTATAGTCCATAAGAAGTTGCATAAAGTGTGGAGAGGAATTAATGTTACACAGGGCGATAATATAAAATGTTAAAAATGAAATAATTTATGGGGTAGCCCACAAGGAGTTATATACTATGGTTGAAATATAGGACGGATTTGACTCCGTAAGTATGGGATGGATTCTACTCCGTCCTATACTTTACAGAAGGCATCTAACAAATTTATGCTTGTCCGTGGGTCGTATGCACAGGATGGTTGGTACATAGGTTGGAGTGGAATTATCTATAGTTATACAGGGTTGTCAAAAAAGTCGAAAAAAAGTTACGTGGCGTAGTCCATAAGGCATAAATACATTTTGGGATTATTAAGTCAACGCGTACTAGTAGTTCGTAAAGATTTACCTGTCAATTTAAATGAGAAAGTATCATTGTGTAATGTTGAGGCTTTCAATGTTACCTGGATCTGTCTATTAAGGTTATACATACAAAATAAAAAATAAACAATGAAAACCACCTGAGTTCAAAAAAAACTAAAAGTTGAAAATAAAACATTTTAAAAAAATACAACCGACTTCTACCTATAACTAAAAAGCTTAAAATAATTATAAAAAATACAACTCTAGCAAATAAACACATTCAATGTTGTTTGGTACCTACCCAGGAAGTAAAAAATGTACTTTATAAGCAAATCAATAAAAAACTTGAATGTTTGGAACAAAGAAAATAGATTTGCTGAGAGTAGTTCGGAAGACGATATATTTAGTAATAGTGATGAATAAATTTAATTTCTATAAATATAACAGTTTAGGGTAATTTTGTATTGTATTTAATGTCAATTAACTGTAATCGTATTTGTCAATGACTACTTATATAAATAGACCAGTCTGTTTACAATAAAAGTGGGTGCCGGAAAATAGTAAACAAATGCTTACCGATGTTTACCGATGCCAAAGTTCTTTCAGTTGTAACAAATAATACTTAAATCTGAGCATTCTTTATGAAGCTTTACGAAATCGTTACGATTCATGTGAGGAGCAGGCAACAGCGCACTTTACGGAGAGTTTCCTATTATTTAGCCTGTTTTTGGTGTCCAAATCTTGTGTACCTTGTAAAAAAACAATAATAATAAAATGGCATATTCTTTTCCCGAATTATCTTCTCATCGCTAAGTGGCAGATTATAAACTTCTTAGCTGAGATTTACAAAAGGTCATTGAAGCAGTAAATCAAACTACATTTTTCCTGAATAAATGTTTTGATAATTACTACTATATATTAGTAATTAAGCCACTAATTGTTTTTGTTATTGTGCAATTTTTGAATGGCTTTTAATATATTTATATATGTGGAATAGATACGTAGTTGTTTTATTTTGGATCTGAATAACATGATTTTTAATCTAATGCTGATTGGACCCTATTGTTTTAGCCGGAATATTTGTAAATAAATATATCTATCTTTCTATTTTTGTCTCATGTTTCAACCCATTTTCGTTTGATCGTATATGAAAGTGCCGGGTCCATATATATTAGAATTCATTGATTGGTATCTGTGATTAAGAAACATTAGGAAAATAATTTGGCCACGTTTTAGAACTTATCAAATAACCCTATGTGCATCGTCGAGTTGCTATTCACGAAAATTTCCATGCCAGACGGTTCCAAATTGCAGCCATACCGTTGCAACGAAGTATATGTTTTTGAAAAAGGATTTGTTATTGTAATTGCCTACCCTAGTAGGGGGAAAAAGTTGTACCATACGTGAAAATCTTATTTATTCCGCAGGTTTTAAAAATACTACTGTACAATACGTAAAACCGACAACAATAATGCCACACTGTAGCATCATTGTATTCGGTTTATTAGGATAAAATTCTACCTAAAAAAGTTATCCCATAGTGTAGCCATGAGGCATTTTCGAAACTTGAAATAAACTATGCTTTGGCTAAATTATCCCATACTTATAGTGAATTGCCAACGAGGTGTTATGCTGGAAAAAGAATTTTTGAAGTATGTTTTTATGTTGAAAACTTAGCCAAATTACAATCGGGACCACGGGGCTGGAGCTGCCACACCCGCTCTGATATGATCGACAACAAATACAATCTTGAAACTATTTTTCGGAATAACGCATCAATAGTATCGTGAAAAACGGAAGCATGTGAAAAAAAAAAATTATATGCAATATCAGTATTTTTTCCGACACCTCCAACAAATATTGTTTTTTTTTGTTGGCCAATGTATACAAATCCTTAACAATTTATATACTAAGACCTTTCTCGAGAACTACTCTATGCATTGGTGACAACAGCATGAATCGGTACAGCAGTTTTTGAGTTTATCGTGCACAGACAAACAGACGCGGCAGAGTATAGTGTTTTGTAATATGTAGTGTTATTTATCGGCTTTGAAAATAGCATAAAAAATATTTCCAAAATCTTTCCATATTTGTCAAAAGTATTTGCGCACATCCCTAGATGGTGTATATACTTGTTTAGAAGAACAATATGGTATATAGAAAGTATATGCGGTATATACAGTCACTGTCAGTCAATAATAAAAACGACAGAATATGCTGCTTGTGCTGATTTTGTTTGTGTCATATTTATGGTTGTGGAGAAAGAAAATAAAACATTATAAAATATATTTATAACCGACTTCTACCTGTAACTAAAAAACTAAAAATAATTATAACAAAATACAATTCTAGCAAATAAATAACGCATTCAATGTTGTTCGGTGCCTACCCTGGAAGTAAAAAATGTAAACATTAAAAGGTGCTCATTCTGTACAAATTAATTACCTACCAATCTAAAATCCTTCATTGCGTACTTATCTACTAATTCATGAAACTTGATTGTTGCTTGGCACCGACTTCAAAAATATACTAGATTGGTAAGTAATTAATTTGTACAGAATGAGCACCTTTTAATGTTTACATTTTTTACTTCCTGGGTAGGTACCTAACAACATTGAATGTGTTATATATTTGCTAGAGTTGTATTTTGTTATAATTATTTTTAGTTTTTTAGTTATAGGTAGAAGTCGGTTATATTTTTTTAAAAATGTTTTATTTTCAACTTTTTAGTTTTTTTGAATTCAGGTAGTTTTCATTCTTTATTTTTTATTTTGTATGTATAACCTTAATAGTCAGGACAAGGTAACATCGAAAGCCTCAACATTACACAATGATACTTTCTCATTTAAATTGAGAGGTAAATCTTTACGAACAAAATGTACTAGTACGCGTTGACTTAATAAGTCCAAAATATATTTATTCTTTATGGACTACGCCATGTAACCTTTTTTCAACTTTTTTTGACAACCCTGTATAACTATAGATAATTCCACTCCAACCTATGTACCAACCATCCTGTACATACAACTGCCCACGGACAAGCATACATTTGTTAGCTGCCTTCTATAGGACGGAGTAGAATCCATCAATTATTTACTTCTGGGCTAGCCCATAAATTAGTTCATTTTTTACATTTTATATTATCGTCCTGTGTAACATTAATTCCTCTCCACCCTTTATGCAACTTCTTAGTGGCTATAAAAGAAATAATTTTTTAATCACACTGTATAAATACAATTCATATGCAGCATATATTTCAATCATCCTGTATATGATTTGCTTATGTCCACATCATATAACAATTTTTTAATCACCCTATATAATTTTAATTTAACATTTTTTCCAACATTTTTATACCACCAAACGTCCAGTCCACCCTATATTCCAACCATCCTATATATACGGCTGCCTACGGACCACTATCATTCTAGTCCATCCTATATGTCAATCTTCAACTACAAAAATGCAACTCATTCTATCACTTTACTTTGTCATCTTGTTTGCTATAACTAAACACCCTGTCTATAAACGTACGAAGTAGCAGCTTAAAATTTGACATGTGTTGTCCCTGAATTTTCTATTAGGCCGGGAGAATGTGGCATTGTCTTCTCAAAACGGAAAAATTTGCATTTAAATAGGTGTTTGCCTGGTATACAAACAAAACGAGCTTGATACTAATTGAATTAAGGAGCTGAAAATACTATGCTTTACCTACATGTATGCTTGACATGTACATTTTTACAAATTTTCAAATTCGCAATTAAAACTTCCAGTGCCTAAAATTACCGCACTATTACGTTGGAATTAAAAATATTTATGAGGAAATGTCCGTTATGTCATTTCACGAAATTTTTGATAAGAATTTTTGAACTTTCGGCGATTTTCTGCAAAACTGCAAGTTGCACGTCGCAGAAAAGTATATGAGATCACCTAAGGATCTTCCTTAATAGATTAAACGTTAAAAAACTATACACATCCAGAAGGAGTTATCGATAAATCGACTAAAATATTAGGGATATTGGTTTCACCAATCCGGATATATACTCTATTAAACAAGACCATATTCATTCAAAGCGGTGCACCACAGGAGAAGAAATCAGGTAACATACATACAAAAAGAAGCGAAAAAAATACGCGACGAATTGATAACCTCCTCCTTTTTGGAAGTCGGTTAAAAATAAAAGGAACATTTCCTGTAGATTCTATTATAAATTTAAAATTCGGTAACCCGAATTTTTATGACGTATGAAGAAATGACAAATTCGTCGCTATATTATATATTCAGAATTAATAATGATTCATCAAAAGTTTACCTCACTCTCTTGGAACTGATCCTTTTAAACTACTTTGTTCGAGGCTATCCATTGACTAATTTGACAATCCATGGTTCCGAGTGTCTGCAATAATATCATTAACCGACTTGATAAAAGGAGGAAGTTCTCAAATCAATGTTCTTTTACTGTACCATCTTTCTTCAGAGATTACTCGAAATCGGTTCAACGAATTTGGATAATTCAAACTGGATTCTGTTAAAGAATATGTTTTTCAATAACATAGTTTATACCGTTTTTTAGAAAATCTGCAAACACTTGTTGGTATATAGCAACCTTTGGCGAATACGATAGTATTAAAGAAAGCATAGTTAAAGTGTACATAATCTGCCAAGCAGATTTATAAAAAAAATCTAAAAAATGTAGAGGATGTGAAAATACGTCAAATACGCTTATTTGTCTAGACTGTGCGAAGCCGGGACTGGTCAGCTAGTATATTATAAAATGACATTTTTGTTTTAAATTAAATTTGTCATTCTCATTGTTTATCATAATGCCTAGTCTCAGTAAAACACAGCACACGTGTCAGCACAGATAAAAAATATTATTACTACAGAAGTTTTATCCTGCAGACTACACCTAGACCAACAAATTTAAATAATCCCGAGAGATCTGTATCCTGGACAACTAAACGAGAACTGAACTCAAAAGTTTATCAGCCTTCATTCTTAAATTCAGTCGATTCCACAGGGCTATAAAGTGCACACAGTTTTAATCGATATGCACCAGATGGAATTACATGACAAAGGTGCATGTGTGTGCATGTGAGAACATGTATGCCTGATGGCTGCCGGCTTATGCTGAGTTCGATAGCACGAGATGCACTCGCCTCGAGGTGTTTGTACCTGCGATATGCAGACGACACACGATACGACATCAGATGGATGGAATATTTGATGCTTTAAATGGGTATATAGCTTTGCAGGCGGCCTGGCACTAACGCTAACGGCTGTATGGTTTGTGGCACACACAGTAAAACGCTATTAGGCTCAGGCTAACAGATGAGTAATTGGTAAAGTGCAAACACAGAGATTTTATTTTAATGTAGAGACAGAGTTATGAGGCAAGATGTGTATTCGTATTCTGTTACTGTCATTGCTATCATTATTTTTTAAATATATTTAAGACACTTGTGTTAATTTTTATTTCCATTCAAAAGGGACACTGACACGTTGGAAATATTTGAAATATATAGTCTTCCACGCAAGTGTGATGTTATTCATTAGAAATACTAAAAATGCAATAAACCACACACTATTATTATTTCATTATCATCTATTTATTGACGCCAAAGCTCCTTAACGGAGGCCCACATTAACAACTAGCAAAGTAGATCAGTATGGTAGTAAAATATGAAAATTAGAAATTGTTCAGAGACTTCTTTCCGATGCATCTTTGGCCTTGAAATACCTTATAACATAGTTTTCTGTGTAAGAACAGTCTCTTAGATCATAGACAATCGATAAATTATAGTAAGTAAACAAAGAAACAAAGATAGCATCCAGTTAATATCCAACACCCGTAAAATATTTACCTATTGTTCTAACAAACATACTGATTCACTGAGAAATTTAAAATTACACACATAAAGCATCTCAGAAATTAGAACACCACAAAATAGAGCAACGTTACCAGCTGCGGCTAGCAGTTGCAATGTTGCCACTTTTGTGATCTGACCAAATACACTTTATAATACTTCGGAATAATATCTTAGGTTAGAGTAAATACCATATTTTCAAATTCCTTAACATCGGGCTTGAGAGCATATACTTCTGGAGGTAGTGTGCAATGAACATTAATATTAACTAGCTGTCGCCCAGTGGTCGAAATTCGACCAATTGTGTCAATATCTCTGGCAGGTGA
Organism: Octodonta nipae; assembly: GCA_034190945.1. Taxonomy (NCBI): domain Eukaryota; kingdom Metazoa; phylum Arthropoda; class Insecta; order Coleoptera; family Chrysomelidae; genus Octodonta; species Octodonta nipae. Next base: position 20,844,382 of record CM067218.1, on the reverse strand, counting down.
AGTACCCTGAACATTTTATCGTGACATTCTATTCTAGGACTTAAGGGAGAACAGCAGATTCGGAACCTCTGTGTGATTGTTTTCTCGAAAATCCTAGTTGTCGGTCTTACATCTCGCTTCTACAAATAACTAATGAAATTCAAGTTCTTTTTCACATATAGTTAATAGGACTTTATTTGTGTTCAAATTCGTAATTCTTAATTTAATATGACAACAATTCCAACAATTCAACCGCTATAGGGCTACCCTACATAATTACTTTTTCTCACCACCCTGTATAACTATAATTGCACTCAATTCTCTAATATTTATATATAATTCCATCTCATTATATATTTCCACCACCCTGTATATGCAACTGCTCATGGACAACGCAAAATATTGTTATGAAATTTTCTTCTGTAACAATAATTCTACTCCGATCTATATTTCAATCATCATATATATGGAACTCATCGTGGGCTACTCTATAAATCATTTCCTTTATATATATATATATATATATATATATATATATATATATATATATATATATATATTATAATTATCCTGTATATCTATAATTCATATATTTCATCTACCCTATATATACTACTGCTTAGGGGTTACAAAATGTTGCATTTCCATTTCCGCCACCCTGTATATGCATCTCTGTATAATATTTTTTGCACCACCCTGTATAACTGTCATTCTATTGTGCCCTCTATTCCAAGAACCCTGTAAAATCATTCGCTAATGGGCTTTCCTATATAAATATTTTATTAGTTATAATTGCACTATACTCTATATTTTAAACACCCCATATATGCAACTGCTTGTGCGCTACCCACTAAAAAAATTATTTCTAACATATATAGAATCGGCCTGTGTAATTATAATATACAACGCCTTATATCTCAGTCAATTTAGAAATTTAGAACATAAGAACATATAACTTTTTACCCATCCAAAAATCGCCTAAGCAGCAATTTTTACTTTAAAAAATATTAAATAGCGATAAAATTCTTATAAGATTCCACACATCAATTTGTATTGGAAATTTTTTTCAAGAGCCGTTTCAACCTCAAGTATATTACCAAATCATCCTGTATTAAAACTCTTGTAATTTCAAAACTGAGCTGTCACAATTATTGTCACAATCTCGTTCTTTCTCGGTAATATGATTTTTCCCGAGCAATCGATTTATATACGCCAAAACTTCGAAACAAAATTTTGACAGTCATAGTGCAGTTTGCGAGAATTACATATATTAAGATATACGTAAATAAATAAAACATAATATGTATTATATTGTTAGATCAATAAGTAAAAATATACTTGCAGCATATCACATCTCGTTAAAAGAACATTATCAATTTTTGACTGACTGCTAATATTTTAGACGACATGTTAAAATTAATTTAAAAGATTACCTTATATCGAATAAAACAGCAATATAATTTTCATTTCCACATGGCATAAAATAAAAAACATATTCAACTGAAGAGGATCTGAAATCAAATATATCAATTAGATTTATAATCTCTCAATAGTCAGTTTACTTACGTAAAAGTTTTCATCGGGGGATTATATCAAACATTTAAGAAATACAATGCACCTGTTAATTTATGTTAAATAATACCTTTATTTGTTGACAATTTCATTGAAATTGAAATTTTGAAAATTATACATTGATAATTTTTTGATTGTATTGAGAAGGTACCTTAACCTAGCGGTTAACTGTTAAGAAATGTCAAATTGAAATTCAATCTGCTACAATGTGATTGGCCGTGAACTGGTCGAGAAATTAGAACCATTGCCATGATGTCAGATCTAACTATTTATCTTCAATTTCACTATTTGTATTTATACCAAAGGCTTTGTAATCTTAGTTAAATTGTATGAAACTATTAGCCTTTAAAATAGAAACCATATAAATTAATAGTATAATGTTAAAATAATAAAATAATATCGGAAAAACATTGTTCAGTTGCCACGCAATAGAAATTTCTGATTTTAGTTGACAAAGTATATTTAGAAAAACTTGCGAGTACCCAATAAATTGTCATTATCATATAATATCAATTTTTGTGGGTGAATTCTCAATAGTATAATAATGTAGAATAACTTTCAGGACCAAACAAAATTTGTTATTTTTTCGTTTAATTTAGTTTGTTTTTCTCATTTGGGTCAATCCATCTTACTATTTACTCTCCACGCTATCTGGCGACACTGTGGGCGTAAATTATGAATTTATTATTTTACGTTATTTAATGAATGAATCAATATTATAAATATATTCTAGCATTCTGCACTGAAGGTCGTCAGTAGCTTCTAAACAAAAGAAAAATCAAATAAATCGGTTGAGGGACAGAGGAGAAAATGCTACCTAGCCGTTTTGTCTTTGCCTATGTATATATAGATAACGTACTTAAAAGCCCATACTTCATCTTATTTTAAGAGCATAAACAATAATTATCATTTTACGGTTACCCAAATATTGTCAAAAATACTTTGAAGTTGATTCCTAACGAAAAGTTAGTTTATTTGCAGGTTCTTCTCTGTTTGCGTGTTAAATTTATTGTCTTCTAAACGTTGTTTGTGGCATATTCTTGATTACTTTTATGTTTTTTTTTGGGCAATAACACCACAATAGAAATAAAACGACGGATATTGCAGGAATACCAACCGTTTCAAAGTCAGAATAAAAAAACATAAAAGTAATTAATTTAATTACTTATGAACTCATGTCTCAGTAGCTTGTGTATTTACCATAATATACATTTCATAGCAATTAAATTATGTTCTGTTAGGCAAGTCAGAGAAGGTTTTAAAAAGTAATCATCTCAGGACATGTCGAAATCACGCGCGACGCTTGGTCTTACTTCAAGTTTGTACTAAACCAAATATTTGTTTTAATATGTATTAGATTCAAGCAGGGGTTCCCAAATTTTTTCTGTTCTCGTGGTCGTGTTCAACCAAAATTAGAGCGATATTGTAGGCAAACCAGAAAAATATGAATTTAGGGGGTTCATCACCTAAAATTATAATAATAATGAATAAATCATAAATAATGAATAACATCAAAGTATCAATACTAGTACTGAAAACAGATTTATACCAATTTAGCCATCAGAGTACCGATTCCGTAAAACAGAAAAGGGCACACTTTGGACAGCTATTTTGAAGAATAATCTGGAAATGCTTGATATTTAAAAAGATAAAGTAAATTTCAATTATTATGACTGAATAAATTCTAGATTTTAATTAAAAGTTAACTTACACGTCATATCTTCCTTTATAGTTATATTTAAATTATGAAATCAATAGCACATTAGGATTAATACTTGAATCGTGAAAAAACAATGATAATTATTAGAATTATCATCAAGTGTATGTCATTTAATAACACTGAAACAAAGAAAGAAACAGGAAGATTTTGTAAAAAGCTGTCGCTTCCATCGTTCAGTCTCAAATAACTGCCACTCTTTTTGTTTTTCAAACTGATTTACTTTCAGTGATATGATGACATAACTGGTTTACTGTTTACAATTGTAACCGACTTTGTTTCTTAACACTATTCTATATTGCCAAAAATAAGTATTTTACTCTTAAGCAACATATCTTTTAAGCAACTACGTATACCAATAAACAATTTGACATATGATGATTTCGATTTATGTCTTAGACCACCATGCACTATTATATGAAGAATAACCCTTTTTAATAATAATAATACGTAATATGAAAGTTACTTATGATTCCAGCTTAAATAGATACTTTGTAGATATAGATGAATTAAGAACCTCCATCTTGTTTTAAAGCCTGTTAATGATCATTCGTTTTCATTTAATTTCAGTTGCATGTATTTAATACTAGCTCCACCATTAAATTTTATCGTATAATTATTTTTCCAATTCTTTTCTTCCGTTTTTTTTTTCTAATTTATTAATGTCACCATTTATAATGATATAAGAATATTTCTTACCAAATAATTTTTGATATTATCAATAAAAAAATACATTAGTTTTAAGAAATTTTTTACAACCATCAGAAGTTGACGCAATATATATGTATATATATATATATATAAATGTAAATGGAGTATCTGCATCTTGAGGATTATTAACATATATTTTAAATCAATTACAATCTGGTGTTAATTAATTTCCTCCCAGACATTTACCTACGAGAAACAGTTTCATTTAACACCCTGGGTTACGCCAAAATTTATTGCAAAATTACATGTTTTTAAATATCGTTTATAATAGAGTAATACAAATTAGTTGAACCATTTTCGATTAATCGCTGAACAAACATTAAAAAGGAACATCCTACTTTTTAAACTGGGTTTAAAGTAATATACAAAAAACATTAAATTCTATAAAGTGTGCCCCAGCGAAGTTATGTTTGGCGCAGTAAACCAATTCATGAGTTGTAATTTCCTTGTGTGTCTTCCAAAGATAAAATAAACAGAAAATAAACTTCAGTAATATATTTTTTTGTTAGAAATATATATTTGTGAAAATGCATTACTCATAACTGAACTTGTAGATGTGAAATTTATAATTTACTTGTGAATGTTCAAAGGCTAAACTTTGTTAACCATTAGCCTGTTCTTTATTCATATTTTGTGTCCTATAAAAAGATATTCCTCACCAATACCTGACGGATATTGCACTTAATCAAAATCACATCGAGTTTCATTATTTTTTTTTGTTCAATTTATATCAGCTCCAGCAGATATTTCCACCGAGATTATCGACGGACAAACCTAATATTCCATCATATCACGACTCTAACGCTGGCAGCTCTTCGGATATTATTTTTTTTATTGGGAACCTGAGGCCATCTTTCTCTTTCAGCTTTAAAAAAGTCATATACACTTAAGGGGAATGCACCGTAGCCTATATATATATATATATATATATATATATATATATATATATATATTTGTTTTTAAGTTTTCGCGGGCACTAAATGTTGCAGGTGGTTTCCGGGAACTCATCCGCGTTGTTGACAACTGATCCCTGCCGGGATCGATGGTAAAATGACGACGTTTCGGCAGAGTCACATCTGCCCTCTTCAGGTCGGTTCGCATAATTCTCGTAGCCTTCTGCCCTGCCTTCGAATAACTAGAAGCGAGGGCAGAAGGCTGCGAGACATTTTGTATGTCTATTAAGTTGCAGATGCTATTTTTAAATCTGGATATGGTGCCATAGCTGATGCTATTTCGTAACTAATTTATTGAGTTTAAATAAATAGGTAAATTATTGCTTAAACAACATTGTCTACGGAAGATCATATAGTTCTGCATTTATCAATAATTAACATTTGTTTTTCTATTTTCAGATTTGCATTTCTGATATAAAGGTAAGTTTTTTTTTAACTAGTAAATATATTAATAAACAATATTTAAAAAAATGTAAATAATCTGTAGTACGAAGACTACAGAAAATACGAAAAACTTTCATTTAAGTATAAGCTGTTAAACAAATTTCATTTCACGTACAGAAAAACGTTTGATTAGAAAGTGTTTTGTATATACATGTACATATTTCTGCACAGGTTAATTTACATTTTCTGAGGTAAAAAGTATATTACTTTACTGATTATTTTATTTTGTCTTTAACGTTTGGTTCGTGGTCCTCCAGTGTGTTCGAAAAATTGCCATTAATATACTAAAAATAATTTAAAATTGTGAATTTTCCGATGCCTATTTTTTGAGTTTTTAAGACTCCATAGTAAATAATGTTATATTGGTTCAATTAATCAATAGGGGGTCGGGCCAATCATCCTGGATATTTGTTTCCCTAAAAAATATATTTTTTTTATAAATAAAGCCTTTATTGTTGCTGTTTAAAAACAACTTACAAACCAATATTAATCGAGGTCAATTTGTAAGTTTTCGTGAAGGTTAATCCACAAGGAAAGTTCCTGGGGTCAATCATACGTAAGATTACCATCTTCATCGTCATATCTAATTTCGTTTTTTGTTGTTCCGACAAATAAGAGTGAATTTGATATTTTATGTGGTCAAAAAAATATATAAAATTTTTAATTATGAAATAAAGCCTTTATTGTTGCTGTTTAAAAACAACTTACTAATACCAGCATAGTTTGCAAGAGTATTTTTTTTATCGAGTTAAGTCAAGTTTTCGTAAGTTGTTGCGAATGGTTATACCTTAAACCCTAATTTGAACTTTGGTTCTATAACTATTAGTCGTAGAAGCAAAAATAACAATGTTATCAAAGAAAATAAATGAAATATTAGGAACTGATTGGTCGTTAGAACTTTTTCTGGTCAGTTTGCAAAACAAAATACTTATAGCTAAGCGAAACCTACACTGGAATATATTTCAGAACAAGTAAGTATACATCTATAAAATGATTAGGCATAGTTTTGTCTCACCTTTCTATTATTTTCTATTTATGTCTCATCTTTCTATTATATTTTGAAGATTTTAATCATTGGCTTTGCAAGGTGCTAACAAGGAGTTATAAACATTACTCTAAACAAAACTTTTGAAATTATTGGTTTTTACAACAATTTCTATTCAGAGTGTACATTTTCGAGGGTCACCGTTCGGGGACAAAAAAGCATTTGCCTAGTAGGTACTAGTGATGTGCCGGATCATTCAAATTGTATATCCGCGGATACGGATCTGAATAGGGATATTGAGTCCCAAGATCTGCGGATACGGATACGAATCTTAACTTTTGTATAGTACGCGGCGGGAAATATTGCACATAAACTTTTGGAAAGAGACAAGCTGTTATGGACAAAAGTTCCTGACCTCTATACGAGTTAACTCTCATAATCAAAGACATTACAGTATGATAGTTATAGACTGGACAAGTAGCCACTTGGAGGTCTCTGGAGGTGTCAGTCACATCGCTCACAATTTGTCATCATCGGTGACAAGCGTTTCAAGTGAGCAATTTTTTAGTGCAGCAGGAATTGTTTATGAGGCACATCGTAACAGCCTGTTGGGAGACAAAGCTGCCAAGATGCTCTTTTTGAAATACAATTTACCATTACTTATGTTTAATTATGACTTTTAACATTTTTTAAATTTCTCTAATTTTCACTGTGTTTTGAATCTAATGTCAACACTTTATGTGTCACGAAGTATTAATTTAATTAATTAGAATTTGAAATATTATCTATGAATTAAAAATTAATAACGTAAAAGATCCGTAAAATATCCGCCAAAATCTAACGGATACGGATACGGATTTTTCTTCTTCTCCCTCGGATATCCGCGGATACGGATACGGATATCCGGCACATCACTAGTAGGTACTACTATTAATTTTAAAATGATTATTGGTCCGTAGAAGACACAGCTGTGCTTCAAAGTTTTCTTTCAGTTGTCCTATGTATTTCACAACATATAGATGTACCTATTTAATTGTAAAGATTATTTTGAGTTTTATGAGAGCTATTTTGATTTTTTACCCTATTAAGCGTACAATTAGTGTCACCATGAGTAATTGTTTGTTTGTAAAAAGAAACTTCAGGGGAATGTGAAATCAGAATTGCGAATTCCAAAGTAGTGAAAACTTGATATGCAATAGAAAAAAAAAGGATGTGAATCATTTTGAAGCTGAACTGCCGACAATGACGACACCTCAGTCTCCATCTTTCCTAAATGGTTCAATTTAGGAAGCTTAACCAGATCCTTAGTCACAGGCTGGCTCATCAGAGAGACTGAGAACACAGTTTTTTGGGAAATTGGTAAAATTGAGCTTTTTGATCTGCTTAGGATTTTCGGAAATATACATTGTGCTTAGATATTATTGAAAAAACCAATAAGTTTTATATTAAAACTATTTGTTAGCAACACTGAAAGTTAATGATTAAAATGTTTCTTGTAAAAATAATGGAATGATGAGAGAAAACTATGCCTAATCCATTTCTTACTAGTAGAGGTAAATAGTGTAAGTTTCGCGAAATAAACAACAAAATTCTGAGAGAATTTATAATTAAAATTGTTCTTTAAAAACTCTATAAATATAACAACCAAAATAATTTTCGTTTGTCATTTTTGCTTTTAGGACTAAAGGTGCACTGACTTTTGTATGCTAAGCCTAAAAAATATTACATTTCACTGTACTGTAAGTATTTAACTGTTTTTATATACTCTGGTGACTCTTCGTCAAATATTATTTTCACTCTTAGGTATCCTTTACCATTGGATGATATATTTTTGGTTTAATGGTCTTTCCAATATGCTAAGACTAAGGGCACGAACGTTTACGTTTACGTGGATCCCAGGCAAAACATACCGAAGATGCTTTCCTTTCGGTGTGTTTTGAGTTTTCTGATGATTGGCGTGTTTTTCAGAAATTTTATGATAAAATCGCCAGTTTAGTAGCCAGCGTGTAAACAATACAATATCGAGGGGAATACTATCACGTCTCACAACATGTTTCAACAAGAAACTAAAGATAAATACGTTCCGTAATACTAGTGGGTGTCATATGGGTTGAAAGCACCAATAAACATCCAAGTTTACCTCGCGACCAACAATTCAGTCGCCGTTTAAAACAAACTATTTTGTTTTGATGTCCATTTCGCTGTAAAACGCGAAGATAGGCGGCGAGGGTGAACAAGGGAAGCAACTTTCCTATGTGCAGTCTCATAAGAAAATAAAGTTTTGTGTTAATATCGATGTAAATATCGCGACCTCCATCGCGCTCATCCATATGTCTTTGGCATGTTCGACCCATAAAGTGTATATTTAAAGACTGAGTTGCCCTGAAAACATGTTGGATATGCGCTCTATTTCACATAATTTGATTCGGTTGACTTTATTGCAAGCTTTCTCATAATCAATAAAAACTCTTTATGTGGGACTGTTGAATTTTCTGTGTTTCTAAATTATTTGGAACAAGCTAAAAACTCTCTCTATGCCAAAACATCACTTTCTGTATGCATTTTAGTCCCCATGAAGAAAAGTTTCTGGGGGAGTCTTTATTCCGTTTGATATTTTTTGGCGCATGTTATATCATGAGTTGAGAAGGCCATCCCAAAGTAAATGTTCCAATTTCTAAAATCACATATTTAAATATTGGTATAACCACTGCAGTTTGCCCATCTTCTGGTACTTGCCCGTACTTCCAGCATTTGTTGATAAAATTTGCTGCTCTCAGTAGGAAATTGACACATCTCGAATAATTAGCAAGTTTAGAGTGTCTTCACCAGAGAACTTCCGATTTTTGTTTGTAACCTAGTCACTTAAATTATTCTTCACATAAGAAAACTTTCCAACAAATTTTATAAGCGCCCATCTCACTAACTACTTAACAGCAGCTAGCTTTCAACGAAGGCAACTGTGAAGACAAGCAAAAGAGAAAATTAAAATTTAATGAGTATAACGATAAAAGTTTGAACACAGTCAGTAAATTTTCTATAGGCCGAAGCACTTATAACCGATCGGCTGGAACTTGGACGGTTTCTCTCCGGGTAACAATAAAATAATCCGTGGTCCATTAGCGGCCTGGGAGAAATGTCTTGTAAATCAATGGCTCTCTGAGAATTTTCCCAGAAAGATTTTCCCGATATCGCATTATCCCAGTTGTTGGGTTTTTAGGTCAGTGAGTGAACATGACGATTAGAGTGTAACGATGAGAAACAATGTCCTGACATGATAAATCCATGTTTCACTTTTTATAACACAGATAATTCACTTTTTATAGACAGGCCAGGGCTTTAGTGCGAGGACGTCAAATTTCGTAAAAGTTAAAAATCATTTTTAAAATATTTTCAAATATACAGAGTGAATCAAATTTTCTTTATTACAAAACACTTTTCAGTTTCGTTTTTACATGAATTTTGCGTTTCTGCTATATAGAGCCTTGCAACGTTATACCAAGTAGTTCAAAATATACAGGACGGTTCAAAACAAACACGAAAAAGTTTAAGGGGACTACCTGTTAAAAATAAGGGATAGTTTTTTTTCTAGAAGCGTTAGGTCAAAAGTTAATCATAAGAAAGATAAATATCGCCATTCAAATATGGCCGAAAAAGCTGTAGAATAATGAAAATTTATTAGAGTTTTACCAGTATGAAAACACATGATCTGCATATTTTTTTCACTTTTCCAAAATGAGTAATAGGGTTTGAAATAGACCACACCTATTGAAAAAAAGCCTGATTTAATTACAAACTTTTAGCTCTTGTATTTTCTTTTTTTGTAAAACTGTGTTTGAAATTGAAACAGTAAATCTACGTGGCGGAACGAGATAATTTTGTTTCAGAAAAATAATCTCGTGAAGCGCTGTCACTTTATAGAGTTTTCTAATATTGTTTTATTTATGAGAGAAGTACCAGGAAAATTGCAGCGGAATTAAATACTGTAGCATCAATGTATATTGGGTATTAAAACGACAACCGTTATACCCTTACTATATGCAGAGTGTTCAAGCTCTCTTACCAAGAGATTTCTAACCGAAAATGATTGTTTTCCAATGGTTTCACCGAATGAATTTCGATCTCTTTTCCGTTAGTCATGTTTTCATTTTTTACAAGAACAGTTGCCCCTTTCATTGGAACATTTAACTCTGCGAACAAGAAGGGACATGTATTATATGCATGATGGTGCCCCAACTCACTTTAGGTTAAATGTGCGTGGGTATCTAAATCTTAACTATGGAAAACCCTGGATGGGAAGAGGTAGGCCTCATACTTGGCCGCCGCGATCCCCAGATTTAAATCCTTTGGATTATTTTATCTCGGGATATCTTAAAAAATTAGGTTAGACTACCCTAGTATATTATGTTGAAAACCTGAGAAATCGAATACTTGCATCATGTCATGTTGCAACAAATAATTTCAGTATATTAGAGACCCTATGATGCGCAGAATAAATGCATGTATTCCAGCACAAGGTAGGCATTTCCAACACTTGCTATAAAAATTCAGAACGCCCCGTCTTTATTTAAGTTGCATTGTTTAATTTTTTTCAATAGATATATTTTATTCCTTAGTTCATTGTCGTTCCGTAAGTTTGTCTATAAATTTAGTAGACAAGGTTTTAAAAATGTGAAAAACTATGAATATTTTCCTCTATCTTTGTATCGCGATATTTATAAAATTTACTTTAAACCTTTGGAAATTCAGAATTTCTTTGATCTTATTTTTGGGGAATGCATCTTTAATACAAACTCGTACCTGGGAACGCCAGATGTAATTCTAAAGATAACTCTTTCAAATTCTTCTAATTTAAAACAAGCTTTGTTTGTTTAACATAATCTTTACAATTTTTAGTGCCACACTGTATATATTAAATTTGCTGTAAATTCTCTTAGTTACATTTAATTCCAAACTGTGATTTACTAAATTAATCATTACGAACCTTTCAATTTTAATTTTCTTGTTTATTTAAGTTATTACCACAGAAAATGGGTCTAATTTAGACCTTGAAACGTTTGGACTATTTGAAGTATATAGACTTTTAAGAAATTGTGGTTTTATTCCCAAAAAAAGTTTCATAATACGCTAGTAAAGTATCTTTGACAAGGCATTTGTGCCATATCCTGTTTTATTTGTAGAACGCTGGTTCTGTCAAAGCCGTAATTTATGTTTCCTGTGTTATTGATTAAAATTGAGTTTTCTTATAAAATGGAAATAAAAACATCAAACCGAAAGTGCAGTGTAGTTGATTTTGAAAATACATCAAGGAAAAATAAAAAATTACAATTCTACCGTTTTCCTGGATTTCTATAGCAATCGGAGAGGAAGGAAAAAATGGATTACAGCAGTTCGTCGTCAAGAGCAATTAAATTATATTTCCACTTTTTTAGTCATTACTAAATATATAAAATTAATCACAATTGTTGTTCTGTTAACAAAAATGAGATTCAAGAACTCTTGTAATCAGATAAGTTAATAATGTAAATACCTTTCTTTCCAAAATAAGTTGAAATTTGAGGTTAACATAATTTTTAGTTTTTTAATTAATAAGATTTTATTTTAGCAATAAAGAAAAAAGTAACTTGTTAGTTATAGGAGTTTTGATAAGCCATGGCAACCAGGACCATATTCAAGGATTAGCTCATTTCGAAAAAATCAAACAATGTAGATACATAACAAAATGTACAATTCAACTATCTTACCTGCAATATATCAATATTTATATTCTTTTAAATGAATAACACTTTATATTCTCATTATTTTAATTTTTTTATGAGCGCTTCTTTATTTTTAGTTATTACAAAAGCTATAAATAATATATCATCAATATTCATTTCTTTGTGAATTAACATGTATATTTGCATCTGTTGTTGCTTTATTATCATTGTTCGAACTTCAAAATTTTTATCTTGGTCCATTAAAACTTCATTGTCAGTGAAATCTACCAATAAATTATATATAATGAATAAGGTTAATTTGTTTTTTTCTTATATATATTTACTTACTATTGTTAATCTCAATTGGAGCTTCATCGACTCCTGAAGATGCAATTTTTTCTTGTCGTAGGTACTTGTATCTTTCAGCCCACAAACCAGCATGAAGAGTTTGCTTTTTTATATACATACTGCAGGAAATATAGTTGGATTGTAACTTCTGTTATGAGCATTGTTTACTTTTTCCCAAACAATTTGACCACTGCAAATCATTGAATTTGCTTCTGGTTGAAATCGATTGCTCCACTGCTGTAATTAAAAATCACAGTTTGGTTAATAGAACAACAGTTATGATTAATTTTATACATACAATAATGACTAACAACGTGGAAATCAAATTTATTTACCCATGATGTCGAACTGGTGCAATTCTTTTTTTCTTCACCTCTAATTGCTATGGAAATCCATGCAAGTGGTATAATTGTAATTTTGGATTTTTTCTTGGTGTATTTTTACAATCAACTACACCGCACTTTCGGTTTGATGTTTTTCTTTCCATTTTATGGGATAACTAAATTTTAATCTATAACACAGGAAACATAAATTATGGCCTTGACAGAACCAGCGCCCAAAAAAAAACACCTGATGGCGCAAATATCTATTGTCAAAGATACTTTACTAGCGTATAGAGGCACGCAATCATACACACGAAAATAAATGAGTATAGTATTGAATAGACGAACAGGATACTACTGTGATTTTGAAATACCCATACAGTTTACTTTCCCGTGTAAGAAACTGGAAGCACTCTATATATTAAATATAACACCCTATTAATATATAATACCAACAAAAATCCCCTGTTTGCGAAATTTTAAAATAGAGACTTGACGCACGTCAAAATTCATAATACCACAAAGAATACAAAGTGTACTAACTGTGGTGAGCAGTTACCAAGTTACCATTACATTTGTGTGCTGACAAATTTCATATTAAAAAGTAAATTGTTTTCAATTTGTAAGGTAATTAATTAGTCATTATTATTTTTTTAATATCCGAGCAGGTAAAGGTAGACAGTACATAACCTCATAATATACTGTCTATAAACAACAACATTTCACCAGAATGTTCGAAAGGAAACTACAGTGATGCAAGGATGATAACTGATTGTAGAGAGTTTAACATTCTATAATATTCATATTATAAGGAAAGAGTTTAGTGGAAAACTTTTTATAAGAATTACACCTGTTGGATTCGTCTACTTGAAGTCTAAAGTAACAGTAAGTTTAAAAAGTGACTTTTAACTTAGAGTCTCGTCTTCTTCATTTACTTAGCAGATAGTGATATATTTTTCACTGATACGGTGTTCCCAGATTTTAGCACAATCCTAAGTGTAAGTAGTAAAGAAAGTACGCTGGTTATGCCTCCATACTTAGAGGCTGGCTCTGAATTACAGAAATTACGTATACCATTTCAATTGCAAAAGTAGATTTCAAATTTGATTTATTTATCAAATCATGTTACAATATCTTCTGAATTTACTCACTTATTACCAAAATTTTATTAAATATTTCATAGAATTAATTTATAGGTAAGTGAGAGGGTGTTTTAAAAAGTATTCATTTCGGGATAAATATGTTTACAGATAGCAAGTTTAGTGAAATTTCCAATATCAGAGCGACGTTTGGTTGCCCAGATACCTTTCAAGTTTGTTGTAAAACATATAGTGAGTTTAATATGTATTAGATTAAACTATATCTGTTATAACTAAAGTGCTCTCCTTATACATTGCCAGACTGAAGTAAATTTGAATTATTTTTTATTATAATATCACTCAGGATTTCTGCCTCTGTCACATCACAGGAATTTTCTCCTAAACTACTGGACAGAAGAGGTTGAAATTTGGTATGAAGGTATAGTTTGGTAAACCGATCAGAAGCACATATCGCAAAAGAAAAAATTTTAGGGGTACTTCTGGGGGAAAAACTAAAAAAATCGACCGTTCCCACCCCCCCTGATCTCCGAAACTACTAAGCCAAAAATTTTGAAAAAATAGAAAATATAGAACGTTGCCCAAACTTTACAGGAAAAATTAGGAGATACCAATAATATTAATTTTGGGGGGCAAATTATAGAATTAAATAAAAATTTAAAAATAAAAAAAAATTCAAACTTATCATGTAATATATTAAATGACAGGTCTCATTCTGAGGAACACAAATATATTATTTTCATATTTAAAAAAATTAATTATAAAGATATTAACGTAAATATACCAAAATTTACCCATTCCTCCCCTTATCTCCGAAACTGTAAAACGTAAAGTTTTGAAAAAAAAATTTTTATAGGTTCTGACCTGAAGTTTACTGGAAAAATAAGGAGAAACCTCTACTTTTAATTTTGAGGGGCAAATTACAGAAAAAAATGGAAAATATAAAATTAAAATTCTTTATAACCCACCATCTTATATATGAAATTAAAGGGCTCATTACGACGAAAACAAATATATTTTTTTGATATTTTTAAAATAAATTAATTAAAAGATATTAAAAATTTACTCATTCCCCCCCCCTTATTTCCGAAACTGTAAGCTGGAAAATTTTGAAAAAAAATGGAGGTATAACCCCTCACCTGAACTTTACTGGAAAAATAAGGAGAAACCCCTAATATTTATTTTGGGGGGCAAATTATAGAATGAAATGGAAAATTAAAATCGTTTCTAACCCATCATGTTATATATCAAAGGAAAGGGCTCATTATGACGAAAACAAATATAATTATATAATAATTTTTAAAATGAATTAATTAAAAGATATTTACAAAAATATTAAAAAATTTTACTCATCCGCCCCCCTACCTCAGAAACCATAAACTGGAAAATTTTGAAAAAACAATGGAGGTATAGCCCCCCACATGAACTTTACTGGAAAAATAAGGTAAAACCCCTATTTTTTTTTGGGGGGGGGGCAAATTATAGAATTCAATAGAAAATATAAAATTAAAATTGTTTCTAACTCAGCATGTTATATATCAAATAAAAAGCCTCATGATGAAGAAAAATAAATATTTTTTTCATATTTATAAAATTAATTAATAAAAAGATATTAGAAAAAATATTAAAAAAATACCCATTCCGTCCGTTATCTCCAAAATTAGAATTAATACTTGATTCGTAAGAAAATAGTAACAATTATTTTAATTTTCGTGAAAATTATGTCCATTATTAAGAAAGACATAAACAAAGAGAAACCGAGACAGTGACATAACGAGAGCAGAAAGGACATTATTTCGTAAGAAGCTTTCAGTTTCATCCTTCGGTCTCATTGACTGCAATCTTTTTTATTTCTTCTTCTGTCTATTAACTTCACTGTTATTTTAATTAATTTTGCTACCTCGGTAATAATAACAGTGAAGTTCTAAGTAATTATTGTAACAATTATAATTACATTTTCTTTGCTTATAAAAGATAAAAACTTAAAACTTTCGGTAGCAAACTTCCATAGTGTAAAATCTTATCCTTTTAGTTTAAAAATACCAGTTAAAAAAATCTCTCTGAAAATTCTGTTGAGTTTGTCGTGACACCCGAAAGAAACTTTTTAATTTTGAACTTTTCCCTGAAGACGAAACAACACATACAGAATACTCGAAATCCGCAACCACTTAATCCAAAGGGTTTTGAATCCTAAATAATTCAACAATTCAATTAATCCCTTGGTCCATAAATTTAAAACTTCCATTTAATAAAAACCACCGGTCGCCCCGTCGAATCGTTCGTGTACATACCCCTTAAAAAGTTCTTGAAAAAGTTCACTGGGCCGTAAAAGCCCTTCATAATGCAATAGATGTACGAAGAGCATGGATCCGAAGTAGAAGAGCGGAGAGAACGAACTTTTTGCCTTTCATGATATTACAATATTTCGCGGTAATTAAACATTTCCAAAGTGTTTGAACTCGGTGGGCAAATATTGATTTTGGCATCCTGAGGGGTTCGTCAGGAACACAAATAATGTCTGATTGATTTTGTTACGGTCGGCGAGTTGAATTCGCTTTGGATTGGTTCGGGTATATGGATGAGGCTCTGTTTGCGGTTTCCTTCATGGTTTACCTAAAGAAATACGGAAGGTTTAAATGGACATTCGGAATTGATATTTTAGGAGGCTTGTTGAAATAGGTTTTGTTTAAGTTAGTTATACTATAAAGAGCCATTATATGTTTCAATTCCAAATCGCAACAATTCAACCGTTATCTACGTAGGGGGTATTCTTGGTCAGAGAGGCCCGTGTCCGTCTTTCTTTGGCGAAATTCGTGTTACTTGGGGTGTCAAAATTGTTGTTATAAAGTACAGTTTTCGATATGAGGAGTTGTATTAATAAAAACAGTATAAAAACTGTATGCAAGCAATTACTATTTTCTGACATATCTTCTTCTTCTATCTGAATTAATAGGTACAATTCTATTGATTATTTTGGTATATTCTTATATATATATATATATCTCTCACACACACTTTTCTCTCTCTATCTATCTCTCTCCCTCTAATTTGTATTTTTTTCTATAATTTCCCCACGTTTTGTAACTTCTTTCTATGTGTTTTATATTTGGACCACTCTCTATAAGTGTAACTCTCACCAATTCTGCAATTTTTATATTGTTTGAATCACCCTGTATACCTATAACTATAGGTAGCCCCATAGGTAAAGTACTCTATAAATGCAACTGCTCATAATCTACCCAATACAAAACACTTGTCAAATTTTTTTAAAATATCACTGTTCTCTTTATTCCAACCACCCGGTATATGCAACTACTTTCAAAATTGTTTGAACCAATCTCTATAACTATAATTATACCAGGCCTTATAATTCAAATATACTAACTGCCAAAGAGGTAATGACAAGCGTTGTCAAGTCCTGCGATGCTTCCATGCCAAGGAGACGGCAGAACAACAGCCGCCCACCAGTTTACTGGTGGAACGACACGATCTCACAACACCGACGAGAGTGTCTCAAAGCACGAAGGCTGCATCAACGAGCACGGAGACGCGACAGGGTCACAACAGAAGAACTAAGGCTCGACTATGAGATCAAAAGACAACACCTACGAAGAGCCATTCTCTCAAGCAAGAGATCCTACTGGAAGGAGTTGTGTGACGAAGTTAATCAAGATCCATGGGGAAAACCGTATAAAATCGTGATGCATAAAATTAAGGCCCCTCCCATGACATCAACGAACTGCCCCGAATCATTGCACCGCATTGTCACTCACTTGTTTCCTGCGAAGCCTGAGCTACCCGCCAATCCTTCGTGGCAGGTGAGGGACGAAGATATACCATCAGTGACTATGAGTGAGCTGATGGGGGCGTGCAACCGGCTCCAAAACGGTAAGGCTCCCGGTCCAGATGGCATACCTAACATCGCGCTAAAGTGCGCCATAGCCAATAGGCCTGACATGTTTCTACACATGTATGAGACCTGCCTAAAGCAGGGGGTTTTCCCGACTAAGTGGAAAAAGCAGAGGCTTGTGCTCCTCCCTAAAGGGGGAAAGAAACCTCCCGACGAACCGTCATCATATCGTCCCCTCTGTATGTTGGACTCTGCGGGAAAACTCCTTGAAAGGATAATAGCAGATAGGCTGGAGCCCTACGTTGAGCCGAAACTTTCCACCAACCAATTCGGGTTCAGAAAGGGGAGATCAACCATCGATGCCGTGACACTCGTTACCAACATCGCCAGAGAGGCTATCTCGGGAAAGAGATGGAGAAGAGGTGGAAAAAAGTACTGTCTAATAGCCACCCTGGATATCAAGAACGCCTTTAACTCGGCCCGCTGGGACCGCATTTTGGAGGCTCTTGTCAGGATGGAAGTTCCGCAGTACTTGCGCAGAATGGTTTCAGCCTATTTCAAGGACCGCATCTTGTTGTACCAAACTGAAAATGGGCAAGTAGACTATAAGATCACAGGAGGTGTACCTCAGGGCTCTGTTCTTGGCCCCCTCTTATGGAACGTAATGTACAACGACCTGCTCCTGCTCGGTCTGCCTGAGGGCGTCAGGCTAGTGGCATTCGCCGATGATGTGGCATTGATCATAGTGCGCAAGCACATAGAGGAGATACAAACAACCTTCTCATTCGCTATAGCCACAATTCAGCATTGGATGCTCGCAGCGGACTTGAGTTTAGCAGAGCAAAAGACCGAAACACTTCTTGTTAGCAGTCGGAAGGCAAGGGAAACCATCACCCTCAAAATAGGCGACACCTACATACAGTCGCAGCCCTTCATCAGCTATTTGGGGGTGCTCCTGGACACACGGCTCAACTTCAAAGAGCACATAATTGCGGCCAGCAAGAAAGCAGCTGGGGTACAGGGGGCATTATCTAGAATAATGCCGAATGTCGGGGGCCCTAGACAGATAAGAAGACAGCTACTGGCAACAGTAACTACTTCTGTTTTGTTGTACGGGGCACCGGTATGGGAGAAATCGCTCGAGCTACCATCGTACCGCCGGAAAATGAAATCAGTCCAGCGGCTCTCAGCGATTCGAGTGGCATCATCCTACCGCACTGTGTCCTACGAGGCGGTGATTGTGATTACCTCTACCCTGCCAATCGACATCCTGGCTGCAGAAAGGGGACGGCTTTATCGCAGAAAGTTAGAAAAAGAACAGCCGACAGGAAACAGCGATGAAAGAGCCATGAGTCTAGGGCAATGGCAGGAGAGGTGGGACAGCTCTACTAAAGGCCGGTGGACATATCGATTGATACCTAACATCAGTCGTTGGGTCAACCGCCAGCATGGGGAGGTTGGGTTTTACATCACTCAACTACTGACTGGACATGGATGCTTTCGAGCATACCTGCACAGGTTCAGGAGGGCAAACTCCCCAAACTGCCCACACTGTACGGACGTGATAGAGGACGCGGAACACGTGTTCTTCTCCTGCCCCCGGTTTCAGGATCAACGTGCTGAAGTGGAGAGGATTCTGGAGACTAATATCGTTCCAGAACAATTAGTAGAAGCCATGCTGAAGGGCCCCCAAGCCTGGAACTTGGTATCAGATTACGCGGAGACTATCCTCAAAGAACTCCGCAATACGTTCGAGGAGTAGGCTTTAGAGGCTTCCAATGTAAGAGCAGTAAACATCTGCAATGAACCACCCTTGCGAAGTAGTATTGACTAAGAGTGCCGCAGGGGACCATGGTTGTAGGAGAAAGAGGTTAGGGTTTTAGCGGGTATACGGTATACTGGTTTCAATGCAACGATTTACTCTTGCTTTGAAGTCATTACATCGGGAGTCCCGCACTACGGCTAGCACGTGCTAGCTAAGTACGCAATGTATTTCCCCCCTCTTCGGATAAAAAAAAAAAAAAAAAAAAAAAAAAAAAAAAAAAATACCGTATAGAAAAACTAGCCGACATAACAATATTTCTCTGCGATCCACTAATGGAATATTGTCTGCCATTTTGCTCGACAATAAGGGCCTTGATAGATTTTTTTTCGGAAATGTATCAAAACCGTTACATCCACTTTCTACGATATACTTTTCTGACATATCTTGACAGTTAAGCTAGATATTCATGAAAATTTAACCTTTATATTGATGTTTACCTTTTTTTTAAAAAATTTTACCAATTGTCAGAAAAACGGTATGTTTTACGTTATAATAAATATACGGAATGAAGCTGAAACATATCTTTGTAGAATACAATTTAAAATATTGAAAATTATTGAGCCGTTTTAGAGAAAACAGTGAAAATTCCTTGAAACTCAATGAAGTGTAGTCACTTAATTACTGTTTTTCTGTAATATTCCTTGATATAATGCATTTTAACTCATCAAAATCGCCCAAACTGTTTTTGAATAATCACTGAGCATATATAAAACAAAGATGCAGACGAATTGATAACCTCCTCCTTCTTGGAGGTCGGTTAAAAAACGAAACATTCTTTGATCGGTTCAATACCTGGAGTTCCTTGGGTAGCTAATCTAAGATAGCGAATCCAAATTAGCGGATCCAATAATGGACAACAAATTGCTAAAAATAATTGAATCAATGAAGTTTGGTACTTGGGATTTTTTCGGGTTGCTAATTTTCAAACCGAAGTCAAAATTCTATATAGAAAATACAATATATCAAGATGGCGTATTCAATATGGCGCAAGACAGACCTTAGTTATATAACAGTTTCTCTGATCTCGCATTATGAATTCATTGTATTCGCTCTAGTTTTATTAGTCGGTATCTTATTAATGGAAGCTTTCGACTATCCACCCACCTCATGGAGAGGCGCTCGATATGTAGCTTAATGCAGGTAAAAGTCAGTTACTGTCATACGTAAGTTACACGTAACTGCACAACTGGACTACTGGCGAATGTCACATTATTTGTTATGGGTAATAAGTGAAATGGGAATTCCTGAAGACACTCAGCTCAAGTCTTAGTTGTTGTAATCTCATTGTATTCTTCATCTTGCATTTGGAAAATACCACCTGGGGTTTCGGGATAAGCAACCCAAAAAATATCTATGTACAAGTAGTTTGTGCAGACATCTTCTGCGGTCTTGAAATACTGAATCAGCTATCTTCAATTTCTGAAATCCCACCTATGCTTTGAGATTAGCAACCCCAGGTCTTATATTGATCTATTATACGTTCATCTTTATTATTGAAAACCTTGCTTTTAATTGTATTTTTTGAGGTTATGTGAGCCGTATAAGTTCAAACTAATTGCATATTATATGATGCTTTAGGAACAATTATCATGAAAATGAATGTGTTTCATTTCATCACATGCTTTGCTTGAGACAACTATTGTGAGGTTAGCAACATTAACTACCCAAAATTAAAATAGGCAGGAGGTTTGTACTGGACAAATAATACCCCATATATACGGGCGGGTCAAGTACAAAAACGTCCTTTGATTTATACAAGCAAATGCTTTTGAAAAGTATATATATCCAAGAGCAGGATACAAATCGGGAGGTTAGCGGTATAAACCTATAATGATAACATAAGCTTAATGATGAAAGATATATGATTAAGCCGTTTGGGGCCGTGGGTCTGGCCTTTGACCCCAGATCTATCTCACCTATATATCTGAAGAACAGTAAAGGATATGATAAAGCCCCAATATATGGGCTCTTTTAAAGTTTAAGTCTCGACTTTCTATATTATTTTATAATTTATTGTTTTTGCAATATTTAAAATACTTTAATACATTTATTTTACCTTTCGGTAGTAAAATCAAGAATTATTGCAAAATGTATTTTTGGGATACCCAGTATTTATCTTCAATGTCATACAAAATATTTTTTTAATTTCCTTAGCAACAAATATCAGCTAAATGGTTCATTCACGAAAATAATAATTATTTAACTATTTGTTCTATAAATATAAAGGATAGGTATAGAAAAATATAAACAAATGTTCCTTAAAATTTTCCGAAAAATCTGATACTAGAATAACTTTCAAGCTAAAACAGCATTTTTATTGATTTCTGATAGAACTGACAACGCTGTGTTTGCCAACAACTTTATTTATGTTGTGAACCAAGTGTCAAAACATTTTGAAAATTGACCAACTTGATTCGACAAATTGATAATAATTATTAAAATAATTAAATTACCCAGGCATTATGCGTAATGTCTCACTTCTTGAGCAAAGTAATAAAAAGACATGTTTTATTATTATTATGTTATTTCTGGTATAAATCAAAATTTAAAATATGACGATACAATTTTTTTTGTATTATAAATGTCCTGACTTATGGACTAAATTTTAAGCAATTTGAATTATCAAACTTTGTACACCCATTAGGAAGGGGTTCTATATTTAGAATCCATTAGTTCTTTCCAGTTGGTAAAAACTTAATAAAACATAATTAAAGACGAATAATACAAAATCATACATCTTCATTTCACAAATACTAAGATTATGAAACTGGAATGGGCCCAACTAATAACGTATTTATTTAATATAACGATTGCTACTTTGATGGCACTTTGACTTATACAGTTATTTTCCGCACAACTACATTTATCAGACTTGCAGGCACTTTTACAACTACAGGGACTATAACCCTGCCCTCTACATTTTAACGAAATCCTAACAAATTTATTCAGTGAAATCTATGTCTCCGGAATCAATGTATACAGTGAGGACGCGTGCGTTGGAACAAATTCATTTAAAATTCAGGTGTTGTTTTTATTTGGAAAAACGCTCGGACACGTCGGTTTTATTTGGACTGCGGTTTTTTTAAAGGATGGGTCAGAAATAAATTGCGACCATCAACAATTTTTCAAACAATTTGTTTCTTATTTTATTTTTGGAATTCTGCATTGAATTCTAAGTATTTTTCATATACAATGTCGTCTACCGAAAATTAACAGTTATTAAAAAAATTACATATCTTTCTAAAGTTAAGAAAACAACGGTAAATATAAGGTGCCAGTTTGTTTGAATCTATTTATTTACGTCTGGTTTTTATGATTGTTGGCGGTATTTTACTCGCATGAATGGAACCCCTTTTTTTAATGCTGGAGTTTTTAACAGTTGTTTATTTCCATAGAAACTGTACTATAATTTTACTTCAAATAAGTAGTTGTCAAGTGCAGTTGCAAAGTTTCAAAGTATAGCACGTTAACACAAGCTGAAGTTTGCGAATTGTTTAATATGAAGTACCCGGATTGGACTATTACACGATCGGTAGTTAGTAAAATAGAAAAAAAGTTTCTAGAATTTGGACACGTAAGAGACACTTACAAATTCAAACATCTTCCAGAAGATACACAATTAAATGTTTTGCTCGATTTACAAGAAAATCCTCACAAATCAATTAGACAAATAGCCACAGAACAGTCAATAAGTAAATGTTCTGTACTAAAATGCTTGCACAGAAATAAATGGCACCCATACAAAGTTCATTTAGTTCAGGAACTTACTGAATATGATTTGGATGGGAGAGTAGAAATTTGCGAAATAATGATGGATAGATGCAATACCAATCCGCACTTTTCAAGTAAGACAGTTTTTTCCGGCGAGGCAACATTTTTTTTAATAGTTCAGTAAGCATGCAAAATTTTCGATATGGGGCATCAGAAAGCTCATATTGGATTAAGGAAAGTCATACACAGTTTTCCAAGAAAGTTAACGTATGGGCCGGAATTGTGGGTACTTCAATTGTGGGTCCTTTTTTTATAGAGAGAACACTTAACTCGGAAAAGTATTTAGACCTATTACAAAATAACATAATACCCTGTTTAACAGAACTTTACCCAAATGGTGAAAAACCTAACATACTGGCAGATTCAGTATGGTTTCAATAGGATGGAGCGCCCCCGTACTATTCGCGAACAGTGCGAGATTATTTTGACAATATTTTCCCAAATAGATCGATCGAAAAGAGTGGTAATATCGAATGGCCAGCTAGGTCTCCAGATTTAAGCCCGTTAGATTTTTATATTTGGGGTTACGTGAAATCGAAAGTCTATTTCAATAAGCCGGAAAATATTGAGGAATTAAAGAACAGAATTAGAGCCGAAATACAACGAATCCTGCCTCATACGCTAAATGAAGTGTTACGAGAATTTGGTAACCATCTTTGGTATTGTCGGGAAGTTAATGGTTAACAATTTAAACATTTAATTTGATATGTTGATGTATTTTTTCTTCAATTTTGAAATAAATGTAAGAATTCAAAAATAAAATAAAAAAAACAAATGTTTCCATTTGATAAAATAAATAGTCTCAACTTATTTCTGGCCCACTTTGTATAAATGAGTTTATCATCACAAAAACCGCAGTCCAAAAAACAACCTAAGTGTCCGAGAATTTTTGTTCCAACCCACGCGTCCTCACAGTATATATGACCATATTCCTCTGCGATTACATAGCAATGAACAGTGCCAGAAACAAAGAATAAGCATTTGTGCATTTGTGCCCATGTAGCTTTACATTTTCATTGCGTAATGTTGAAAGAATTTCGTGAAAACAATCTAAAAAACAATACATGAAGAGCAGTCTGTAGCACTACATATGCTTTTTGCGAGTAAAATCCCATTTAAAATCTGTCAGATCATTAGAAAAATTTTCCGGGGCACCAAAACAGGCAGGCAGACTAAAAATATTTTAACGTGTTTTGGGGGCTTTGTTACAATGTAAACAGCTTTTATATCAAAATACTTTTTTATTTAAAGGTATTAGATCAACTTTGTTATAAAATAAGTTTAAATGTTGTTATGTAAGTGGAGCTTGGATCAAAGTAATACATATATCATAACTCGCTGTATATCTAATAAAAGAGTATTAGCAAGTTTAAACTCTAAATTCGTACAAACGCAACAAAAACTTTGTTTACATAACTCTTGTTAGATAAACAAACTTTTCGAAATTCACTGAAACCACGGAAAGCACATACGCTTGTGCTTTCTGCAACTAGTTTTTATTTACGTCAAAACAATACAGAAATTAAGCCCTATAGTTGTGTTCAAAGTTCTATCACTTTGTTTTAAATCCATTGCAACGATTTTCAAAGCTCTAACTCTCTTGAACTTTCCAACACTCTGAAACCATCCATTCCTGGCCTGTTTCCACCAATAAAATCCCTTCCTTGCAGAATATACCTCATGCATATATACATTTTATACGTTTAAACATGTACACGTGCATAAACAAGTATAACTTCTGTACATATTACGACCAGCTCGGCCTAGAGTCGACAATGCTAATGCCTAATGACACTTTCTGGAGTTGTTGCAAAAGCGCTGAAACGTTACAACAAAGCTGGACCTGTAGCTAAATTCACTTGGCTCAGCGTCGACGGTTCACGTTAATGTACCGGGAGGTTGAGTTAGACACAGGAGACATAAGGAAACGTTCCAAATGAGAGAAACTTTATTGTGGCTTTCCAAACAACTTAGAACGTTGGACATGTTGGCTCTCTTCGTGTGCATCGGGTACGTCAGTTTAAATACGCTTGTGAGTGTTGAAGTGCAAGGAGCTATTAATACCATTGTGTGATGTGTTTTGTAAGGATCGTATTAGATCTGGTCCTTTCGATTAATAAAAGACTTTTGTAACAAAATGATGCTAGAACAAAGCAAACAACAATGTTTTTCAAAGAATTAACAATTAACTTCAAAAATCATTTTATGCCTTTTACATGAAATATGACCGTTAAACCATGAAAAATGAAGAACCTACAATTGGAAATACTATACGCTCGATTCGTAATTGCAAAAATGCGGCAGTCATTTGAGCCTAAGCGATGGAAGCGGAAGCTTCTTATAAAATACTGCACTTCCCGTCTCTCGTTAGCTCCATGTCTCTATTTCTCTTTCGCTGTGTCATTCTTAGTAGTGGGTAAAAATGACAGGAGATTTAAAATAATTATCAGTATTTTGTTAGGATTCAAGCATTAATCCTAATGTGTTACAGAGTACTTAATTTAAATATTGTTCTATAGGAATATATGTGTGTGTGAGTTCATTTTTAATTAATGAAAAAAATTTATTGAATTAAATTAGTTCAAACCTACATCACCAATTTAATATTTTTGCATTTAATAAGGAGGTCAGTTTAGTTATAACAGGTTAAATTATGGGAACATTATTCTAGTAAATATGTTCTAAATATCAAAGCATTTCCAGACTATTCTTCAAAATAGTTTTAAGAATATTCCCTAGATATTTAAGAATATATTGTAATGAAATATTTATTTTCTTTAATGCTATCTGATTTATTAATTCTTTTGAAAATAAAAAAAATTCCACCGCAACTTTTTTATATACCGACTATTTGAGACTCTGTTTGTATTATTATTTTCTTTAGTCAATAAAACTCAACTTTCAAACAACAATTATGCTTTAATGTTATAATTATAAATTGAAATACTGATATGTAAACAAATTCAACCTCATATTAATAATTCAATATCAAATATCATAATCACTACCTAAAAACTACCACGATATGTTAAATTAATCTAAACATATTTGTTGTACGAATGGTCCTTTTATAACGCAAATTCAAAATATAATGCAATACAATTCCAAGTGTAAGTTAACAATTTTTGATTTTTAAAACCCGACACTAAAATAATATTTCCTAACAAATAACCAAATTATGAATAATCCACCTAAAATTGACTCTATATGCATATTAAAAATTCACCACTTCTATTAAAAATTATAATAAGTTATTACTTTGGGAACTTATTAAATTGTGAAACACTTCGCCCTATTCTTTCTCCTTTGCTCCAATCTGTATTTGATGAGTTGCTCTTTCTGCCTAACCTGACTCCAATTTAACCGCTCCTCTGTACGCCTGCTCTTTCAATGATCACACTTCATACCTGCCCTACTTACTATTCACCTGTTCCTTAATATGACAGCTCTCTCTATAAACTCTCTCCTATCCTGACTGCTATTAAATTGCTCATTCTCTAAACTCTCTGCTTTCCTGATTGCTGTTCAAGTACTCCAATAACTATACTCTCTTCGAGATGTCATTCTTTTGTACGCAAGACAATATATATATATATAGTATATATTGTTTCTGGTTAGCGAACCTTCATCAGTTGCGCTTTCCTCAATTGAATGTCCTCTAGAACACTTCTTTATATATTTGATACATTTCGTTAAATTTGAAGACGCGAGATGTAAGACCGACATCCAGGATTTTCGAGTACAAAGGTATGACACCCCGAAGAGAGTATTCAATATCTCCGACAGGTGAAGTACCCTGAAAATTTTATCGTCACATTCTGTCCTAGGAGTTAAGGGAACGGCTCCAGATTCGGAACCTCTGTGTGCTAATTCTGTCGAAAATCCTAGATGTTAATAATTGCTCTTACTATTTCAGCTCACCGAATCTCCTGAATATTTCTGCTACTCATTACTGCTTCACCATACTACTACTACCAATGTTTTAAGTGTATTGGCATATAAACTGTGGTTAGTTGTAAATTTAACAATTGAACACTTCACTATTTCGTGTTTTATTTTTAAAAATCTGTCAAAATTGTTCTGACTATCACTAATTGTCAAATTACTAATCCGAAAGATATGAACTATACCACTGATACAAACTTAATGCTCTGAATGACACATCCCTTCGGTTATTTCTACTTTTTCCACTTACATGAAACGTAAATTTACATAATTTTTTAATTACCAGTTTTCCTAATCTTCATTCCTCCACATATTGTTCCACTTGTTCAAGTTGCACTTCCTATAGGTTTAGATTTCCAAAATACTATCCCATGTTCATCAAACCTATATTTTTCTTTTTCCTTATTCTTTGATACAGATGTCTAATTGAAATTAAAAGAATTAAAATATATTATATTGAGTATCACAATATGGATTTATTTTATTGTCAAATATCAACGTGATATTAACTAATTTTACATTTCGATGGTTTACAGAGCCGAATAGAAAGTGAAAAAAGCCTATTGTCGCCTCGTTCTAGTCTTCTCACGATATTTATGCATTACAGGCTATCTCTAGGAAGTAGATCTTCTAAACCGAAAACAGGAGTCATAAGGCTAAGTTTTTAAGAGTAAAATGTGAAGATTTTTTCTGAAAGATACCCACCTAAATGTACTCAATGAGTAAAATATCAAATTCAGAATATAGGGTACAAAAGAATCTATATGCCTCGAACCTCTGATTCGACTCCAACGGACTATTTTATGTATCCGTTAAAGGTAAGTGCTACTCGAACCATCGAGAAACGATTGAGTCGTTGAAATAGGGGAACGATGTTGCCGTTCATGAGACTGAAGCCGAAGCAATCCAAAACGTACAGTAAGTTTCGGTTGATTAGACTGTATGGTCAGTCATGGAAGTCATCTTAAAGATGTAACTTTTCATTCTTAATTAAAATACTTCAATATTTCCAACAAACTAAAAATGTTGAAAAAATATTCCTTAGTTTCTTTTTATAGACCATTCAAATCACAAATTTTACATATAGCATCAAATTTATATCCAATCCGTAAATCTCATAAAGCATTTATTGACCAGTAAGAATTTTTTAATTAAAAGCGAAATATAAACACGGGGAATTTTATTAATAATATCCACATTGTTGTTGTAATCGAAAGCCCTCAGCTTTCACGCCAACTCCACCCAACCCTAAAAATACAATTCCTGACAGCAGCGATTAATTTCGAGCTGGTCACGAAATATTTTCCTAGCACTAACATGCAAAAAACACTCACCACTAACCCCTCCCCACTGCTCCTCTCACAGTATGACGACCTCGACAGTAGGAACGCCACAGGAAATGAAACTTTCAGAGTGAGTCGAGGAAACGGCTGAAAACTTAACGTTTCAGCTGGCTTTATCTTTGCGCGAGACTTTTTGTTCGTAGATTTCCTGGTTAAACGATGGCTGGAGATCACAACTGCGAGACTTATTGTTGCTTTTGGAAATTAAGAACTTGGAATGGATATAATTAACGCGGCTGTCTTAGGAAAACTACCGAACTTGTCAGAATTGGTAAAGAGCTTATGAACTTTCAACTTCGTTTTGGGTATAGGCAAGCAGTTGGAGTAGTGGTCTGTTTTTACAGCAAACTATATGATATTATAGTCTTGTATCTGAATACTCTTGCTATCGCCAATCTTATTTGTTCGGTATTATGACAAGATACTAATATGAACGTAATGTTACGATTCATTTCAAAAAAATTGAGTAAACAGTTATAATTCTCAAATATTACTCAATGGTAACTATTTATCAGGACTTTCAACAGGTACTAATTCCCAGAAGACTTACAGATGGAAGCGAAATATCGTTATGAATTTATTTTGTTACTTTTCAAATGATAATCAATAATGTGTAGATAATATTTAGTCCTTAATTTAAATATTTAATTAAAATACAAAATTTGTTTAATTATAATAATTCTAACCTACTTCTCCTATTTATTATTCTGGCAATATACAGCGAGGTCACTTTAATTAAACATATTAAAATATGGCGATACTATTTAAGTAGATAATTTTCAAATGTCTGCCTCTCCAGACTATTCTTCAAAATGGCTGCAGTTATATAGTTTAATTTATTACAGATTAAAACATGTATCTGTTTCAGAACACACTTGAATAATAAAAAGTAGCTAAGCAATAAAGCGTCGCTCATGAACTCGAAATTTCACCAAGATATATATATATTAACGAATCTGTCATGAAATGATTTTTTTAAGAACCCCTCTTACTTATCTATTCGAAAATAATTTAGTTTTTATGAAATAATTCTTATATTTATCGGAATAAATGTGTACATTCCCAAAGTACTCAAACAGGATTTCCTAAATAAAAGTTTGACACACATACAGAGACAAACCTACACAGAAACTAAATTTTGGTTTAGATTCAAATTAAAACTATTTTGCACAATGCGTAATACTACAATACAATAGTTTTTTGTTTATTTTTTTAAAGATATATAAGCATTATATATTAGCATTATAAACTACATACAGAAGTACATATTCTATAGTCCGATATTAGGAAATCTAAAATTAGAATATTTCCCAGATCTGTGGCAATTACTCTATTCAGAATCGTCAATTTGAAAAAAATTATAATATGCACTTGATCAGCACAGAAATATAACGGCAAGTTAGTAACCAAATGAGGTAACGTTGCTCTTTTTGTGATGTTCTGACTGCTGATATACATCAAGTATCTATATATAAATGAGAAAAGACAAAAAGGTTACGTACCATTTTCTCCTCTGTCTCGCAACCAATTTACTTTATTTTTGTTTTATTTAGTAGCAGTTGACGACCTTCAGTGCAGAATGCTAAAATTTATTTATAATATTGATTCATTCATTAAATAAAATATAAAAAAAATCATTATTTACGTCCATACTGTCAAATGCCAAACAGATAACAGTAACAGTGTTGCCAGATTGTTTGGAAAGAAAATCATATGATGGATTGACTCGAATGTGAAAGAGGAATTAAATTATACTAAAAAGAAACAAATTTTTATCCGTTTCTAAAGTTATTCTACATCGAAATGCTATTGAAATAGAACCCAGGAAAATTTATATTACACAATAATGGCCATTCATTGGGCTCTCGCAAG
The DNA here is from genome assembly GCA_034190945.1 of Octodonta nipae. Classification (NCBI taxonomy): domain Eukaryota; kingdom Metazoa; phylum Arthropoda; class Insecta; order Coleoptera; family Chrysomelidae; genus Octodonta; species Octodonta nipae. Next base: position 20,813,951 of record CM067218.1, on the reverse strand, counting down.
TTTGCAACTTTCGTTGCTGTGTAAGTATGATGTGTCAACTAAAATAAGAATTATGTTGCAATTGAGAAATTTATTTCCTATAATATTTTATTAATTTTAATGTTATACTTCCAATTTTTACGATTCTTTTAATTTTTACTTTATAACTTTCATAAAATTTGGAAAAGAATACAGAAAATTTAAATTAATACACTGAGTGTAATATTCAAGACAAATAGATCTGGCCGCCCTAAACTCACAGCAATCTTTGATGTAGCGCCTTGATTTGAATTTTGACATTTCAGAATATTGTTTGGTGTAAGATTATTATGGCACGATGGTCAAGGTAAGTTGTAAATTCAATGTGTAAAATTCAAGATTTCAGCTTCACTCCCTGCGAAAAGTTTTTAACAAATGTATTACTTATTTATCATTAACTAACAGCAAGTGCTTATATTTCTTTGTTTTCCACACAAAACAGAAATAGGGATTGCTTACTATGTGTTTCATTTAAGTTAATGAAATTATAATGAATCTTAAGATTTTGGATACAGGTTTACTAATATGTACTCATATTTTGTAGTTATTTGAAATGTAATAGTAGGTATAACACCTTCATACTAACTTTTGAGTTGGTTGATTTCATTTTTTGCTTACGAGCTGAAATCGTTAACTTTGAAATGACAGCATGAAATTTGTCAACCACAGATCAAAAAATATTTTTGAAAAATGTAGGAATTCATTAATGTTTTAAATATTACATTTAATATTAATTTATTATTTCATATTTTGTTACGATTTTTAAAGGGTTTTATTTTTTTATGTTACTATATATTTGAATATATTTAAAGACCGAATCTTTCAATAATTTTTAGGTAGGGAATCAGTTACTGTTTTGTGTTAATACATTTTATCTAATAGACAATTTAGTAATTATTATATGGTTCCATTCCTGGTTTTATAAAAATGTCATCGATATTTTAATGATGTATATTTAAAATATAAAGAAAGTCAATCCATTTACTGATTTGTTATGGAAAGTTAGGTACATACGTCTATTCTACAACGAAATATATTTTTATTGGTGATATTTTTTCTTCGTAAACGGTAAAACTATTGAGTAATTATATATGGAAATAGTCTTACCTGCTGTTAAATCATATAAAGACCATCTTTGATAGTTCATCATCAAGCGTTGTTTATTATTTAGTGGTAAAATAGTCAATGTAGTGGATCAGTATTGATTTTTCGGACAAGAAGTGGTAACTTTCGTTTTAATTATTAGGTAAGTTTTTGTTTAATTATTTTATTACTACCTTATTTGACAATCTTTCGTAGGTATGGTGTAACAAACTGACAGTCAATGGACAACATAAAATATGTCTAAGTGCTTCTTGGGAAATAACACCACAGTTTAAAGAAAATTGCTGTATATTCCAAACGTTTCGGGATCTAGATCAGACCCCGTTGTCAATGGTTAAGAAACTACGGATTAAAAAGGCACAATTCTAAGATGTAAATTAAAATATTTGACAACAGAAATTATATTAAAGACTGTAGTTTTTATAGAGTTGTTAACATAAATATATTTTTTATTTTAGAACTCAATTGAAACTGCAAATGGCGAAAACTTTTGGGTTACAAAGTGCAATCCCACAAAAAACTGGGGGTCATGCATTTTCCAAAATTATTTGGAATATCTATATTTGATTAAATTCCCATATATTTTTTTTTATTTCAATAAGACAAGAGCGATTTGGGGGATGGGGTGTTATGACGCCTTCTCTGGTTTCTTCTCCACTCAATTTGTTTCTGATAGACATATACTCTTGACAAACAAACCTCAATAATGTTCACAATTTGATGAAATAGGCTCGAATTTCGAACATTGGGCCACCACTAGTGCAATTTAAAATATGTCAAACAGATAATTAGACTATTTATTAGGGCGAAAAGTTAATTTGGTGCTGGTACTGTATATTAGTTCGATGGTAAATTTGTTTATTTTGTACAATTTGTTGGTTTTTTACAAACAAAGAGATTAATACATAACCTGTTCACAATTTCTTTTACCGAAAACTAAGTTGTATGGGTATTTCAAGGTCAAAGAAGTGTTAGAACCAATTCTAAGTTTGTGAGTTCACTATCCTACTGATTCATTTTCTGATGTGTAACTGTAGGCTTACGTTAGGAACTTTTGGCTTCAATAACTGTTCCATGGTTTTGTTTTCTATTAACTGCATACTTAATAGTCAGAAATGTTACACATTTGTACTGTGATATATGACGATTGTATTATGGGTCATTGATTTTAGTTAAGTGAGAAATGTTTTTTAAAATAAAAGCCGATATTTTGAAAATCACCTAATATTCTTACAGAAAGGGCGACTCCACATTATGTTTTTACGGATCGAGGATACTAAGAATAAAGACTGCTTTGAAATTGGATTGAAAGAAAATAATTCCATGATCTCTCGATTTTTCCATATTGGATGGTTTGGAGGTATTTAAAAATCAAAATACCTGCTACTCAGTTTGCTCATTAGAAACGTCAGACAAAATTTCGTGGATAATATATGCATCTATTTGGTCGTGAATTTATTTATTTTTATTATTACAAACATTATAACTCACATTTGTAGTTAGCTTTCTTCACATCCTTCAAAAATAGCATGAAAAGTGTCAAAGACAAGTGCTGTTTGTTTTAAAAGGGACTAGATTTCATCGATTTTCAACGAATCTTTACTGTTTTCTCTAGAAGTGCTCACACAATGTGAATATTATAAATTGTATTATACAAAGATATGTTCCAGCTTGATTCCATACATTTTTCTATAACGAAAAAAATACCATTATTCTGAAAATCGGAAAAAGATATGCAAAAAAACTGTATACGTCATGGTAAATGTCAAATTTTTATTATAAATATCTAGTTTAAATGTCATGATATGCCATGAAAGTATATCGCAATAGTTTTTAATTTGACGCATTTGAAAGTCGCTTTCTGTTAAAGACGAAATTATAGTCGCGTGAAATGGTAGAAAATATTCCGTTAGTTTATCGAAACGAATATTTGTCAGATATGTAGGCGAATTCTTCTATATAGTATACAGTTGTAGGTGTGGGCGTGCGTGCATGTGATATTAAGTGGTACATGAGCCGTTGTATACATAGGATGGTTGAAATATAAGTTGTATTTGAACTAGTTATACAGGGTGTTTCTAAAAATATTGTATTGGTTGGCACAAAAGTAGTTGCGTATACAAGGTGGTTGAAATAAGAGTGGAGCAAAACTACAGTTATAGAGTGCGGATATTTGCATTATGGGATGGAAAACAATTACAGTTATACGAAAGGCTTTAAAAATTACCAGAAGTAGTTGAATATACATGATCGTTGAAATATAAATTGGAGTAGAATCACAGTTATACAGGGCGGTTTAAAATAGTTATACAGTTTGGAACATAAGAAGTTGCTTATACAAAGTGTTTGAAGTAAGGGTAAAATTATTGTTATTCAGGATGTATCAAAAATTTGTTATATAAGCATAAGCAGTTAGGATATTTGAGTTATAAAACGTAAGACGGAGTAATATTGACATGGGTTCAAAAAATTTTAGAAGCAGTTGCATATACCGGGTGGTTGAAATAAATGGTATTGTAAAATTATAGTCATAAAGTGTAGCTCAAAAAGGTGAAATATGTTATATAGGGTCGACCATGAGCAGTTACATGAATGGAATACTAGACATATGGGGCGAAATAAAATCATTGGTATACAGGAATAATTTAAACAATAGAAAAATAGAAAGAGTCAATAGTGTGAAGAGGATTTAAACTTATACAGGATGATTCAGAGAATGATAGACCGTAAGTTATATATATATATATATATATATATATATATATATATATATATATAATAGTTAAAATACATTTGGAAAATATAGGCAAAGAATGTAAATTAGAGGGGGAGAAAGAGAATGGATAATGAGAGACAGAGAGAGATAAAAATACGCTAAAATGTTCAATTGACATTTACCTTAAATCAGATAAAAAAGAAGACATGAAAATAGTGATTGATTGTACACAATTTCAAATAGGTTTATATTTTAGGTCAGGTGAAGTCGATTCTTTTTTAAATATAAATTATTATTGAAGTTACAATCATGCATGGCTATTCAATTTTTGAGGACATAAACTACATTTTCCTAAAGTTTGTTATTTATGTTATGAATTGTGCACAGTTTTTAAATAAAGTATTATAATTTGGAATAAGCAGTAACATTTATTTGTCTAGCCCAAGATCGCCAAATGGAAAACTGCAACGAACAGTCACATTTACATTGTAATGATGATAGTACTTGTATAATGGTGAGAGGCGTATGACAGCTAGAAAATTGAATTACATTCCCTTTGGGATAAAAATTGAACTGTTTTATAGTTCTTCCCTTCAAAATGTGTCTTGAAGATATTCTAGCTTTTAATTTTTCTTTGCCGTACCCTCTATAAGGAAGATAACTACCAGATTACATAGTAACAATAGGATTTGAAAATTTCTTTAATAGCTAATACAGATAAGATTGTGCCGTGCATTGTAATTTTAGCGATGAGCATTTAGATATGAGAAATAAATCCTAGTGAATTTCGAACAAATTCATTCATTTTGCCCGTATGCATGTTAATGCATCATCAGAATAAGTCTTAATTACAAACAGCGAGATTACTGGCCGCTCGCTGGCTAAATTACTGGCAACTATTAAGCACTCCTAATGTAATTACCGGAGCATGCTCGTATTCACAGATTGCCCAGATCCGGCCAACAAAATAGAACAACTTCCCAGTAACTTTTTACTTTGCCACTATATATTTCATAGTATACTCGATGAAATTGCAATGTCTAACAAATAGGAAGATGTGAAGTTGTTGAAAAAATAGTAACGAGTAATAATATATAATTAGGTAAATGGTTTAATTACTGTGTTTCTCTGAAAATGTTTCTATACGTTGACACATTTAAAGTAGTAGGTTTCTGAACTGTGAATTTTTCCCAGACCGTGGCCAGCTTGCTATCAATACCTAGTGGCAAATCCATAGCAGTGGGGCAATCCTTTTGTTAATTAAAATTTTGTGAATAATATAGACTTAAAAAGGAAAGTACAATACTTAAAAAATTTTCCGATTTATTGTGAATGATAACACTTAGAAATAATTAAACATGTTACTGAACATCAAGTACGAGGGCTGCCTTTTATATTTCGGGATTGGACAACCCTAGTGTTGCAATCTGACAACTGACAGCTCTATCGTAAAGTTTGATATTTTTGAGGTCATACGTACTCAGAACGTTTTGACATACGAGCGCTATGTGTTGTTTACAGTAACTTAAAGGATTCATCTCGGCCAAAAAATGGAATTAAATCGTGAACATTTTCGTGCGATTATTTTTTACAACTTTCGACGTGGATTAAGTCAGCAAGAGTACATGGATGAACATAATTTAATTTTTAGCGATGAAACTCCATCAAAGACTACTGTTTATCGATGGTGTGGTGAATTCAATCGAGGTCGTAGTTCACTCCAAGACGAATTTCGTGATGGTCGTCCAAAAACAGTTGTTATTCCGGAAAGCATTGATGCTGTGCGCGAACTGATATTGCAAGATCGTCATGTGACCTGTCGTGAGATTGAGTCAACCTTACACATTAGTGGGACCAGCATACATTCAATATTGCATAAACATTTGAATGTCAAAAAAATTGTTCGCGTTGAATCCCACACAATTTGTCAGTCGTTCAAAAACAGGCTCGTGTCGATTGGTAGAAAGAAAAGCTTAAAAAATACGATCGCGGTGCTTCAAAACGCGTTTATGACATAGTGACAGGTGATGAATCGTGGATTTACGTGTATGATCCCGGAAGTAAAAAGCAGTCGACTGTATGGCTGTCTCAAGATGAGCCGAATCCAACAAAAGTTGTTCGCGCACGGAGCACTTCCAAGCAAATGATCGCCTGTTTTTTTTTCGGAAAAACTTGACATGTCACAACCGTACCACTAAAACAACGCAGAATGGATCACTCTTCACCACGACAATGAGAGCTCTCAAACATCGGCTCAAACAACTGCATTTTTGACCACTCAAAACATCGATTTGATGAGTCATCCGCCGTATAGTCCTGATTTGTAACAAAATGACTTCTTTTTATTCCCGTACGTAAAAAACAAACTGATAGGTCAACATTTTTCGACATCTGAAGAAGCGGTTGCTGCGTTCAGAATGCATGTTTTGGAGATAACTCAATCAGAGTGGAAAAAGTGCTTCGACAATTGGTTCAAACGCATGCAAAAGTGTATAGATCTTCATGGGGAATATTCTGAAAAACAATAAAGCGATTTTCGATGATTAATATTTGTTTTTGTTCTCTAGTCCCGAAATATAAAAGGCAGCCCTCGTACCAGAGATTAGGTATAATGGTATGACTGAAATCTTCTATAATAAAAATAAACTTCCTGAAGAGGAATCAGTTCCAGATTGAATTATACTCGGTGTAATGAAAATAACACCCGGTAATCAATTTCCTTTTTTATTTTCTCTTTTGTTGGAGCTTCATTACGTATTTTACACAAACTCTGATTATAGAATAAACGGTGAAACTTTTGTTGACGATTTGCTTTGAACTCTATATAGTTCAACGATACGTTGCGATTCCATATGAAACGCTTATAAGATTTTTATGCACAATATTACAATCTTATCATAATCTAAACAATGGGCAATCGCTTACTTTTTCTTGAACAATTTCTAAAGCGGCGCTATATTTGGTTTATACACCGTATTTCATCATCACTAATAACTCATAACAAGACTAATAAGTCTTATTAACTCCTCATTTGTTGCTTCCTCTTTGCACTGTTGTAAATCATCATCTTTTTCAACAATTTTTGTATAATTTTTGATTTTGATATATTAAATAATTCGCTAGTCCACTGTATAAGCTGTTGCTTACAATAATGAGGATTTTAACTTTTCTACAATTCACAAACATTTAAAATTTTGTAGCTGTAAATCTGCAGCTTTTTCAAATAGCCAAAGTAAGTTTCAAAGAGTTGAATTAAACTGCTTCTACAGTAAAGTGTGCCAAAACTAACTCAAGAAATTCCTTGCTTTTACGGTAAGGTATTGGCAACGCTAAAATTAAAACAATTTGACAGATGACAGTTTAGGGGTAGTAAAAATGGAGCGGTACACAGAAAAACAATTGGTCTTCATTATTGAACAATATCTAATTAATGATAAAAATTTGACTGCCCAACTTCCAAAGTTTCATACTATATATGGTCGAAATAGTATTGTGACTTCGTCAACGCTGATGAGTTTAGTCTAAATATTGCGGAAAACTCCAAAAATAAGCTGAAGATCTCCATGTGTATAAAATTCAATCTTCGTTAAAAGGATTATTGAACGTCAACAATGGATGCTCATTTTTCGATGAAATCATTTGGGAAACAACTGCGTCCATAACGTGCCACTGGTTGCTGCGGCCAATTATTGGGCCATACTTTTTTGAATTTTGGTGTGCAATGACCGTTACTGGTGTTCGACATCACAAAAAATAACACAGTTATTTCTGTATGAATTGGATGATATTGATGTTGCCAAAATGTGATTTCAACAAGCCGGTGCAACTTTTCATATAGCCAGTAAAATATATGAGTTACTCCATCAGACACAACCTGGTTGTTTATTCATTCGGTGAACACAATTGACCATTTAGATCGTGTGATCTATGAACACTGGATTTCTTATTAAGTAGGTATAGGGTTATTTGTCAACGTGTCAAGAACTTACAATCACCCGTGTATTATAGGAGGAAAGTCAACGCTGCTTCAACGAAATTAAGTCGTATTTATCCCAAAAAGTTCATGGACATTTACAACAAAATATTATGTATGTGATAGCAAAGGCTTCGAGACATTTTGGCCGATTTGTTTTCAATTTAATTCAAATATTGCGATAATTTTGAATATACTGTGCAATACTTTGCCCGTTCATTTGGAGTTCCTCTCCTCAGATTTTTCCTGCAACAAATAAGTATTTAAAAATGGTAAATAGAGAACTGACAGTAGCACAACAATTTCGAAAAACTGCCCTGGTGTCTATACAGAAATTGTTCATCACAGATATTCTGAGAGATAAAGATGTATAGAATATAATCAACCAGTATTCTTGTACTCTCTTCGTGGTGTCATTCTTTTGTACGCAAGACAATATATATAATATATATTCATTGCGTCCCCGGAACTTGTTTGTTCTTAGTTTAAAAACTAACTTTAAAAACTTGATTGAATGATTCAATTGATTTTTAAACTTTTGCACCTTTTTCGAAAACTCTCCGTCGCGCTAATGCTAATTTATATTTATACATTTTTTTGTCTCTAGAAACAGAAACAACTTCCGTTTTGTTGATATTGTGTTACGATTTCGCGAGTTATAGTTCCGGTCGTAACAACGGCTAAACCGCTTTCATTTTGTTTCTTTTGTGTTTACAAAACCGCATCATTTGTTTGTTAAACCCGCATTTTTTTTTGCTCAATCAATAAACATTACGTCGCTATTTTTTGTGTAACGTGTCGTCCAGACGAAGCTCTAAAACAGTTCCTGCCACTGCGGGGCTAGCCTCTGAAGAAAGAAGAACCAAGAAAACACCACCTTCGACTTAAAAGGTCAGTGATTAACTTTTGTTTGGTGATTTCATTTACGCGACGGCACGTGTTTTATTGATTGTTCCGCTAAAGGTCCTTCATCAATTATATACTTGCATTGAACCAGCATTGAACTAAAACCGCAACATCTAATTCATACATTTTTTTGGATATAATATATAATGTGCCATCGAAGACATTTCAATATTGTTTCTGGTTAGGGAACGTTTATCAGATGCGCTTCCCACAATTGAATGTCCTCTTGAACACTTCTTTATGTATTTGATACATTTCGTTAAATTTGAAGAAGTGAGAAGTAAAGACCGACATCTAGGATTTTCGGGGTTAGAGGTTCCGAATCTGTAGTCGTTCCATGTAATTGCTGTTACCCGTAATTCCTAGGTTAGAATAAAATTTTCAGATTAACTTCACCTGTTAGAGATTTTGTACGCAAGACAATATATATAATATATATTGCTTCTTTATGTATTTGATACTTTTCGTTAAATTTAAAAAAGCGACATATAATGACCGACATCTAGATATTATATACATATATATATATATATATATATATATATATATATATATATATATATATATATATATATTATCTTGCGTACAAAAAAATGATACATCGAAGAGAGTATTCAATATCTCTAACAGGTGAAGTTAACCTGAAAATTTCATTCTAACCTAGGAATTGCGGGTAACAGCAATTACATGGAACGGCTCCAGATTCGGAACTTCTATGTGCTAGTTTCAGTCTTTACATCTCGCGTCTTCAGTTTTTTTGTGTTAGAAGAAGTTTCAACTACAACTCGGGAATCGCTTTCAGTCGATGTGTGTTGTACTCGAAGATTTATTCTTAAATTTTCGCCTTTTTGCAAATTTTCTTGTTTGTAAAAAAATTTGTAGACTTGTGGCATTAATCATTTTTTTGGTCTTAGGTATTTCGGAAATACCTAGAATTTTATTTCTATTAATTTGATTGCTAATTACCATTTTATTTACTACAAAAGTAGGCCCTTATGTTTACTATTAAAATACGTTCAAGCTACCCTAACAAGACGAAACGTATGTCGATTTTACGAATAAATTGTTAAAACATTTGTTTTATCTGAAAATTGATGTGCGCTAAAATATTCTTTGTTCCTCTAAAACTTCATACTTCTTTTAAGAGTTTATTTAAAAATAGACCATGAAACCGCGATTAAAACATATTTATTTCATAATTTGTTAAACAATTTATTATTAAACATTTGGTCGATGGTAATATGAGTTTAAACATCCGCTATGGCATATTGAAGAGATTTTGCTCATGAATCCGTGATAGAATTGCTTCTGAAAACTATTTCCCCCTAGACTAAATATAATTCCAAGACGTAAAGAACATACTTCATATGAATCATGAATCACGAATGTGTTTCTGTATCTTTGCAACGGCATCTGAAAGTTACCGGTATGATTCACCATTAGCATCTCAAGATGTCAAGCAAATGATATCCGGAAATTCTTCTCAAATTCACTGGCCGCAGGTGATCCGTGATTTATGAAAATTACAGAGCTGTCGTATTAATATAAATGGTGAAAATTGAAGAATTCTTCTGTGAGTAAGGCTATACTTGGGAACTGGTTTGTGATACTTGCAAAATAATAATAAGTTTTAAAATAAGAAAATATTGCTGTAATATCCGTACTTTATTAGAAAATCATTGTTTTTTTGACAAGAAGTTACTACATCTTTCTTTTGGTAGGTTCCATCTATGTAGTTATTGACATGATTGAATATACAAATAAAAAAATTCCTTTCATGTAGCTTTAGCTGATAGTCATTCTGATTTATCCTGAACCTATTCTCTAAAAATGGAATGAAATCAAAAAAACTATACTTTTTGAATATGATTAACTTATATACAGGTGTGGAAGCTGATTATTGTTTCAAGCAGTAACTTCAAAGTAATACTGGTTTTTATTTTTTTATAACTTTGCAAAGGAATGTTTGGCCATCATATATTGCAATTTATATTAAAGCCAAAACTTCTTAAGGAAGACCGACACTTACAAATAAGTAAATAGATCAGTATGGTAGTGAAGAGCAAAAATTAGACTTAGAATTAGTGTTCCGAGAGTTCGTTCTCACGCTTCTTTCACATTGAAATACCCATAAAACTTTGTTTTCTGCGCAAGAAACGAAGACCTGTTAATATATTAAAAGTCTGATTGTTTACAAAGAATTAATAAATTGTAATAAATAATCAAATATATGACCCAATTAATAAACGATACCAGCAGACAAAAAAGGGCAACGTTACTAGATGTAGTTAACTGTTATGTGGTTGCCATTACATTTATGTGCTGAACAAATTCATATTATAAAGTAATCATGAATAATAATTCAGTTTAGAGTAAATACCCTATTTTTAAATTCAAACGCGACTTGAGTATAGAGCCCTGGAGGTAATGTGCAATGCACATCAGTAACGAAAGGGCCTTAGAGCATATTCTCCATACGCTTTTAGGAGCGTAATAAAAAAAATATCTTTTTGTGGTATTGGAAATTGTCAAAAATACCATGCACTTGAAAATGAACCATAAACTACTACCACCGGGACCCAGTGACCCATGCGCTATTGAGAGTTTGCCAGTGCGTGATTCTACCAAGCTTTAAGTGCTTGGCCTTTTCAGTATTCTTTAGACAGTGATAAAAAAATCTGTTATTCTCATTTCAAGTACCCACCATGATGATAATGTGGACAAAAAGACTAAAAAACCTGATATAATAATACTTTATAACAGCACCAAATCCGGAGTGGATGCGCTTGATCGAAAATGTGCCAATTATACCACTTCACCTAGAATTCGAAGATGGCCAATGACTGTTTTTTATGCTATTCCGAATACTGGAGGAGGTAATAGTAGAGTAATTTATCAATTCCCAAAAAATGGTAAAGAAATGTCAAGGTACAATTTTTTATAACAACTTGAAGGAGATTTCTGTATACCACATGTGCAAAAAAGATATCAAACTTCGCTGCCACACAATTTGAAAGCTTTGATTTTTTGGAATTCAACTTTTATATTTGCTCGCCTGAGTAAGGATTTAATAATGAAATTTGCAAAAAGAAATAAAAAATAGAAGTCTAGCTTCCTAAAACAGTACAATAACCGACACTACCAATATGAATTTTGTACTGTCATAAAAAACTCACCAATAATTCCGTTGCTTTTTACTCCATGTACAAGATTTCCACACTAATGTTTCATAAAATAATCGAAAATGGTATTTCACAATTGAAATACACACAAAGAAACTTTCTTAACTCAACAAATCAATGTCAAAATAAAACATCAAAAACAAATAAATATCACATTACTAGTGTGCATTGGAGAACCAGAACCTCCCCTGATTATATTCTACGCTTCTTAAACGAAAGCAAGTTTAACCCAATGTCGCCATATTTCCTCCTTCATTAACTCTGTTGAGAAATATAAATTAATTTAGCCTTAAAATCCCTTCCCTTAATAAGAATGGTAGAGAATGTTTTATTGTTTTGTTCAGTTGCTAAATCTTGCAAATAATTGATAAAACACCCACCATAGTGCTTCGGTTAACAACTATTAACAATTTATCCTCGTAAACGATAAACTTTTCCACTTTGGTTATATCGACTAATGAGTTTCATCACCTACCAAAGTATATTCACTGCTTTACATTACACCCTGTATATTTATTTGAAATAAAACTGACAAAATTGAAAAAACACAAGTTTAAGATATAGGAGTAAGAACAGACTGACAAATTAATTGCGAAATTAATTAATAAGGAATGCTGGAAAAATTGAGCTTATGGTAGTCACTAATCATTATTTTGACGTGTAGTAGTCATCGTATATATTGAATATTTGTTTTTTAACCGACTTCCAAAAAGGAGGAGGTTATCAATTCGTCGCGTATTTTTTCGCTTTATTTTTGTATGTATGTTACCTGATTTCTTCTCCTGTGGTGCACCGTTTTGAATAAATATGGTCTTGTTAAATAGAGTATATATCCGTATAGGTGAAAATTCATATTTTGGAAAAGAATTCTATTGGTTAAGTGATTTAATTTTTGAATGAACACATGCGTGCATGGAAATCGACCAATATCCCTTATATTTTAGTCGATTTTTCGATAACTTCTTATGAATGTGTATAGTTTTTTAACATTTAATCTATTAAGGAAGATCCTTAGGTGATCTCATATAATTTACTGTGACATTTTTGAAGTCGGTGCCAAGCAACAATCATTGATGAATTAGTAGATAAGTACGCAATGAAGGATTTTAGATTTGCCTGGCACCGGCTTCAAAATATACTAGATTGGTAGGTAATTAATTTGTACAGAAGGAGCACCTTTTAATGTTTACATTTTGTACTTCCTGGGTAGGTACCTAACAACATTGAATGTGTTATTTATTTACTAGAGTTGTATTTTGTTATAATTATTTTTAGCTTTTTAGTTATAGGTAGAAGTCGATTATATATATTTTTAAATGTTTTATTATCTGACAACTTTTTAATGGAAGTTCTTGTCAAATTCAGTTTCATGATGTTACGCATGAGAGACCAACGAAATGGAAGCCACTCCGGAAGCCTCAAATATATATAGTAAGAACAGAGTGTTGTACTGTAGTCTATATTTATTGTTCTTGTTTTACCTGACATAAACGTTTTCCAAATAGGATATTGATGAGCTTTTTGCCAAGATAAAAAACAAATATAATCCTTAAAGAGAACTTTTAATACAGCGGATACTTCCATTATCCTTAAGAGGACATTAAAAAGAATTTTCCGAGTTCCAATACATCCCAATAAATTTAAAATTGCTCTTTCGCTATTACCATTCCAATAACTCCGTCACATTGAAATTTAATACCCCTAGAAGAAAGAATCCGATTGGCAATTCGATCCACCCCGGTGACCGCATTAAAACTTGAACTTTGTAACCCCACTGAATGAGGCAAACAAAAAAACAACAAAACTCCACGGTTGACTTGATAATTGACGTGGAAGATGTCGGTCGACCTTTTGAATATTCAAAAAGGGGGCGTTTTCTTGGTAGGAAATAGTTCGGCAAGCTCTCAAAGTTTTCCTGTATTGTGAACTTCTACCGCACCGCATCGGCTTCATTAAAGTACACAGAAGTCTTATTTGAAGTCATTGGATGTAATTATTTGCCAAAAATTTACATTTGAGGTTTTGTAATTTCATTAGGGTTGTTTTTTTATTTTAGACAGAGGGTGAAAGTTAACGTCTTGGGGTGAAATTTAATAGTGTGATAATGAGATAAAAGTTGTGAGGTTTCCGGTATTTGGTTGCTAAATAAATTAAAATATAAATGGGATTTTTATGGATTAAGTATCGCCGGCTTATTCAAATGAAATTGCTATACCTGCAGGATATTGCAATGGGAGTAATTTTGAACGCAAATTAAAGCTAAAATTTTGAATAAGACTAACCCCTAAAAACATTAATTTAATCTAAGTGAGTTATTTATATCTGGCTAAAAGCTACTAAATATGGAAATTCCATGGAGTATTTTATGTTTCATTTTATTTTGCCGTTTCATTAGAATTTTCTCATCTCTAATTTTTCCTGCAACAGATAAATATTTCAAATTTTAAATGGGGAACAAAGTGTAGCAAGGCAATTTCGCAAAAAATATTCCTGATAATGGTTGTCGGTACAGAAATTCTTCCCCAATGATATTCTGAGAGAAAGAGGTATGAGCTACCAGTGTTCCTTATATAAATAGTGTTTTGTATATTATGACAATTTAGCGGTTGGTGATGTTACCACTTTTCTTCTAGCAATCTATTCCTCCATCTCAAATTTAGGTCAACTGAAGTTGGTACTATTTCCTTAAGTTCTCCCTTTCTTAAATTTTCTCCTTTCTACAAGATCTTTGTTGATAGGTTAATACATGGTTAACCGAATTAGATTTTCTACGTTTTCGAGATTTTCCAATATACTGAACTCAAGACGATATATTCTATCTGTCCTAGAACCTTCATCACTTAAGCTCACCTCAACTGAATGAAATCTCGAAAAATGAATAATTTTCCTGAAACTCCTAGATGTCGAAACTCACTTCGCGATTAAATATCATTTTGTCAACAAGTATTCTGGAAATGTATTTTATACACTAATGAGTGACAAGTAAATAAGATACTTGTTTTAAGTTATTCAAATAAGTTATTTTTGAATTTGTAAAAGTTTGAGGTCTATTCCTGTACTCATAAGCATAGATCGAACCAGTTCTTTATTTTCATGTATTGATATAATAGAGCTTGGAATTCCGTTTAGTAACAGATTGCCAGGAAGACATCCGTAAAAGCCTTATTTTCGGTATAAAACATTGAAATATTTATAACTTTAAAAACTGAAACTTAATTTTTTTTATTCCAAGAGAATTTGCAGTACGACATCAAAATAATGGAAGGAAGAATTTTTACAAAGTAGTAACTTATTTGACTCTAAAACTCCTTTAGTAGAACAGTGTTTTCGCTGGAGATTTATTGTCAAACTCTTTCTTTCATACAGTTTTTATTGTTTGTCAAAATATTTTGACAGTGAAAATTTGGCGGGTTTCGATGACTTGATACTGAGGGAAGGTACCTTTATTTGATTTCCAAAGAATAAATTTGTCTATTCTATGTTCAGATCAGTTGAAAGTGCCCCGATTTCCGCTATGTTTCCCTTCGTTCAACTTCTTATCTTAAGTTTTACCTTCTTCAAATTAAATTTAAACATGGTCTTTATTTTATCGCAGTCTATTCTATGGTTGCCGGTGCAGATATATGGATGGCAAAATTTGATTTAACCACACGTCTTATGGCAATGTTCTTCATATTGGTGTTCTTTTTAATTCTATATACAAATAGGCAAAGACAAAACGATTAGGTACCATTTTCTCCTCTATCTCTCAACCGATTTTCTTCATTTTTGTTTTGTTTTGTAGCTACTGACGACCTTCAGTGCAGAATGCTAACATTAATTTATAAGATTGGTTCATTCATTAAATAAAATGTTATAAAAATTCATTATTTACGTCCATACTGTCAACGCCAAACAACTGACAGTGTCGCCGCCGCCTGACCTACAAAACTCAAAACATTGAGTAATAATATTTGAACGGAGCGATCGTTAGATATATTCTTAGAGCAGGTACTTCTGGATGTGGCATGCAAGCGTTGTTATTGTTTAATGATAAAATAGTCAATGTAGGAGATCAGTATTGATTTTTCTGACGCGTTGCAGTAACTTTCAAATTAAATATTCAGTTTTTAATTTGAATGTAATTATTTGATTAATATATTATTATCACAACCTTCCGGTAGGTGTTGTGTAAAAAATTGTCAGACAGCGGACAATGGAGAAAGTGTTAAATAATTAAGTTCTCCTAGGGTTGTTGGTCCTCTCTTTTCTTTTATATTCCTGAACTTGATTGAAACCGCAAATGATGAAAACTTTTAGGTTGCAAAGAACAGTCTTCCAATTATTATATCGCATATTGTGCCAAGAGCGGTTCCAGCCAAAAATTTGGGCGATCATTGATTTTTTCAAAAATATTTCGAATACCGATATTTCCAATAGATTTGTCAATATGAGTGAACAATTTTGGTCATTACATCTACTTCTCCGATTTCTCCACAACTCTGTTTCTTATAAAAATATACTTCTTACAATTTCATGAAATAGGAATTTCGACCACTGGGCGACCACCTAAACTTTTTAAAATTTCACCGGAATATGTATGGCTGCTATCACAAGCGACACTGAACACGCAACTTTTGGAATTCTAAGCTGCGTTACATGACTTCGATGTGTAAGAATGGAACTTAATGTATTATTTGTTTGAAAACCGTCTAAAGCGCTTGCAACATAACGTTGGTTAGAACGTTTTACTGTGGACTAAAGACAAACAAAGGATGAATTGGGTACGCGGACACCCTTTTTGAGTCCCATTGGAATAAATATCTCCATAAGGAAGGAGCTGAATTTTGATCGCAATGATCAAACAATTAAGGCCAAGAGATTTTGTACGCACTGCTAGGAGATATCTCAGTGAACATTACAGCTACAAACGTAGTGTCTCACAATGGAAGTACGTAAATTAAAAAACAATATGTTTGTTAGCAAAATAATGTAAAGGTAGATGATGAAAATGTTGAAAAAATTAATGCTTTTACTCCATGTTGTATTTGCAATATGCAGAATGCTTTGTCTACTCACAATTAATTAACTGTTTTAATAAGTTTCTCATTTTGATACCTAGTTAATTAAAAATTAAATCACCAACAGTTTTAAATAAAGAAATCAATATGGTTTGTCACATTATGAACCCATTGCTGGCATCGATTGCAGATATTTCTCATATATTCCACTTCAATTTTTTTAATAATACCTACTTCTGGAAATCATTTCCTAGGACCACTACTCTCACATACGTCCTCATATTCCCAGTGTCGTCTATGACTTAATCTGACTCCTGCAATCTTTCAGAATGAT
The DNA here is from genome assembly GCA_034190945.1 of Octodonta nipae. Taxonomy (NCBI): domain Eukaryota; kingdom Metazoa; phylum Arthropoda; class Insecta; order Coleoptera; family Chrysomelidae; genus Octodonta; species Octodonta nipae. The sequence goes on along the minus strand of CM067218.1, from coordinate 20,796,718 downwards.
GAAACACTTCCTGAATCCCCGATTTAATCTGTAACACATGTTTTAGGATGTAATTTGTGGAATTTGAAATATTGTAAAACTGAATATGAGGACAGGTCCGATGACAGAAGACATCAGCCTTTGATGTATGATATCGATACACCCTCCAGTGTCTTTTGTGACGATCGGACATAGGCGTAGCAATATGACAGAGAGTTATTTCGGTGTGTCATTATAATATGTATTTATCAGTCTCTCTCATTTACTGGGTCAACTGTTAATTCAAATTAAATAACTTTCTATTTCCGGGCTGCTTATACAGAAAATACATGTGGGTTGAAACAAAATTCATATGATCTACATAAATTTATATTTTGGAAAAACTGTCGGACACTGATTTTTTGCTACGATTATTTCCGAATGTAGACTCTCTTCAAAAAAACAATTCGTTATCTAAAAATAAGTTACGGTCATCAAATTTAGTTTTTCATATCTATGTTCATGTCTAAACTCTGCAAGTATTGTTTGTGTATACCTAATCTCAACATGGGTACAAAAATTGGCGATAGGACTTATCAGTAACTAATAACTAACATTATTTTATTTAAAAAGTTTAGTGGCTATGAACGTATAGATTACTTCAAAAACTTCCAGACAATGAGATTTTGAACTTCAGTTTCTAGTAGCTAGTTATGCCTAACCCTCCTAGAACCCCCATATTGTTTTCGCGTTAGGATATTAAATTCACTTATAAGTATGAATTAAATTAATAATTATTGAGGATTTCAATTTGTTAAGGGAAGCGCAACTTATTGGTATCAAAGCTTTTAGTTAACTTGCTATTTTTTATTGATTTCTATCCTAGGAATCATAGGGTTATGATGTTACACATAGCACTACTCCCGATATTGGCTCTTTGCAGGCCCGCACACCGATATTTACTTCGCTATAAAATAATAATTATTTTTTCGTACCTCTTTTCTTAAACGGTTCCCTCTCTAGGACCAACGCTATACGTCCCTGTACCCTGGTAAGCAAAGTCAATTGCCCGAATATAGTGAAAGGAAATCCTTATGTTTGTTTGGCGACCTCTTTGAAATTTCTTTTTTCTAACAGTCTTTTGTAATTTTCTGGTATACCTTTCATATACGCCCATTTTTATTAACAATTCATAATTAAATGTATTGTCAGAATCTCGACAGCTATTATTTTACACCCTTGTCACAAGGCACACCTGTCACAAAAGGAGTCACTTTTTGTATGAAGTGTTTTCCTCTTCCTTAGTTTCTGTTTGTTGTCTTTGCATCTTTTGGAGGTTTTCCAATTGGTTTTCTGCTATAAGGCTTGTTGTCTGTCTCATCCTATTCACGTTTTTCTAGCACACTGAGTTTCGAAATCTGGAACGATCTTAATTTTGGTAAATTTCTCCTAGTGTTCTAGGTAGACTCTATTTCCTATTCCTACATATTGCTTTCTAGCTTAGATTGTTGTTTAGTTTTAGTAAATGAGGCATTTTTCTCTTCCTTTACTAATGTTTTCAAACTTCCATGATTCAATCATTTAAGCTGTTTCCATCAGTTGAAATCAAAAATTCTATTGTCTGCGGCTGAAAGACAGCGAGGTTTTGGAAACTATACCCTGTGAGAGTTGAAGAAGTGAAGGTAACATGTATTCCATTTTTTAAAAGCAAATAACTCTAAAAAGGATAGAGTAATTATTTATTAAATTAATAATAGTTCAACATAAAAAAATGCTTTGATTTTGAAATAAAAAGTTGGACTACCACTACAAAACTAGAGCGAAAATTACTTCTGATAATAAAATATGAAATTAGGAACTTTCAAGCCGAAGGAAGAAACAGCAATGGGCAGGTTTGAAATTGAAGCAAAAAATGACTCCCTGTATTTTCCTAGAGTGTGGATACGGTACGTGGATGACATATTTGCTATATTTAATAGTAATGAGTTTAATGTTAATGATTTTGTTATATATCTTAACAATTGGTTTGCTTCTATTAAATTTACATATGAACAGGAACATAACGGTACTCTACCATTTTTATATGTATTAGTTTTGAGAAATGATAACAATAAGTTATAGTTTGATGTATATAGGAAGGATACTAGTACATATAGATATTTACCTAATACGTGTTTTCACTGTCAACAACATAAACTGGCGCGGATTAATTTTCTTGTACATCGGTTGTTGACATTCCCTCTCTAAAAATAGATGTTTGAAAATGAAAAGAAAACTATTAGAGATATAACTGCATGTAATGGCTATCCAACAGATATTATAGATAAATTAATTAGGAAGAAACGGCTTCAGTTACGAATGAATGTCAACTTTTCGAAATGAGTCACAAGAATAAAAGTTTGTCTCGGTTCCGTACAGTCGTTATATTGGGGGCTTTAAGAAAATTTTTGAAGAACTTGGTATGAAGGCGGTGTATAGAACAACTACAACACTACAGAAATTGTTGGGCAATCCTAAAGATAAACTTGCTGATTTCGAGAAGTCGGGTATTTATGAAATCAAATGTAACGATTGTGATTTAAAGTATTATCAACAGACACGAAGATCTATCAGTACACGTTTCAAAGAAGCATATTGAAATAAGGAAGAGCGTATAAATCTAGTTTTGCACATCATGTTTTAGAACAAAACCACTCTGTAGATTTAACTTTTTTAAATTAGTTAAACAAGTAAATAATTATAGGTAACTGGACTCTTACTTTCTAAGAATCCATAAAATAGGAATTAAAAATGTCATTACTTTATAATCTAGGGAAATAGTAGGTAGGTAATTAAGGATTATCCTAATTTACATAATTCTATTATATAAAATCTGCCTTATTTGTGAAGTCTATTATTACGAATTCAGGATTTACCCTTTGTACTAATTACTTAATAGTTTAGTAATAGGTATAAATTAGAGAAAATTGTAATTTGGACTTAGTTTGGTTTACTCCTTGATGAGAACAACTTATAGTTGTTGAAACGGTGTTCAGGATTTAAAATAAAGGTTTGGTGTTAGGGTTCAAAACTGTGTTTTTACATATACAAGTAGAAACTGTTAACAGATAAAAAAAATGCAAAACTCAAAAACAAAATTTAAACATTTAATACCATGTATCTTTGATACCTGTAATATTTGTATGACACATAATGGGCAAAATCATCATATTTTGTAGTCTCGAAACAACAATTTAGAGATTGGACATTCTTAACGAATCACCCCTATATTAATACCATGAGGAATGCTTTAGAATTTCTGGAAACGCTTTAATTACGACTTTTTCTTACCTAGATTTTAATTACACTAATGCGTGCCATCACGTATTAATGCGTGCTGTATTTGGCAAGATAACAGCTCACCTAATAATCTCCTAGGTGGCGTGACCCAATTCATTCACTATCGTCCATCACCCCCTATCAGTGCACGTCACTGACTCGTCATCATCACCGTCAGCCGCACGTAGACGTAGTGTCGTAATGTGTATTCGGATTACGGCTCTCGGCTCTGTCTCTCATACAGTTCACCCTCCTGTGTAATTTGATATTTTAACTGCCAATTTACATTCCGCAATAAATACATTATCTTTATTGCCCTAGAAGGTGTTAAATGTCATCAGAGGTTATGCTACAGTATCAAACCGCACATTCGTAGATATACGGGATATGGAAGATTGCTTTACAAGGGTATAATCACCGGGAATGTGAAGTGGTTCTGTATTTTTTTTCGGAAATGTTAGATTTTAAATTGACAGTGGTTGAAACGGAAACGTTGAGTATCTTGTGATCAACTGCTGCATCTGGCTAAAAGATATTGTTGCAAATTACTTGGATCTGTCAAATATTCTTGTTGTTTATTGATTCTACTCAACGACAACTAAAATACAAATAAACCGTGTATACAATGCACTCTATGTTTGTGGACCTGGGAATGATATATCATGCAATGTGTTTAATTTTTTTGGGGTTTACTAATATATCTGTCGTAGACATATCGTGAAATTAGACGGTTCATGAACTGTCTAACAGCTGTTTTACCGATCGTACAATATCTAGAAACAATAAATCGCTGAAAAGGGGACAACTGAAAAAACATAAAATATTAGTCGAGAAAGCTAATTTTATTTATCTATAGATAAAATTTTAGTTTTTATTTATTACAAAACTTAAAATACAAAGTCTTTCTTCCTTTTTTATTTATTAACACTAATTAAACTGGAGCGACATCGGCTGTTACACAAAACGTTAGCTTTTTGCACGTCAGGTGCTCTGCGTTGGGAAAATCTTTGCCCTCCACTGCAAATTTTAATAGCTTCTCTTAGCGAAAGCAGTTTGTTTAAGTCTATTTCATCACGTTTAAAAAACTGAAAGCCAGCTGTAACAAGATTATCGGGCCGGAACCACCCTTTTATGATCCCATTCCGGACCCCACCTGATTTAGTTCTTCTTTTTGGTCTGTTATGACACATACAATGTTCTAGGGATCACTAAGGCCACGATCGACTTTTGGTACTGAAAGAATTACCGATTCTATCTTTCATCTTCCGCTATGGCCGATCTTATTCATATGGAAGCCATAAATTTTATCAAACAACTATAATATAATTGATGCATCAACGTATTTCTTTATTAAATATGATTAATTAGCGACACACCTAAACGTTATTTTTACTTAGCAGATTATACTCTCGCCTCGTCTTTTTAATGCTAAAAAATTAATAGTTGAATTAATGTTAAAGCAAAAAGTAATTTAAACTTACGATTATTTTTTGCTGCCTCGATTTCAATAACCATTGAGTCCATCTGATTTTTATTAATTGGTTTTTAGACGTTTTTTCAGCGTAATATCTGTCTAGACTGACATGAAACTGATCTTTGCGATTATACTTGAAATTTTCCGACTTGACCATACAGTGTATGGCAGCACACTCCCTCCAAGGCACGCATAACGTGCCTTTAGGGAAAAATTCACTAACCCCAGATATCCTAGATATCAAAAGGGTTTAGCTCTGTTGCAGCCCTTGCCAGGTTATCAGGCCCGTGGTTGGAGTCGTGGCAGCTTTCCATGAATTTTCTGACCGTGCGGGCTGTTCCTAACAGAACAGCTTTTTGCATTAGTTGGTAAAGATGTTCGTCCAGACCAAGGTATTTTAAATTATTTATTAGAAGTTTTGGGACTACTCCTTTTATTTACATAACAATTGGTACAGTTTGTGTGTTGTTCCAAATCCCTGTATTTGGCTATTTTTTCAGCCTGCTAATATTAATGTGATTGTTATTAGGATTAAGGTCATTGTCAAATATTTTAATTTACATCTTAGAATTGTGCCTTTTTTATCCAAGTTTCTTAACCATTGACAACGGGGTCTGACCTAGACCCCGAAACGTTTGGAATATACAGCAATTTTCTTTAAACTGTCGTGTTATTTCCCAAGAGGTTATTAGACAGTTAGCCCTGTTGTTCTCTGCTTTGATTAGATGTGAAGTCAAGTTTCCGAACTTTTTAACTTGTACCTTTTCTATCTGTGCTATTTCCCTTATGACTTAGTTTGAAAATTTAATTTGGAGAACTCGTAACCATTAAGACCAGTAACCTATGTAAGTAGTAACCAGAAAGCCCCGTAACCTAGGTAATTTTACAAACTTTCTAAATTCATAATCAAAACTGGACGCACTAAAGTACTGCATTTAAATGAATGTAATCTAAAAAGTTGAATGAAATTTTTTGGGGTATTTTGCGTTTCAAGTACCGCAGTAACTTCTACTTTTTCTTCTTCTCTGTTTCAGGTATAGATTATTCAAAAACCATTGCCTCCTAATTTCTTTATGCTGAAAATATCCAGTTCCCTTCTTATACAATCATACCTTATTCTCTCCATACGTATGCAACCTTCAACCCTTCTTAAGAAGCTAATTTCTTGGTTTTTTAAACTGTTTTGATTTTTCTTGGTCATTGTTCAGATCTAGCTGCCATATGTCAGAAACGATACAACCATCGTACTATAAATCTTTATTTGTGTTTCTTTCCTGGTTTATGTTTAAGCGTTCTTGATGTTGTTCCTCATATAAATGAGTATTTATTAAGTTTTTATTCAATGTCATTATCTTGATAATGTGATATATCGCAACCTAGATATATAAAATATGATACATGTTCTAATATTTCATTACAAAATACTATCTTAGATCTGACAGGATGTTCACCCGAAAAGGCCATTACTTTACTTCTGTCCCAGTAACTTACATACTAAATATATTGTCTTGCTTACAAAAAAGGCCATCTCGAAAAGTTGCAATTGTCAATTGATTGGTTAATTAATTGACTTTGAGGTTTACTTCTTGATGTCTCTTTGACAGGAGCTGTTGCCTCTATGGAGGGTGTCCTTTTCTTGGAATGTTCTTTTTTAAATAATATATTCGCCTTGTTCCGGTCCATTTTGTAAATACCATTATCCGTTAGTACATGATTTGTTAATCTTGATCTGTCTATATGTCTTCTTGAGGCGTAGTGTTCGTCTTCTTAATTTCTTATTTGGGGAAGTCTTGATGTTTCTCCAGTATATGGTTTTCCGTATACATAAGGCATACTCTTTACTCAATTTTTGGGCCTTTGGTTAGCATTTTCTTGTTTTATTTTGTTAAATTTGATCTTGTATGTATTATATGTTTTATAAATAGAAGTTAAAAACGATTTTTAACATTGACAATAAGGATTTCCTACTATATGAAAGACCCTGCATACTAATATGTTAAGTCAAAACATGACAATTTGAAAAAACTTTTACGTATACGTACGAAAGTGTATTTGAAATCTTTTCGTTCAATTTTTACATTATTGGTCTTCAGGATGTCTAGTAGAATTTAGAGCCTCCTCATATTTTTGATGTCGAATGAAATCACAAATTTATTTAAACTGCAGCAGTTCATTGCACTGACAGATAAGTGAATTAGCAACAACGCATCCATATATTTTCCACAATATTGTCACATGTGCATTAACTATTAAACATTTGACTGTGTTAAATTGAACTGAAATGCAGACAGTACCGTAAACAAAACGGATTCGAAAATCAAAGCTGAACGTTAAACAAAATCAAAGCGACCCAACGAGGTTCATCAGCCAATAAAGCGAGACTGATGGTTACGGTTCGGGCGCAAAATTAAAACACACCAATGGAAATAACAAATGCCGTTTGTTGCTCTCTCCCATTTTGTCAATAAACGTTTAATTGAATTTTAGATATTTACTAAACTAGCTGTCACATACACATACCGCAAAATATTTTGGGAATTATATTCGATCAAAAAGCCCGAATGTGCTTCACGCAGCATCGCTCGTATGACGTGAATTCGCTTTTCAAAGTGACTGTCATCGCCAATATTACAGAATTGAAATGATAATTTTAATTGTTGTTTTGTGTTTGATTATTACGTAAGCTAATGTGAATTAAAATCATGTACAATCAATTCCGGATGGTAATTGCGTTAACTGATTTCGTTTAAGTGTTTACGTTCAGAACTACTAATGATTTCAAAGAAAATTAGTATTTTTTTTTTTAATGAAAGCTTTACGTACTAACCCATGAAACCAAGACAATATACTGATGAATCTACGTTTTTGAAATGCATATCGAAAATTTAAATGCGAAAAGACTCTGAGACGTGTATGCTATTATGTTATATTATTCTGAACATGTATATATAGGCAACTGTTTTTGCAAAATACGGACTAACCAATATTATAAATGCGAAACTGAGATTTGTTTGTTTGTTAAGCTTTCACGCCTAAAGAGCCCCAATCGATTGTCATGAATTTGGTTATAGATATAGATGGGACTCTGGAGACGGTTCTAGACTATTTTTCCTCTCGAAAAACTTATAGAGGGTGTGGTGAGGTTAGGAGATCACTTTAGTCAGTAAGGACCAAGTAGGACTTCACACGAGACCGAGATATTTCTTTTCTCGTCTCGCTCTCGTCTCGAAAAAGCGAGATGAGATGAGACGTTTTGGATAGGGCTTCACACTAGAGCGAGATTTTTCTCCTTTTTTTTTATTTTTATTAATTTTTTTTTTTAGTTTTTACTCAACAAACTAGAAGAGGTCTACATTGAAAAAATATATAACCTGTTAACGCTTCTTGTAGTAACATTTCTCTTATCGTAAATATTTATCCTTGCCGATTTTTATATTTTAAGTTCGAATGATTTTTTTTAAAGGTCGATGGGTTGCCTTACTCTCGGTTAAGTACATGTATCAGGGTTTCTTTTGTTAGAAATTTTGTACCTGGGAGATCCTCTTATTTACAACAGACATACAGTAAACATTATAAATTCAATACTAAACGGACAACATTTATTGCCCCTGAATACCGATGTTTTGAAAAATTTATTTATTTTATTATTGTATACATCTGCGTAAGTATACAATTGGTCAGATACTCAAGTATTTGGTTAAAAATACTCTCTTCGAGGTGTCATTCTTTTGTGCGCAAGGCAATATAAATGATAAATATTGTTCCTGGTCGGTAACCTTCATCAGTTGCACTTCCCATAATAGAAAGTCCTCTCGAACGCATATTTATGTATTTTATACATAGCAGTAAATTTGAAGACGCGAGATGTAAAACCGACATCTAGGATTTTCGGCGAAACTAGCACACAGAGGTTTCGGATCTGGAGCCATTCCGTGTAATTGTTGTTCTCCCGTAACAGCTAGGACAGAATGTTATGATAAAATTTCCAGGTGAAGTGTCAGAGATATTGAATACTCTCTTCGAGGTGTCGGTCTGTTATACGCTAGACATGATATAAGTTGTTTTTGGTCGGGAAACTTCATCAGTTACAATTACACGGAACGGCTCCAGATTCGGAACTTCTGTGTGCTAATTTCCTAGATGTCCGTCTTACATCTCGCGTCTACAAATTTACTGCTATATATCAAATACATAAATAAGTGTTCTCAAGAACATTCTATTGTGGGAAGTGCAACTGATAAAGGTTCCCGATCAGAAACAATATATATCATATATTTTGTCTTTCGTACAAAAGAATGACACCTCGAAGACGTTGAGTCAGGAACGATTAAGCTGCCTGTATATCTCTGTCAAACAGGTGAAGTAACCCGAAGCTGAATTTTCAGACGATCGTGACATTCTATCCTAGGAGTTACGGAAGAACATCATGTGAAATAACATTTCATCATCTAGATAGCTCGGAACCTCTGTGTGCTGGTTTCCCCAAATTCTAGCTTCACAAGTTGCTATCTATTAGACAATACTATCTGCTATCTCGCGTTTACTTAAATTATTTGTGAAATTTAAGGAAGAAAATGAATAACAAACATAATTTAGATAATTCTCTTTATGCAAAAAAATCCAATTAAATTGTAGAGATAAAATTTATGTTAAACTGGGTGACCAAAAATTGACAAAAAAAACCCTAAATCATTGAAAGATAATGTGATGCAAACGTTATATGTTTAAATTTTTGGTTATGGAGTAATTTAAAATATAAGATTAGAGTTTGTACAATAAAAATATTTATGTACTTGTTAAAATATTTTTGTATAATAGCCTATTAAGTAGTATTAAAATATTATTTATTAATAATTATTACTTAGATTATGTAATATTTATGATAATTATATAAAATTAAGCGAGACGAGACAACTGGTAACGAGACGAGACCGAGACTTGAACGATAATTATTTTTTGATGAATTAAGGAACCCGAGAGTTTTGATAATCTCGCCTACTATCGTCTCATGTGATGCCGTAGGACCAATCGATGTCGATCAAACATACTATAGCCATTGTCACCCACAGTATGTAGCCACAGAAATATATAAATATCAAAACAATTTTAATAGCAAATTTGTACAAATAAAACTCAATACAATTGTTGGTCTCAGAGGCCCAACACGTAAGTCATCGCTGAGACTTGCGGTCCCTCAAATCCCAACTAACCAATCCAAATACTGCCTGGTCCAGTGCTCCAACGCTCTTGGTCCTTCGATAGCGACACTGAAGATGTCTGCCATAGCTGCAGATGAAACGTTCGGAAGAAATGTAGTTTTGTTTACTAATCTGAAATCGCCCGTCAATTTTTAACATAATATTTTGCGTATTATAATGTTGCATTATTAATTTACAAACCGCTACTTTGAGTATGTATGTAAGCTATTAATGACGAAAATAGTACTAACCAAACTAATAGATGCCATAATATCATTGGAAGAGAGCAGAGTATCCTATGCACTATTTATAAAGGGCAAATAACAGAAAAAGCATTCGACCAAGTTAAGCTGAAGGACGTGGTTCATCTTGTATACCATTATAGTTTATTATGGCAATGGAATAGACCTATAAGCAAAAACAACACAATACAGACCAAAATATAGGACATAGAAACTGACGCAGATATAAGACAGGAAAACTCCTTAGGCCCCTCATCTTCAATCGTATAAAGATTAATGTTGTAAGATGGAAATAAAGACATAAGATTGATCTGCCTGACAGATGATGCAAGGGAGGAGTGAAAATTACTTACAAAGACTGAAAAGAATAGCAAACAAGTGTAATGTGGTAGTTTCAGCCAAGAAGACGAAAACTGTCACAAACAAAGAACATGTTAGATGTAAGACAGGGGTTGGTTGCACCAGCATAAAACAAGTGATTCAAGACAACTACCTAAGAATGACATTAACCAGCTATGGAAATGTAGACACAGAATAATACAATACAGTGTGTGATATTACAACGAAAACTAACCCAAGGATTAACAAATCTACTATGAGGACAGTAATGACATACATGGCAGAAAGAAAACCTGACACTTCCAAAACACAAAAGATGCTTGAGAGAGAGAGAGAGAGAGAGAGAATAATCAAGAACAGTAAGAGACAAATCGCCAGCCCTTAGAAGAAATTTGAACCGACACGGGAAAAGAAAGAGTGATAATAAAACATAAACAGGAAACCTAATACACTATGAGGCGGAACTACCTGAAATGAATTTCTACCTCCAGGAGTTTCAGAAAAAAATAAGTCACAGAGACTCCAAATCGGGATTCCTTCTGTGTGTAATACTATTTCCCTTGCCATTTCTACTGTAGGTATCACAAATAAACGGTAACGTATAGTACGAATCCCGATTCGGAGACTCAGTGAGCAAGTTTTTTCCTGAATATCCTAAATATCGAAATTCATTTCACAATATTATTAAATTTAGTTATATATTCTAAATACATAAATAATTATTCGAGATTTCAATCGGTTGAACTTATGAAGGATCTCGACTAGAAACAATATATTGTATTGCGTTCAATGTACTATAAAATCTCCGTAGACTTTTTTGTTAAGTGATAATATTAATTTTATATAAAAAAACACTTGTCAACGCTCTTACTTTATACTTAATCACCTATGTTTTTGTGAATATTTTCTTAAAATAACAAAAAATTACACTTTTCCTGCTAACAGAAACTTTACGCAAAATATATTTCTTTTAATATCAATATGGCATTTTATTTTTCTCGATAATATTCATTTATTCATTGATATCTACTTTGTCCATTTAAAGTGTTCACTCGCACTTCTAGAATTCACTCAAAAATTGACAAAGAAGCAACCATATGTGAGCAGTTGAATTATCGTGAATCAGAAATCGTGATTCGGTGTTTGCAAAAACTGGGTCGTTTTTCTATATTGTGTAATATCCCTCATTGCCTGTTCCATCTGCTGACTGGAACTCACGATGTACAACGCCACTGTAACCGAAGAAAACCGTATTAGTCTGAACTTAGCATACTTTTTTCAGTGTTAGCTCTTCTGGCCACTTCCATTAGACTTCTGTGTATTTGATTTCGACGTCATAGCTACATATTCATATTTTGTCACCAGTTGACACTTTCGAGCAATTCTAGATCGTTATTGACTTCAGTTACCAGCCCTTGAGCGATGCTTATGCCACAGATCTTTTGGTCCAAATTTAGCAATTTCAGACCTACACGTTTTATGCATAAAACTTCCAAAAAAGTCCATGATGTGAGCCTCACTTCCTCAGTAACTTTTGAAAAAGTGATGTGACAATTTCGCGTAACAATTTCACTCACAACTAAACTTTTTGACCGGTTGTAGACGTGCCGATGGACATTGGCCCTTCTCGGCACTTTGTGAAGAGATGATATTGTCGCTACATGTTGGGGACATGTGAATCAATATAACAACCAAAAAACCCAATGTTCCTAGCTCGTGAAATTGGAAAACTCAACTTTTTTGAAAAGCCCACATATAAAAAGTTAAAAATAGGTATAAATAACTAGTACATGAATCCTACTGTCTTTAGAAAAAACCTATGTCATCAATGCATTAAACTAATGGCTTTCAATTATTTGTACATGAAAGGTTGCATTAAAATCCTGCAATTAAGAACAAAAACACTAATAATAAATAAGAAGCAATTAAAAGCTTCTAGTAGTAAAAAGAAAAACTATTTCTGAGCGAGAAACATTTCCTTTAATCTTCCACTCTACCGGTTCAATTATGGAAAATCCTTCGATAACATTCCTCCGGAAAAATCCTTTGAAACCCGAGGATAATGTATCAATTAAAGATAAATGACTGACGCTTTCAAATTCTCGTTAACTTTTCTAAGGCAAACGGACATTAATAATTGAGCGTGGCGGTATAGCTCAATTGCAGCAGCAAACGATTGAAAAAAGAATAAGTAAAAATGTCCATTACGGCATTATGAGGCCAATCGATACGTGCTATAAAAGTTTCAATTGTTCAAACGATGCGAATAATTCATCGCATAAAAACTTCATGAAGTCTTTGATGTCATTGCGGGAACTCTATATTAATAACATTAAAATTGAAAAGCCATCATAGACCACAAGGAATAAGCAATAAAGTGGAAGAAATTATTGTTTTGCGATCAAAGAGGGCGATGAAATATTCAAGCCGATAAAGATTTTGTTGTCTTCTTTAATGATGCCGGAGAAGTAACAGTTGTATTAATAACAGAAGATGTTTAATTTTAGTTGAATCGATTTATATTGCGTGCAAAAATATCAGACCAACCAGATACTTTTATTGGCCTAAATTCTGGTAGAAAGTTGTTAAAACAAAAAAATATGAAATGCAACTTTTGTTGTTAAGGCTCCTTGAGAATTATCCAAAAAATAATTAAAAATGTGTAAGTGAAAGTAGATTCTTGTGAGTAGTAAGGAATGAGACCTTTTCTGCAGAGTAACAAATCGGTTATTAAATCTCCGGACCTAAACCCAAAAACCAGAGACTGCCGAAATTCGACAATATTCATTAATATAGTCATCTTCTTTAGCGGTTTGGCTTATTGGCCAGGCAAAATTAATAAGACCCAGAAAGGTCGAAGGTATACCGTAACGCTAGGTTATGGTCCAACAGTAGTGTAAGCCAGGTTCCAAACTGAAATTTTCCCATTTACATAAAATATGTAATTGGGAAAAATAGTTCTGTATGTCAAAATTGTTCTCAACGACCCAGCATTCTTTCCAATTCCCCAATTGAGTTGTTCCATTCTTAACGTCCTGCCTCTTGACGCTAATAATTATCCCATCTTGGAAGTTTATAAATAAACTTCCCCTAACTAGATTTAACCAGATTTAACTTTTTGTTAGAAAGAAAGGTTTTCGCAACCCGAATACATATTTCTAACACCAACAAATGAATTAGAAATATTAGACATTATTAAAAATATGAAAACTGAAAGTAGTGGTGTCGATGAAATTAACACAAAAACTGCATTCGCATTAGCCAACTTTATTGCAGAACCTCTCGCACATATAATTAATTTATGTATCGAAAGATCCATTTGGCCTGATGCGCTTAAACGAGCTGATATAAAGCAAAGAAAAGCATATCATGTCAAACTACAGACCCATCTCATTGATATCTAATGTAGCTAAAATCTTGGAAAAAATTATTTACAATAGAATTTTAGAATTTGTGAACAAGCATAAAATAATATCAAAAAAACAGTATGGCTTCATGTAGAAAATAGGTACAAAGGATGCCTTAAATTTTCTAACAAATGTAATTTATGAAAAGCTTCATAAGAGTACCCCAATTGCAGCTACATTTCTAGACTTGATACTGTCAATCACAAGATATTATTAGAAAAATTGTCCTGCTATGGAATAAGAGGCAAAGCTTATAAGCTCATGACTGCTTATTTGCAAGACAGCGTGTTAAAGTAAATGCGGTCGTAAGTGAATATTGTGAAGTTCAAACAAGTGTTCCACAAGGAACAGTACTGGGACAATTGTTATTCATTCTTTAATGACTTACTAACAACTATGCTTGATGACGTAATAATATCATTTATATTTATTGGTTAAATAAATAAATTAATAAATAAATAAATGTATAATGTAAAACATACAAACTTTATTTTATTGATCTACAAATCTCAAACATTGTTCAAGCGTGCCTTTCTAACTAATATGTTTTACAAACTGTACATAATAATGAAATATCATACCTATGAAGTAAGAAGAAAAAAAGTAAATAGGTTTCTTTAATAAGAAATGAAGTTGTTCGAATAATGTCAAATGTGATAATGAAGTAATTGTGATACAAAAATTTCAAATATAAATGAAATATAACATTTGTCTGTATTTTTTAATAAACTATATTTTTAATAGTTAGTATGTAGCCTAAGTTAAGGTGTTGATCTAGTATCTCACGGGAGAAGCTCGGTCATACAAGTACTAGAAATGTGACATGGGAATATTTCTAGCTTACAATTGATGACAACTTTTGAAATGCCATTTAAAAGACATTTAAGCTCTATATGTAGGCACGATGAAATAATTAATCTCAAGTTCAATTTCATTATTAACCAGTATATTCGATTCATCTTGATAATACGTACGTAATACCCACAGACCTAAGAATTAAATAGACCCAATTGTTTACATTTTTATGCGCTCCGACATTCAAATTATCTCTTTTTATTCTCGATACACTGTTGCCAGATTCCACAAAATCATTATAAGCTAATTGACAGGAATATAGAAACTAAAATATTTTACTCATTTACACACAATATATAACATGCAACAGAAAATATAAACCATAATTTACTTAATTATATAAGACGCTTAATGTGGCGCTGGCATATTTACTACAGAAATATCTCAAATTATTCTCATATTGTAGTATAATACATAAAATGGCTACATTTGGCAATGCTTTTACTACTTTTACGATGGGATAACGACCAGTATGGATTTATGAATGAAATTATTTCTTACCGTCTTGCCGGCAAGAAACTGTGTTTGGTTGAGGTTAAGTACATTTTTGGTGATATTTTGAAGCTTTTTGTAAAAAAAATATTTTATTTATTGCTTAATCATGGTGCGTGGTTGTGTAGTTTGTGGAAAAGTAGATAACTTGTTTCCGAATTTATCTTTTCAACGGTAAGTGATTATGAATACTTTGTTTATGTCTCAGTGGCGTACTGTTTAAGCTTTATTTCACAAGTATATTTAGGAAAAATTGACAGTCCATATCTTTTTAACAATGATTATAATATTATTTATAGAAAAGTGGATAGAGATTTTGCTACTTTTTATACAAAGCCCTATTTTTAGAGGATCTATAGAAAAAATCATATAGTAAAATTTTTACATTCATTAAATTTATACAGCCTTTGTAGTAGAAAAAAAGAATAAAAGATCAGGATATAGTAGTAATCGTGGTCTTTATAGGCTCTAACATGTATATAAATCAATTATAGTTCTTCATTTTTACTACATAGTTTAACTCTATTTTATTGTGTAAACAAATGCCTTACAAAAAACAGCAAAGTAGAGCTATGTATTGGAAGTTGACAAATGTACTAAAATTAAAAATGTGCTAATTTGCCCTACACTTATGAGTGTAAACCAACGACTAATTTACAACAATATGCTTTTCATTTATAATATGTTGCCCCAGTATATGTCTAAAAGGATAACACTGCTACGTAAAATTCGTCAGTACCACACCAGTACTTCATTGAGTAAGGAAATGTGGTACCAAGGACCTGGTAATATACAATAAGCTTACTTTTTATACAAGATATATAAATAGTCTTTATATGTTTAAGTAAAATGTGGCATATGTAAAAACTAATTATATTTAAATAATAGATTGAATTGTAATAGTTTAAGTACGAAATAATGTTAATTAGATATATAAGTTTTTATGTAGCAGAATAATTGCTCATAAATGCTACTACTACTACATATTGGATTTTTTATTTTGAATTTAGAAAATCTGTCTTCATACCCTCATCATCGATATCAAAAACCCCTATTTACAATTTTTTACGCAAATTCATTTAGTTCGACTTATACGCCATATTGGATTTTTCATTTTGAATTTCGAAAATCGTTCCTCAAATCTATAATCAGCAACACCGAAAATCCCTATGTACAAGTTTTTAGGTAGATTCATTGAGTTTGATTAGCAGTCCGCCATATTGCATTCTAGATTTTGAATTTCGAGAATCTGTCCTTAAATCCATAATGTGCGACACCAATACATTCCTCTTACCCATAACAATTGACGCCTTTACCACTCAATATGGAGTTTTCAAAAATAATTAAGTTCCCAATTGCAAATAAATATTTAGAAATTTCAAAGTTTGATGAGTTATACTTATTTTATCACCATAATTGTTGTATTACATTAAAATTTTACAAAAAGATTTTGTAATATTGAATTTAAAATATGTAATAGATGTTGGATTACATTTATTTATTTATTTCTGCGTTACGCTACTGGATATTATACGAGAACAGGTCTCAAGCTGGACATTGTTGCCGTGGAGCAACTCATGATGCTCTGTCTTTTTCCCACTCATGATTTATTTACATTTAATGTTGGATCGATTTTGTATCGGATTTATGAATGAAGCTTTCGGTCTCTTGAATTTATAGGTCTGTGGTAATACCCTGCACGTACGGACAGAAATTAAAATGTGCATTATTAACTTACATATAATTTTCTTTTTTTAATAACGGAGATATCGTAATTTGCAGTACTAATGTCGCACGGTGTATATGTAATTTTGAAAACACTCGAGTTTAACAAAAAAAAATCGAGCATTGTATTCCAGCATATTGTAAATTGGTCTAACTTCTATTCGTGTTTTTATCAACGTACTATACATAAAATTACATAAAAAATTGAAAATGGTGAGCAACTCTTGTGGTTATCTTATACTTTTGCCAATCAAAGCACCGAAAGAACAGCTACAGTTATCTACACCTTAAATAAATTCACTGTATTAATCCCTACTTCTACCCCAAGAACTACATCTGATGCCAGCTCTAGAACAGCAACGTCCTTTATGGAAAGCAAACCTAACACATTTTCCTTGCATAACCAATTTCTGTAACGACACGAAATAGGAACCGAAGACCTGCGGAAGCCTTTCCGGTTGCCTGCTATATAATATTGCAAATACAAGATTGATTACGAGTTATCCAAGCGAAAATCTGATTAATTCGATTTGCCGTTGTTGGAAATTGTGCCAGTGAAATTCTGGTCGAGCTCTCTAAGCTTCAAGTGTGTACGTACGGTTGCCGGAAGCCGCTGCCGGGTAATTTCGAATTCATTTGATTGGATTGGCAACTCAATCGCACTGTGTTGTGTTTCTAGTTTGCAGCGCATATGAAATTCATCTTAATTCTATTGGAAATAGATTCGTGTTTTGTTATTATTTGATACAACATTTTTTTATATTTCTATTAATTATTTGACAATTACTCAGAAAGGTCGGTGTAAAACGTTATCCAATTTACATGCCTACTAAGCTGACCTGTTAATCTTATACAGCGCCAACTTACTGCTCCAGCAGGGGCCATGATAGCTTAAACGTTAAACCTCACAGTCACAGTCATATCTCCGGACGCGAAATATTGTGGTGCACAAAATCCGTTTTCAAAATCTTCTTATAGATTTACACAACAGAATTCAAATAAAATGAGAAGCACCCATAGGAAGAAAACAATATGTTTCATATAGTTTAAAAATGCGATTGTTATGTTATATTTTTATCTTTAGAAATAATCTCATACAAACCTCCTTAATATATTCCTGTCTTTTATTTGCATCAGGATAAACTTTGTAAATATATTTAATACTTATTATTCCGATTTCCGAGATTTGTTTTGACATTTACTTGCATTAAATCTTAGGTTATCGATAACCGATATAAGTCCAGGACTCTCTGCGTACCTCGTGTTAGGCCGAGTTCACTGTCTTCATAGACAAGCAATAAGGACGAACGCTTCTGGGGTGAATTTTATAGTTGGATATTTAGTCGATTCCTAGAAAGGTGCTATTGTCCTCATCGTTCATCCTGGCATAGGGTATTTTGCGTTTAAGGATGTATAGTTTTACGGTGTTGTGTTCGATTGACAGCAGACTTGTGACTGAAAAAAGAAAGTGAGTGGTGGTAATTTTTGGAAGTTGATTAGATGCCGGCTGGCATGCCCAAAGTTTAAGAGATTATTCAGAATTTTTTTGGCTTGAGTAGCCATCCGTTTCGGGAACTGTCTGGAATCCCTATATTTGTTTCCCAGTGTTTGGTGGTCGTTGTGTGAATATTTACTGGGAGAAATCTCGCTAGAGGATATAAAACTTTCTGGTGCTGCTGCATTTACCGAGACACCATCGTGGTCATATCACTTGCGGCCATATTTACAAGGAAAACCCTGGTCTTATTAGGGTAAGTGTCTCCTGAAATTCAGTATCACATGTCTTGATACAATCTATAGAATCTCATTTCGAGTGCTGAGACATTGTTTCTTTCTTTTAGGGTTTTTTTTTGTGTACGGTTTTATTACGTTTATGGCTTGTGGCATACTGATTTGAAATGTCCGGTTAATGGCTTATCGATTTGAATATAATTGGATTGGATGCGTATAAGGTTTGTGGACTCTGGCTATTGGAGCATAATTAATTGGCTTGAAGCAATGATCAGGTCTTGATGCTTGAAAAATTTGTAAGCGTACCTGAACTCGGTCTACTCCAGCGTCGGTTATTGGCTGACCTTCAACAGACCTTCAGTTCCGACTTCTTACTGGATTTTCCAAGTTAAGTGTTATTGACTTATTTTGGGTTGCTTGATTGTCTGCGATACCGATTATATTTGTAAGACATTTAAAGTTGCGGCTAATGATATATACTAGCTGTCGCCCAGTGGTCGAAATTCGACCAATTGTGTCAATATCTCTGGCAGGTTAAGTAATATGAAAATTTTATCGTGACATTCTATCCTAGGACTTTAGGAAGAACAGCAATTACACAGAACGGATCCAGATTCGGAACATCTGTGTGATAGTTTCCTCGAAAATCCTAGATGTCGGTCTTACATCTCGCTTCTACAAATAAGTAACGAAATTCAAGTTTTTTTCAGATATAATTCATAGAACTTTATTTGTGTTCAAATTCGTAATTCTTAATTTAATATGACAACAATTCAACTGCTAATGGGTTACCCTACATATTTATTTTTTCTAACACCCCTGTATAGCTATAATTGCACTCAATTCTCTAACATTTATTAAAATCCTCATTATAATAATTCCATCTCATTATATATTTCCACCACCCTGTATATGCAACTGCTTATGGACCATGCATAATATTTTTTAACATTTTTCAACCACCAGGTAAACCATTCTGTATATGCCACTGCCTATGACCCACCATATTTACTCTTTTTGTTTATGAAATTTTTAATTATCTTCTGTAACTATAATTCTACTCCGACCTATATTTCAATCATTATATATATGGAACTCTTCGTGGTCTACTCTATAAATCATTTCTTATTCTAACATTTTTTATCACCATCCTGTATATCTATAATTCCTCTTACCCTATATTTCATCTTAACTATATATACAACAGCTTATGGGTTACGAAATGTTGCATTTCCATTTCCGCCACCCTGTATATGCATCTATGTATAACATTTTTTGTACCACCCTGTATAACTGTAATTTTACTGCACCTTCTATTCCAAGAACCCTGTAAATTCAACCGCTAATGGGCTTCCCTATATAATTATTTTATTAGTTATAATTGCACTCTACTCTATATTTTAAACACCCTAAATATGCAACTGCTTATGTGCCACCCATTAAAAATATTATTTCTAACATATCTGGAATCGCCCTGTATAATTATATATTCAACGATTACTTTACCCACTAAACAATAACAACGCTTGCATGCCACCTCCAGAAGTACATGCTCTAAGTATATAATAGCATTGATCTGTCTATATATAATTACTCAATGGTTTGAGTCTGGCGGTAGCGGCACGCGGCACATTCATTTGTTTGGCATTGACATTATTGACGTAAATAATGAATTTTTATTATATTTTATTTAATTAATGAACCAATATTATAAATTAAGATTAGCATTCTGCACTGAAGGTCATCAGTAGCTACTAAACAAAACAAAAATGAAGAAAATCGGTTGAGAAACAGAGGAGAAAATGGTACCTAATCGTTTTGTCTTAGCCTATTTATATATAGATACTTATTTTTCAACTGTTAGCGGAAATTAACATAGAGCATCATACTCATTATACGTAAATACCTCCCCTCGAGCTCGAGTGAAGTGTTATCATCATCATTCGTTTAATTTCTGAAATAAATAACTGCTGTTGTAATCTTATTGCCATGTAAGACGTTTAGCTCACGACACAGCAATAGTCGAGTCAACTTTTAGCTTATCGAACTCTGAATTTGTAATTATCGAAGCATACACTCAAAAAAAGGAAAATTGTTGTCTAATAAAATGTCGTACTGTACCTATGATTTGAGACTGTACATTAAACGTTTAGTCTAATACATTGTTTTATTGATCGCTACTAGTATTGGTAGGTATCCTGGTCAGGCTTATTGAAGGTATAGACCTGCCTGGCGCCCATATCTAACTCTCATTATATTTCACATCAACGAATCTCCCCGTCTCCACCGGTAATACCTTCTACCCTCTACCCCCGCCCCTCTAAGTAAGTAAAATTTTTAGGGTGGCACGTTTAACCTACAAAATATAGGTATAGACAATGAGGATATTCGTCTACTAAAATATTTTCATGGAAACCGGAGAGCTAATGTCAAAATAAACAACAAAATGTGGGAGATTATAGAAACTTGTAAAGGTGTTCGACATGCCTGCGTATTGCCTCCAATAAACTTTATTTTATATACTAAAATTCTATTTAAAATCTGTAAAGATGTATTAAAATAAACGACAATTTGGTATGCAGATGACACGATAAGTGCTGCTTGTGAGTAATAACTCCTTATAAATGTCAAGAAAACAATAGTAATAACAACATCTCGAACCCAAAGTATCTCTATACGTATTCTTATAAATGATACGATGTTAAACTGGTTATACAAATTCGTATATCTGGCATGACTAATTTACGCCAAACTTGACCCCGACATCGAAATCAGAGCCAGAATTGAACGTGCCCGGGATAATTTTATCCGAATCTAGACCTCGAATTCCACATAGGCCCTCCAAGTGCTATTTATGGTATGGAGCAGAAACCTGCAATTTCAAAACTAACCCAATGAATAGGATCGAGGCTTTTGAAATATGGACATACCAAAGAAATAGTGAAGATCCCATATACTGCCCTCATGACAAAGGAAGTAGTCTTAAAACGAGTAAACACAGAAAGAGAATTTCTCCATACCGAAAAACTTAGGAAAATATAAGTGGACATATCCTGAGGCACGATAAGCATAACATCTTACAACTAATAATAAAAAGAAAGATTAGAGGCAAAAGATCCCTTGGTAGAAAAAAGCCTAAATTTCGAGAAACACATCAGACTCGCCTGAAAATTTTGAAATGTTGATCACTAACTTCCATTACGTGACGCCACTGGAAGAAGTCGAAATCTTATATTTTACGTAATTAAAAAAATGTATTCCATAAAATGTCACAAAGTTCGGGGGACAGAAGCACTGCTGCATGTAAGACAATGAATATACAACTTCTTTATATTAAAACATTGGTTACAAATTAGAATTTTAGATATCATTTGCTTGAAAAACCCGCAAAAACATTCCTAAACTTTCCCGCATCTGTACCAAAACATATATTATATTTTATCTTTGTTTAAAAACAGTTCTCAGGTAATTTTAAAAACATGATCAGGGAGAGACTGGAGCATCCAGAAAATCTGTTTGGCCAGTATTAGTGGCCACACTCTTGATCC
The DNA here is from genome assembly GCA_034190945.1 of Octodonta nipae. NCBI lineage: Eukaryota > Metazoa > Arthropoda > Insecta > Coleoptera > Chrysomelidae > Octodonta > Octodonta nipae. The sequence continues at coordinate 20,774,431 of CM067218.1, read as the reverse complement.
TTAAAGTAGGAACATTTTAATACAGTAATTCAACAATTATTGGTTAAGTGGATTTTACCAAAATGTTGTTAATTATAATTTATATTTAAAAAAGAACTGACTTCAGCTGACTTAATATAAAAACCATTTTATCACTATTTTCAGACATATCTCTCTCTCTCTCTCCCTCTCTCTTTCTTCCTCTCAAATTTCTATTCATTTTCTATATTCTCCAAATATAATTTAACGTTTTTGATTTATTTTATTATTTGGGCCACTTTCTATAAGTGTAACTCTAATTCACTCTATATTGCATCCACAACTGTACATGCTTCTGTGTATTGCTCACCCCTATATAACTTATTGGTTTATCATTTTAGAACCACCCTGTACAACTATAATTCAACGCAACACAATATTGCAACGGTCCGGATATTCTTTAAAACCACCCTGTATAAGTATAAATCCTCTCCACACTATTGACTGATTGTATTTTTCTATTGCTTAACTAATTCCTGTATACTTATGATTTTATTTCGCCCCATATATCTGGTACTCCATTTATGCAACTGCTCGTGGTCTACCCTATATAACAAAATTCACATTTGTGAATCACATTATGTCTATAATTTTACTCTACCATTTATTTGAACCACCCGGTATATCCAACTGGTTCTAAATTTTTTTGAACCTATCTCTATAATTATATCCCGTCCTATAATTCAAATATCCTAACTGTTTATGATTATATGAATAATAAATTGTTGATGCACCCTGAATAACAATAATTTTACTCCACGCTTAATTCAAACACCTTGTATAAGCAAGTAATTATGTTCCACACTATATAACTTTTTTAAACCGCTCTGTATAATTGCAATTCTACTCCACCTTCTGTATAACTTATATATCCACTCTGTATAACTATAGTTTTGCTCCACTTTTAATTCAACCACCTTGTATATGCAATACAATATTTTTAGAACCACCCTGTTTAACTACTTCAATTCCACCTTATATTTCAACATTCTTATCTATACAACTTCTTATGTACCATCTAATATCACATGCACGCACGCACACACCTATACCGGTATATCGTATAGAAGAGATCTCCGGCAAAACAAATTTTCGTTTCGATAAACTAACGAAACATTTCCTGCCATTTCACGCGACTATAAGCCCCGTAACTTAACTTCGTCTCTAAAAGAAACTTACTTCAAATGAATCAAAATGAAAACCATTACAAAAGTATATCGTACAGGGTACGATGTTCTTTCATGGACATATCTTGACATTTAAACTAGATATTTATGATGAAAATTTGACACTTACTTTGATGTTTACAGTTATTTTGCACATTTGTTAGAGAATATGGTGAATATTCATTGAAATTCACTGAAATGTGGTCCCTTATGTACTTTTTTGTTTGATTCTCTGGAAAACCGTAAATCTCATGTAATGTAATATTTATATGGTACCTTTCTGTAACGTTCCCTAATAAAATGCTGTTTAAATCATCAAAATTGCCCAAGCCGTTTTTGAATAATCGCTAGTCATAAATAAAAAAAAGTTGTTAACGAATTGATAATCTCCTCCTTTTTCGAAGTCGATTAAAAATAGTGGCATACCACTAAACAAAAAATGTTGAGACCAAAACAAAAATCACTACAGAAAGTGCCAAAACCCTTGTCTTAGTATTCTGTCTTAATTCATCAGTTTAAAATGAGAACAACAATCAATCCACAGCGAATTTCTGCCACGATTTGTAATTCAAACCGTTCTAGCAACTGGGAAACCCAATTGAATTCGCATATATATATATATATATATATATATATATATATATATATGCATGTAGAGCAAAGCTTCCTGTAAAGTAGCGCAATGCTTTTAGGATGCTAAAATTAAGATTGATCACCAAGCAGTAAGCGAGCTGTAACATTAACAGATCAATGCTATTCCAGCTTGTTGGAAACTGTTAGGAATTTTGTGTTTGCGTTGTCGTTTTAGAAGTAATAATGCATCAGCGTGGTAATTTTCAATACAGTGAGGTTGATTGATGAACAGATAATGACTTGATAAGTAACAGTTTTCGGTTGAGACGCCGCGCCGCCCGTGGGCGCCCGAGCGAAAATAAATCTTGAATTGTGAGGAAATGCATTGACTTGCGATACTGGAGGAAACAGCACGGCGTCAGTGATCTCAAGCTGAAGCAGATTTGAGGAAATCAGGTTTCACAGAATTGAGTTATTGTGTTGACTGTGGTGAATCATTAACAACAACGGCAGATAAGCAACCAAATGAATTGAACGAATCAATTATTCCGAAATCCCGTGGCACTGGAGGAAAATTCCACAGTAATTTTTTACAGAGTGTTTCGTAATTAGGAAAGTGCGCTTACTTGCTGCTGCATCTATTGGGAAGTATTGTGATTTAAATAAGTATTCCAATAAGTGTGTGCCGATTTTTTTGTAGGAAAATATTAGGTTTAAAGTCTTTAGCCGAGACGGGAAAAACGCATCGCCTCGAGAACTTGAGAAATCAATTCCGGGCGCTAGGTAACTAACAAAAAAAACACGAATATAACACGTGAGGAATCTGGAGTATCACATCCAGAGACCTACACATTACCATAGACTGAGCATTTAATGCAGGCAAGTGACGAAACCATGGTTCGTTCTACGCGTTCGTTCTATCTCTGCCTTACTTACAGTGTTCACATTCGACGGAGAATAAGCTTGTTTTCTCGTTATCCGAAAAATAAGAAACAGCCTATTAGATGAAGCTGTTACTGCTCTTGTATTTCTGAAAGCCTATTTTATAAGGAAAAGCGTTGAATTAATATTTGGTTGCTTTATTAAATATTTTGCGGGTCACAGATTTAGATTTAGTTCACATTCTATCCCAAATTAAAAATTGTAATGAAAATTAATTAAGGTCTTTGATGAAAAAAGTGTGGTGTCATTAATATAATTGTTTATACTATAAAATTTAGAAAGACAAAAGACAGTTTTGGCTAAAGTTGGTAGCAAAACGTATGTTTTATATAATAATTCTTAACTAAATTTTGTACTAGTAATTTAGTTGATTAAATTTGTCTAATTATATTTTATCAATATATAAATAGGCAAAAACCAGACGGTTGTGTACCATTTTCTCCTCTGTATCTCAACCGGTTTTCTTTATTTTTGTTTTGTTTCATTTTGTGAATCACTCTGTACAACTATAATTCAACTCTACAAGATGTTGCAGCCGCCCTGTATAAGTATTTATCCTCGCAACCCTACTGACCGTTTAAAAGAAAATAGTGTAGACTAAATGTAATTCGCTCAATGGCAGTCCCATAATTACTGCTTTTTCTGATTTTCTGGAAAATCGTAAATCTCACGTTATGGAAAATTGCATGGTACCTTTCTGTAATAGTCCTTAACAGAATGCCGGTTAAATCATCAAATTTGCCAAAGCCGTTTTTGAATAATCACTGAGCATACATTCCTTTTTGGAAGTCGGTTAAAAAAGAAAACCGGTTTTGACGAGTTTTATAATGACTTTTGTTTCGATTTTAATATTCTATTTTTTTTAAGCAAACGACAATTTACATACTTGTTAACATAATATTAAAGGATTTCAACTGTTTTTAGATACTAAAAGCAACTTAGTATCCTTCCACTGGCGGATCCAAGAGAGAGGAGGCTCAAGCTTCCCCAAAACATATGATTTGTATACTTTTGTAGTGTTTATTTTGATAAAACCGACCATGAGTAGTGTCAAGCCACCACAAATCATTCCAAGCTCACTCCACACGAAATCATGGATTTGCCACTGCATCCTTCCAAGGATCACAAGGTTTTTACGCCATGACTTCCATATAATTTTCTTCGATAATAGTCACAATTCCTGGTAAGATACTTACGATACCATTAATGCATTTCGAATAACTCTAAAGTACTGGTTCGTATTTATAAAAGGTTTACACAGTGAGGTCCTAGAATCACGAATAAATAAATTTTCAGGGTAATTACGAATGTACCTATATGAAAATTGCTGAAATTTTGAATAAAATTATTCACTTGCCTTTTCAACCCCTAGGGTTAATAAATACCTCTAAAACTATTTTAAAAGAAAAGATTTATAATTAGAAAAATATTCGTTTCGCGGATAAGTCAACATTTATCTTACATGGAATGGTCAATAAGTAACGTCGTCGGTTTGGAGAAGATGCAGTGTCCACACTGGATGAGGAAAGGTCACACCCAGTATCCTATTAACGTGAACGTTTGGGCTGGCATAAGTGACCAGAAAATGGTAAAAAGTGAAAGATAGTAGGATAAAACTCATTGGAAAAGGAAGAGAATACAACAAAAATAAAACGAAAAATAATTTCGGCCGAAGTGAGGCCGGAAAGTGGTGGGTGGGGTTTTAAATGTAAAAAACGGTTTATCTCGATTTCTGGAATCCTATCGAAAATAGTTACATGCAAAGTTGTAGGTAATAAAATGATCTAAAACTTTTGCGTTTACACATTTGCACATAACCTCAAAATTTATGTGAAAAATTCAAAACAAGTTTTTGGTTTTATATTTTTATTTTTACAAAGAAATCACGAAATTTGGTGAAAGCTTATCTTATTATGTCCAAAACACGCTGTAATTTTTTTGATTTAATATATTAATTTTGTCACCTCATTTTGACTTTATGTCGAAAAAGCACCCTAATGGTCAATCGAAAATTCTCAGGTCAAAACATCTGCTTTTTTGAAAAAGTCGGTAGCCTTTTTGTTCGTTGAAATCTGTGCGTCCTGATGGTGTAAAAAAGCATACGGTGTAGGACAGCCAAATGGACTAAATTCAATAAAGGATAAAGAAGGGGTTTTGGGAAAAACGCTAGGACGAGTCGATTTGTATTTATAAATTCGCGTTTTTTAAATACATATAGGATGTATCATGTGATGTATCATGTATCATGTTCTTTATTAACATTTAAATATAGTAAATAGTCATTTACATATTTGAAACATTATAAAGCTATAAATAATTATGTTTATTATTTATGTTCTCAAATTTCAGGTTTCCGAAATATGTTTAAATTGAATATTATGTTGGTAAAACATACAGTGTGGACCAGCCAAATGGAATAACTTTGATACCGAATAAAGGAGAGCGTGTTGAGAAAATGCTTGGACACGTGATTTGTATTTGCGCACACAAAAATATATATAGGGTGTGTCGTTTGAGAGTGGCCAATAGCAACTTTCTTATTTTAAATGCAAGCCCCTGTATATTATTAATTTTTGGATTTTCCAGAAAGTTCTAGACATAATTCAATGTCCTACACCTATCTTTAACTGTTTCGAAAATAAGTGTTTTCAGATTTATTACAAAAATTAACTTTTATTAAAAGCAAATTGTTTTATTTCACAAATTCCCTACATTACACCAGAATATAAAAATAAACAAAAAAACATTAAGGTCAATGCAGGAAATGTCCAAAATGCTCGCCGCGAACGTCTTGGCAACATGTTAATATCATCAAAATATAGAAGCGTCTTTGCCTTAATAATTAATTTTCGGATTCGAGTTTTTTGTTTCTTTGCATTTTTTGAGAATATTTACAATAGTAATGTACATTTTAGACCATCAGAATGTAGACATTTTAACGAACAAAACCCACCGACTTTTTTAAAATAGCAGAAATTTTGGCGTGAAAATTTCGATTGAAAATTAAGGTGCCTTTTCAATTTTAAGTCAAAATAAGGTGAAGAAATAAATATTTTCAATAATAAAAAAAAACAAGTATAATTGGGGCATAAAAAAGTAAATTTTACCACTTTTCGTAAAAAAAAGTTTTTATAAAAGTAAAAATAATAAATCGAAAACTTGTTTTTTTGATTTTTTCACACAAATTTTGAGGTTATGTGAAAAAAGTGTAAATTCGATCCTTATATTACCTTTTTACCCTTTTTTCATAGGTCTTGTAGTTTTGACGTAAATTGTGGTAAACCATTTTGTCCCCTTAACAGCAGTACGAACTTGTCTAAATCAAATTTTCCAGATCAATGAATTGGCAGACGTGACGAAATTGAATATTTAAAATTAAAAATCTACAAGAGTATATCAACTAATATTAATGATTTAAAACACCAAATAATGTTGAGCATGCGACTTAGATTATAATTACCTAGAACATCAATAATTATTGTACCAATTAAATAATTCAAATTTTCTTATTACCAACGTTCATATGTTAAAAAGTTCTATATTGTTGAATAGAGAATTATAATCCTCTTAAACGCAGATCATATGCTCCATCTATTCATGTAAAAATTTTTGGAGGTAGTTCTCACAACTAGGGGGTTGAAGGACCAGGTGAATACTTTTGTTCAAAAATTGTAGTTTCAGATATAAAAATTCATTCTCTAATCTCTCTAAATTTTATAAAAATTAACGTTATTAACTATTTTAAGCCGACCATACAGGAGCGTGTTGTGACAACCAAACACCATAGAACAACATTAAATGAGAAGAATATAAGCTGTTCTGTAGTAGTTACTGGCTTGTTGTATAGGCTACATCATTAGTTTTATAGAAATTTTATAGCGAATTAATTCTGATTATAAAATTTTAATTTAACCGTCTTATTAACGTTTAGAACCAACTTTTTATCATATTATTTTTCAAATTTATGTTCATCAAGACACACTTTTTCAAATAGGCTTTCAAATTCTGTACTAAAACACTAACTTAGGGTCGTCTGCGTATATATCTTATTTATCTTAACCAAGGAAAAGTATTACACACTTGAGTGGACAAAAATTCTTTCTGACAAAAGTGGGAAATCCTCTTTAGTGGGTTTTAGTTTATGCTCTATCCCAGCAAAACTTGGTCAGTATAACTCAGTTTTTTATAGCAGCTATCTCCAGGGAATGCACTAATCATTGCAAAAACTACCACTTTACACTTTAAATCTCACTTCACCTTTTGAGCTGCTCTTAAACCATTTAAAATCTAATTAGAAAATATCTTCCAGAAGTTTTCCGTTTATTCTTTGAGTATATAACTCTGTTACATCGCCTTATACGTGTAGCCCGCTATAGCACGGTCGTAAACCACCCCTTTCCTTATCACACAAGACACCAAACACTAAACATTTTATAGGTTATAAAACGTAACGTGGGTCAATTTCAATCCAACGATGCTTTTATGACTCATTCGAAAAATTTTATTTTAATTCGGGCTGTCGTTTTTCTTCTGGATGAAATTCTCGTTTCCGGCATATTATCCAGGTTACATCTATATGTACAGCATGCATAAATGTATATATAGTATATATATGTAACGTGTGTACATTATATGGCACATGACATTATATAAATATTATTTCTGTATTTAAACGATAATATTTGCGTTAGAAGGTACGTTCGTATGTGATGGTGTTATCTCATGGACTTATGAAATGCTGTGCAATAAAAACTGGTTGTAATTTTTTGAAAGTGTCCTTCACTTCGACGTTATTACTGTACTCGGTCGAGCAATAATCCTGTGCAAAATTGTATGCTTTATTTGCTAGAAATCTTTTCGTAGTAAACGTATTTCCCAGATGTAATATAAAGTATTATTGTTCGTTGTAAGGTTAAAGCTTTAATATAACATTTGTTCGTTTTGAGTCAGGGTTTCTACAGTTTATTGTACCAACACTCGATTTGCTGATGTTTTTTAAATCGCTGGAATTATGAGCAACTGGCCTCTTCGAAGAAACCATTACATTGGTCTAGACTTTAAAAATGTATTCTCTATACCAAGTAACTTTTTATCTTTGATAAGGGAAGGGAGAGGACGCGTAATGCTGCCAGCAAAAATGTGCCGTTTGGGCACCAGTTTTTTTAAATTAAATCATTCTATGCTTTCCCGTAAAACGTAATTTATAGTTGTTACTTTTGCACTTGTATGCCACACAATAAATTATGCTAACAATACAAGTATTGAATGTTCTTTCATTCAGATATCACAAATTATTCATTTAACTAATTAAGGAAATGGGCACCATTCCGCCTAAAAACCGGCACACTTTTATATCATTGCTGAAGATGTACATTACCTCTCCTCTCCCTTCCCTTGTCAAAGCTTTTTTTACTAATTCACAGGCAGAATACGTTTTTTTGGAAAAAGCCAAAATTGCCGGATATCATATCTCCTATCTATTCATTAGGAGATCTGTGTTTTGACTTTTTCACTGTTTCTTGTATACTACGTCGTTAAGATGTGAACAAAAGGTCAGAAACAATTCACATGCAGACATTCCATTTACAATGGTATGATTTTTAGGGTTCCGTATATACAATATACGGATACCCTTATAATATCACTCAGGAATTCTGCCTCTGTCACATCACATCCATTTTCTCCTAAACTACTGGACGGAAGAGGTTGAAATTTGGTATCAATGTATAGTTTGCTGACCCAATCAGGAGAACATACCGTAAAAGAAAAAAATTAATTTTAGGGGTACTTCTGGGGGGAAAAACTTAAAAAATCGACAGTTCCCCCCACCCATTGATCTCCGAAACTACTGAGCCTAAAATTTTGAAAAAAATAGGAAATAGAGAGCGTTGCCCGAACTTTAAAGGAAAATTAAGGAGAAACCATTAATGTTAATTTTGGGGGGCAAATTATAGAATTAAATAAAAATTTAAAAATAAAAAAAATTTCAAACGCATCATGTCATATATTAAATGAAAGGTCTCATTCTGAGGAACACAAATTATTTTTTTCATATTAAAAAAAATTATTTAAAAAAAATTAACGAAAATATACCAAAATTTACCAATTCCCCCCACCTTATCTCCGAAACTATATAACGTAAAGTTTTGAAAAAAAATAGATTTATAGGTTCTGACCTGAAGTTTACTGGAAAAATATGGAGAAACCTCTACTTTTAATTTTGGGGGGCCAATTACAGAATTAAATGAAAAATATAAAATTAAAATTGTTTCTAACCCATCATGATATATATCAAATGAAAGGGCTCATTACGACGAAAACAAATATATTTTTTTCTAACATTACCATTCCGCCCCCGATCTCCGAAACCAAACTGGAAAATTTTGAAAAAAAAATGGATATGGCGCTTCACCTGAACTTTTCTAATATTTATTTGGGGGGGGGGAATTATAGAATTAAATGGAAAATTAAAAAAAATTAAAATTGTTTCTAAAATGAGGGCTCGTTATGGTGAAAACAAATAATTTTTTTCATATTTTTAGAATAAATTGATTAAAAAACCAAAAAAAAAAAAATTTACCCCCCCCCCTTATCTCCGAAACCATACGCTGGAAAATTTAAAAAAATGGAGGTATACCGCCCCGCACCTGAACTTTACTGGAAATTAAGGAGAAACCCCTAATATTTATTTGGGAGGGGCAAATTATAGAATTAAATGGAAAATTAAAATTAAAATTGTTTCTAACCCATCATGTATATATCAAATGGAAGGGCTCATGACGAAAACAAATATATTTTTTTCATATTTTTAAAATAAATTAATTATAAGATATTAACAAAAATATAAAAAAATTTACCATTCCGCCCCCTTATCTCCGAAACCATAAGCTGGAAAATTTTATGGAGGTATAGCGCCTCACCTGAACTTTACTCAAATTATAGAATTAAATGGAAAATTAAAATTAAAATTAAAATTGTTTCTAACACATCATGTTATATATCAAATAAAAGGCCTCATTATGACGAAAACAAATATATTTTTTTCATATTTTAAAATAATTTAATTAAAAGGTATTAACGAAAATATAAAAAAAATTACTCATTACCCCCCCTTATCTCCGAAAGCATAAGCTGGAAAATTTGGAAAAAAAATGGAGGTATAGCCCCTCACCTGAACTTTACTGAAAAATTAAGGAGAAACCCCTAATATTTATTTTGGGGGGGCAAATTATAGAATTAAATGGAAAATTAAAATTAAAATTGTTTCTAACCCATCATGTTATATATCAAATGAAAGGGCTCATTATGACGAAAACAAATATATTTTTTCATATTTTTAAAATAAATTAATTAAAAGATATTAACAAAAATATAAAAAATTTTACCCATCCCCCCCCTATCTCCGAAACCATAAGATGGAAAATTGAAGTATCGCCCCTCATCTGAACTTTACTGGAAAAATAAAAGGAAACCTCTAATATTCATTTTGCGGGGCAAATTATAGAATTAAATGGAAAATAAAAAATTATAATTGTTTCTAACGGGTCATGTAATATATCAAATTCCAGGGCTCATTATGACGAATAGGTACAAATATATTTTTTATGTTTTTTAAAATGAACATTTTAAAATATATTAAAAAAATATTTTAAAAAAATTACCCATTCTCCCCGTTATTCCCCAAACTCTAAGACCTCTTTTTTTTGTTTATAGGAAAAATATGAAAAAATTACCTAATTCTATTATTTGGCCTCCGAATAATAGAATTAAACGGAAAATAAATTACTAGAAAACCCCTATAGCAATTTTAGGGACAAATTATACAATTAAATGGAAAATAAAGATTCAATTTTCAAACGCATCATATAATATATCAGATAAAAGGCTTATTATGTGAATTAAAAATATATCATACTTTTAAATTATTTGTATAAAAGATATTAAAAATATTAAACATCGGCTTAATTCCCACTTTAGAAACTACACTATTTAATATTTGAAAAATATATTTTATTTATATTTTTAAATAATTTGAATAACAGATTTAATAATTTATAATTTAAACTTTGACCTATTTTGCCGTTTTTCTTCCAATCTACATGGCCTCAAAACTCAGACAGTAGATTATAAAAGGCATTTCTGAAAGTTTATTAGTAAAATAAAACTCTAATGTTACTTTTTGGGGGCCAAATTAGAAAATTAAATACATATGTATTGAGATAAAAATCAAGCGAATCCTAAAACAGATAAAATAAAAAGTCTATGTGTGGAAAATCAAAGTGTATATTTTTTATAAATTTTTAACGCTTCCTTTAAAAGATATTAGGGTAAATATAAGAAAATGCACTCATTCCCTGCTTGTCTGAAACTGGAATATTCGAATCTTGAAGGTGGTACGGAACCCTAAGTATGCGAGTCCAACTCGCACTTCACCAAATTATTTCATGTTTGCTATGTCGCCATAGGAGTTATCCAGATTTACATCTCTAAAGCTCCACAGTTGCCTTAAAAGAAGCATAAATGACAATGTATACGAGTTTATAGAGCAAAATTTACCTCATTTTCGGATATAAAATTCAAGAGCAGTTCGGTTGAAAAAATTCCTTCAGAGGTATAGGGTCACTAACAGTTTATGGAAAATATAAGGAGAAACCTGCTGAGATTTTAATTTTGGGGGCAGCATACTGGAAGAAGTAAACTATGTAAATAATAAAAAACCCTCAAAATTACTAATTTCTGTTGTTGTTTTAACCCATCATGTTGTAGTAGTTCAGAATAAGAAAGGGCTTCATTAATGACGAATACATCTTAATATGGATCATTTTTTACCCATGATTTTAAACTCAGAAATTAACTGCTCAAAATTGGATATTTTTTAACAAAAATTTATAAAAAAAAAACATTCGCCCCCCTTCTGGTAACTAAGACTGGAATATTAGTCATCGACAAAACGACAGTTAATGATAGCGCCTCACATAACTTTATCGAAAAATAAGGGCTCAGGATGGTTACTAGAATTGTAAATTAAGAAATTATATTGTTTTTTGATCAAGTAATATATCAAATTATGCTCATTGACGAATACTAATTTTTTTCAATTTTTTTTTAATAAATATTTTAAAATAATTGAAAGAGCTATTTAAAAAATGTATCCACTTCCCATCGTATCCCTAAACTAGAGGACTAATTTTTTTTATTTACAGAAAAAATCCGAAGAAACCTAATATTAATATTGGAGCCAAACATAGAATAAACGGAAAATAAAAAAATATTTTTTAAGATATTACATCAAATGAAAGTGTTCATGAGGAAACAAATCCACATATTTTTCATATTTTTTAAATTGATTGTTTACAAGGTATTAACATAAAGATATAAAAAATTCTCATTTTGCTTATATTGCCGAGAAATTTACCTAAAATTTTGAAAATAATAGGAGTACTGGTGCTCCCTTGAACATTGCATTAGAAAACCCATGTAATTTTAGGGACAAATTATGCGACAGCCAGCCAGTGAAATAAAAATTCAATTTTCAAACTGACAATAGCAGATCAAAGGCACATGGATGGAATTACAAATATTTCGGATGTTTGAAAGAATTTAAACATCGACTTAAGGTGGGTCCCACTTTAGAAACTACACTATTTAAATTTAAAAATATATTTTTATGATTTTTTAAATTATTTGAATAATTGATTTAATATTTTATTAAAACTTGACTTATTTTGTCTACAGAGCCTCAAAATCAGACAGTAGATTATAAAAGGCATTTCTGAAAGTTTATTAGTAAAATAAAACTCTAATGTTACTTTTTGGGGCCTCAAATTAGAAAATTAAATAAATAATTGAGATAAAAATCAAGCGAATCCTAAAACAGATAAAATAAAAAGTCTATGTTTGGAAAATCAAAGTGTATATTTTTTATTTGGAGAACGCTTCCATTAAAAGTGTAGGGTAAATATAAGAAAATGCACTCATTCCCTGCTTTCGAAACTCGAATCTTGAATGGTACGGCCCAAAGTATGCGATTACTGGCACTGACCAAATTATTTCATATTTCTATGTCGCCATACAGTTATCCAAATTCTTCTAAAGCTCACAGTTATTGCCTAAAAGAGAGACTAAAAGATGTATCGAATTTTAGAGCAAAATGAACTGAACCAGTCATTTTCTGTATATAAATTAGTGTATGGTATGCTATAGTGTTATACTTCCATCTGTTTGGAAACGTTTCAGTACTCCGACTCTGGAGTCGTTATAGATTTTGTTGTTTGACAAACAACAAAATCAGTGCATACTGATATTGAAAATACCTCAAAAGACAAAACAAAACGATTGACAAAGACTGCAGAGTCAGAGTTGAAACGTCTCCAAATCGATAAGTATAACACTATACCCATAGCATACACTATCTATACACAAGAATAATTTCTGTTGTTGATCATTTTAAGACATCTTTTTCTCTCAGAATAACTGTAGAGAATAAGAAATGCTTCTGTACGGACAGCCAGTAATCCGGGCAATTTTACGAAATTGCCTTACTACACTTTGTTCTCCAAATACGATTTTAAATACTTATGTGTTACAGGAAAAATTTTGGGGAGAGAAAACCCCAATGAACAGACAAAATAATACAAGACCTCCTCAACAATATTTTCGAAATTACTTATGTTATTATATGTTTCTCCTCAGAGCTTATTACGTTTGAATTTACATAACTATTGCCTGCCCATATTGGTCTATTTCTCCATTGGTTTATTAAATTAAGGGTTACCTGTATACAGTTTACCGATATTAATTAAATTACTTTTTTCCACTTACTGGATCCACCACTGTAAGGACACCGGTGACCCCTGGTTTTAGCCAAATTTCAAAAGCAGTATGAAGACATTTTACGGCATTATGACAAAAATCAAAGATAAACAAAGTGAAGTGCATTTTATTAGCTTTCAAAATACATTTTGCATATCGCTATAGAACTTTCGTCGTTAATACGATACGTTCTGCAAAATATTTATACAAATTATTTAAATTGCATTCCTGCAAAGTCTACTTAACGTACAATATCGATCTTTAGCCTTATTAATCTCAACGTTATAAGCTATGTTGTTTGTCAAAAAATTTGTCAGTGTCAAATTTTTTGACAAACAACAAATTCAAAATCAAAGCGAAAATTTTTTAGAAAAAAACCTCGAAAACAACACTAAACGATTGAGAACGACTCCAGACTCGGAGTTGAAACGTCTCCATACACAGATAAGTATTACACAATATACAATACATTACTTATATACAGGAATACTGGTTGATCATTTTATAGACATCTAGAGGAAGAATCTCTGTACAGACAGCCAGTAATCCGGGCAATTTTACGAAATTGCCTTACTACACTTTGTTCTACATATACAATTTTTAAATATTCTGTTACAGGAAAAAATTTGTAGTAGAGAAAACCCAATGAATAGACAAAATAATTCAAGACCTCCTCAACAATCTTTTCGAAATTACTTTAGAAATATAAGGTTAAATAGAATAAAAGTTATACAAAGTGGTTCAAAAAATGTTGTATTGGGTGGCAAATAAGTAGTTGCGTATACAAGGTGGTTGAAATAAGAGTGAAGTAAAACTATGGTTATACAGAGGGGATAAAAAAACTCCACAAAATATTAGAAGCAGTTGCATATACTAAATGATTGAAATATAAGGTGGAGTGGAGTTATATATATATTAAATGTTTTATAGTATGGAACTTAAGTAGTTGCTTATACTTGGCATATTGGGCGTAATAAAATTATAGGTATACAGGGTGATTTAAACAATAGAAAGATAGAAACAGACAATAGGGTGGAGAGGATTAATACTTATACAGGGCGGTTGTAACATCGTGTACAGTTGAATCATAGATGTAATGGGTGATTAAGAAAATGATAGACGAATTATTTATATTGGGTGACCAATACACGGACTTTATCATCGTCGTCACTAATGGTCTGGCCCTGCGAACGGAAATGGTGTTTTTTGACAAACCCGAATTGCAGTGTACAGTCCTACAATAGAAAAATCGAAAAGTCTACTTCAATAAGCCGGAAAATATTGAAGAATTAATGAATATAATTAGGGCCGAAATACAACGAATCCTCCCACAAACGCTAAATGAAGTGTTACGAAAATGTGAAAAGCGGTATTCTCAGGAGGTTAATGGGTTAACAATTTGAAAATTTAATTTAATATGTTGATGTTTTTTTTTTCTACAATTTTAAAATAAATGTATTTTTTAATAACTGTTAATTTTTGGTATAGGACATTGTACATGAGAAAATACTTAGAATTCAATGCAGAATTCAAAAACAAAATAAAAAACAAACGTTTCCATTTGAAAATATTAAATTGATGGTCGCAATTTCTTTCTGGCCCACACTGTATAAATGAGTTTATCATCACAAAAACCGCAGTCCAAAAAAACGACCGACGTGTCCGAGCGTTTTTCCAAAAAACCAACACCTGAATATTAAATGAATTTTTTCCAACCCACGCGTCCTCACTATATATAAAACGGTATATGTAACTGTATATGGCTAAACGAATTTCAAAATATATCATCTACTTACTCTTGCTAGCTCTATCACCTTCCTAATCACCCCTTATCCTTATATTAGAGTGAAAGTACTAATATTCACAACGCTCATGTTAAAATAGAACTCACAAAGATAAATAAATTGATCACACCCTATATTTTCATTATTAATAGCACATGCAATCCACAACTTCTAACCCGTAATTTATTCGAAAACAATTGTGATTTATGGAATTCCTCTAATCACGAATCCTCGTCGAATTAGCGGTATTACGTGATTTTTAAATGATTTCCACCATGGAATCACAAAACGGAAAAATTGAATGCGAAGCTAATTCGAGGGAATCCGACGATGATTATAAGGTTTTCGCCTCACGAATATCTATTGTCATGAGAAAAACCACAACTGGCTGGTAAACGGATAGAAAAGAGGGGGTGGGACACGTATTATTACGGCTATTGTTTCTTTCCCATTTCGATTCGGGGACTATCTGTTTGTTGGTATTTTATTATAGGGGTACAAAGGTAAGTATTAACATAGGTTTGAAACGTGGCGCTAGCGTCAGTCCTAAGGACGGCATTTAATTTGGTAACAATTTTTTTAAATTTATGGATATAATAATAGCCCATTTTTATTTCACAGGCTGCACATTTCTTAGTTAAATATATGTTATTTAATAATATATTATAAAAAAATATCGCATCAACCAAATGCCAAATGTTCCAACTACTCAAACCATTTTTAAAATAATTATGTTCCAAGTTATAAGAAATTTGTTTAAATATTACTAATAACCTTACTAAGCTTGTGGTAGATTTATTTCTGAAGGCTTTAGTAACCAAACAACGAGTTCAGACAAACATATAAGTCAAGTTATGAAAAATCCACCAGTAGTAAGTGAAGTTTGTGGAAATTGCCCCCAACTCTGGTACGCTACTTATAGAAAAACACTCGAGCAGGATTAACTAAATAAACTGTCCTGTATGATTTGTGTACTAATTTTCCTGTATAATGTATGAATGTGCATTGTAAGATACTTTGTTTTTTGCAGTGAAGTTACGAAAATTCCGAAAAATTCAACCGATTTTAAAATTAGAATCTTGGTTTAGAATAAGTCTAGAAACAAATATATAGACAAAGATTCCATATTCACACATATTAGACAGGGCTACTAGTGTTTGCGGGAAATTTCCACAAGAATGGCACTATTTGGAATTATTTGTTTGTCCTTCTAACTTATATGTTTTTCGGAAATTGTTGTGAATTAAGGCAACCCAGAGGGGCAGTCAAAAAAGATATTTGCCAACTTAATCGTATTTGTAAAGTTTAAAATGATATTGTTCTAATTAAATCAGCATTTATTAATCATGTTGCCAATTGTGAGCACAAATCGGTTTCTTTTGTGTAGATTTAGACATTTGATAATGGACATCACGGTATTATACTCGATAAATTCCCTAAGCTAGGTTTCGCCAAAAAACTTTGTCATTTGGAGTCATATTTAAACAATAGGACTCAAATGGAGATACTTCAAGGTAGTGTCTCTGTCTTGCGTCAGGTGTTCCACTGGGATCAGTTTTAGGGCTTCTCTTTTTTACTGGCGTAGCTGATTATATTACATCTTCCCCAAATACATATTTATCTAGATATTTCAAGGTTGGTTATAAATATATAGTATTTTGTTTGAATGGGAATCCATTTTGTAGGTCATCAACTCAGAGAGCTTATGAAGTATCAAGAGTTTGAGAAAAGTGCAAATAAGCAATAGAAATAAAACTATAGTGAAATCTAAAACTAAACCCTGTTTAAAAGTGTACATTTGGGATCCCAGAACTCAATTTTTATAATTTTCATTCAAAATTTAACATTAGTTAAATTTATTATTCCTTTCTACCAAACAATATTGGGGTATAATTTGATAAACTATACAATAGATTTTAGTTATAAGAGCAAAACTTTAGATTATAAGACAACTCTATAGAAATTTTTACATATAGTTTGCAAAACGAAAATCAGACATGTCACGCTACTGACATTTTGGGAATATTTCTGTAAAGTATTAATGGTCCTTGAATACTTATGCTTTAGTTTACTATGTAGACGGAAAAATACTATCAAAATTATCATATTTATAATTTTCTGTTCAAAACAAAATCATGTTGACTAATAAATAAAGTACTAAACATGAAGAATCACAGTTATCTAAGAATCACGCATATATGGTCTCAGCATGCATGCATTTAAGCCTTGTATTATTTTTAATTTGGACATACAGTAATTTTAGTAACATATTTTTGTAAAACTATTCAACCGCTGGAGCATAAGTAAATAAAATAAATTTTTATGGTATTTTCTTTTTCCATAGGTACATGTACATATATTACGGGGTTTAGTTAGTTGCTTGGTAGTCGAAATTTTATTTAAAGAGTCATCAGGCTTATATATATAGCTCCCGTCTAAATAATGGTGGTGCTTTGTGTTGCATACTAGAGAAGAAGGCAAGCGAGTTTAAACCGTTTAAGGGTAGAAATCTCCGGCAAAAGCCTTCCTGGTTCTCCAGGTAATGGGCTTGCTCCTCGTTTGAAAACATAACTGGGAGTTAGTAGTCGCAAGATTTTGGGAAAAGTGTCAACCCAAACAATGTAGAATTGTTATTCAATTCTACTGTTAATAAATTTTAAATATTTAAATATTGTTAAAGAGAAAATACCGTGAAACTATGTGTATGATTATCAAAGTCCTATAGTTTATCATTTGTTTAATTATTGTAAGAATTTAAAGAGATTTATTAGGCAAATTTTTGTTCTAGTTTATTTTCTATTGAAGTTGTAGTAGAACTACATTACACCATATTAAAACACCAATAAATAGCACACTCAGAACACAAGTTTTAAAGCATTTTTGCTTTTTTTAAATGTTGATTTGTAGAAATCCCAGTTATTTAAGAATCACACATTTAAATTACACACTAACTATCGTAATGATAGGTTTAAAAAGTCTTTGAGTGTGCTCCCCTCCCACCCAGTCTGAAATCTCTGAAAAATATTTCAAATATTATATTGAATTATATCTTCTTACGATTCTAGTCAAGGGATCATTTTATCCATAGTTGGTTTGACAGTTCTGTAGCTCTACTGTGACTGTCCGGCAGTTTCATATTAATAACAATCAGTAGATCAGGACCGATGATGAACAATGGCGGATCCAGTAACGTGCTTCAGGGGGGCAATCCTGTAGTAAATTTACCTAAATAAAATTTTAAACCCAGATTTCTTCGGTTACTACATTAAAGATAGTCATTCTGAGGTTTAAATAAACCCATAGAAGTTAACCTTCTTCTGGGCTCTTGGAGATAGGATTACCTCGTTTTAATATGACATTTAGTAACTTTAACGCTCTCGGTGGGGTCGATCGCCCACTTCGCCCTCCCTCTTGGATCCGCCTATGATGATGAAGGACTTAACTTCTTTATGCAAAATGCATAAATCTGCTAGAACAACCGTAACTCAGATCTAATAACATTAAATTTGTTTTAATTTTTGCAGCGAAAGCTTGTTAACGGAGTGCCGCATTTACACATATAAAAACAGATAAATATGGTAATGAGATGAAAAAATTTAAATTTCATTTGATTCGGCACTTCATTCCAACCGACACCCCACTTGCTTGAACTACCCATACTTAGTTTTCTATGTAAAAAACAGGGCCAGTTTATAGATTACTAGTCCCTTCGCTTATAGGAAACCAATAAACAAATAAACAAAGATAATTAATATACAACACCACCACAAAAGTTTCTGTTCGTTCTAATATACATTACAATGTTCTGTTTGCGATATTTTAAATTAGAGCCTTGTCTCAGAACAGCACAAAAAACTCTAATTTTTGGATGGTAAAAGCAAGAACAACTAACTAGAACTCCACAAAAAATATCAAAGTAACTAAATTTCTAGATGGTAGAGACAAAGTCAAACTTATATGGGGATTAAACGGAAAACCTAGCTGGAAGCTTAAATAACAACTTCAAGAATTGAACCAAGGGACGGGAAATATATATATTTTTCATAAATATGTTATGAGATTTTCTAAAAACTGTTTTCTAAATATCTTGATATTTTTAAAAAATTGCCGTGCTGTCCTAGTGTACGTTGTTGTAGTACTTTTATTCATGCTTTTTATAGTCTCGGCTTTATTTGTTGCTAAAGAACACAATTTCGCACCACCTTTCAATCATGTCTATAAGGTTTCTTAACAAATAGAGAGATTCTAAACAACTGTCATTCGAAAAATGTCAACGTAACTAAATTTCTAGATGGTAGAGACAAAGTCAAACTTATATTGGGATTAAACGAAAAACTTTTCTAGCTGGAAGCTTAAATAACAACTTCAAGAATTGACCAAAATTTTGTTTCTTTTTTTTAACCAAGGGACGTAAAATATATATACTTTTCATCAATATGTTATGAGATTTTCTAAAAACTGTTTTCTAAATATCTTGATATTTTTAAAAAATTGCCGTGCTGTTTAAAATCAATTCTCTTGCTACATCAGTGCCACCATAGCATTTTGATTGACATATTTTGTGTATTAGATCAAATTGTATTACATTAGCTACTTTGAAGAATAATCTAGAGGTGCTTTAATATTTAAAAAATATTATCATTAAGGTTAGTGTTTTGATTATCAGATCTGCCAAGAGGTAACTGAGTTTACCTCTGCAGGGTATATTATATTATGCCTAATATATAAGTATTGTAAACATTCTGATAAATAAATAAATAAGTAAAATTTACATTATTATAATAAAAGTGACTTCGTTATATTTTGCCCAATATTAAATAAGTTTGAATTATCATTATAATTCAACAAATTTTATATTTCAATTAAAAATTAATTTACACATAGTATATTGCTTTGCAATTATATTCAAATTGAGAACTAAATTACACATTAGAATTATTACTTGAATCAAAACAAACTAGTGATAATTACTTCATTTTTTCTGCACTTTATGTCAGTTAGTAAGAATACCATACGCAAGACAATATATATTATATATATTTTCATATGTAATACTATAATACTTGCTTAATTAAAATAAATAAATATATTGTTTCTGGTCGGGAACCTTCATCAGTTGCGCTTCCCACAATACAGTGCCCACGAAAATCCTAGACGACGGTCATTATATTTCGAGTTTACAAATATAGAAAGAGAAACAGAACTCCCAGTTTCTGTTACTCATGAGAAGCTTTCGCTTTTCTCGTTGAGTATAAAATGACTGTAGCTTTTTTGAGTATCATCTTATATATAATATCACTGAGAAATTTGTTTTGCAGCTGCCGAAAACTATTGACGTTTGAGCGATATATGTTTACTAAACAACACAACCGTGTTTTAGAATTGGTTTAATTAAACACCAGTACAACAATTTAACTGTGATTTTTGAAAATTCGGAGGAGGACTTATGAACCAACTCCATAACTTTAATGACACGTATTTTATCATAGAAGTAATATCCAAAGATAGAATGCGGAAGGTATGGGCGCTTGGACAAGTGAAATCATAACGCTGGATGAGAGAAAAACGAAACAGAGTGGATTTGTCAATCTATCTAGAGCTGCAAGCAGTAGCCAGGCGTCACTTTGACAAAGTTAGATACGTCTACTTGGGTATCATCTTATATATATTTATTTCACAATGTCATACGTTTTTCTAGGGGCCTCACCTATTATATAATTCAGTAAGATCTCTATGGACACTACACCCTTTATAATCTGTGATTTAAAATTGTGTATTGGTTTAAACTAAGCCAAGTATTCAATAAACGAAACTAATTATGCTAAAATATTGTAAATTTGTGTTAACTTAGTATTACAAAAAAAAACCGTTACCACTTACAATCTTATGCAAATTAAAAATCAGGATAAATTATAACTTTTAACCATTCTAATTAATTTAGCAGACATAAAGTTAAATGATATCCATCCATGTACTTTTCTTGCATTTGCTACTAGTCATAAAATTTATACGGTCATGTCATCGCTATCTTTACAACTATCTCCGCCTCATAATCTACCCACTTATATGCAATGGAAACAACTCAACTAAAATCTTGATAGCATTTGTCGCAAGACAAGACAGTCTCGTTACCAACACACAGATTGCTTCTAGGAGCGCATCTGAGGATTCAACTACAGCGATCTCTCTTAGATCGCTTTACGTTCGTTCCCTTTCTGATCTATTCAACGTTTCAATCAGAATCATTGAAGCGTCAGTTATTCGAAATCATTAATTGGCAGTCTGTCTCTCAACAACATCGAGCCGAAACACTATTTCATTATATTGTCGCCAATTGCATCTATTAATAGACGCGATGCAGAAGGATTTTCCGATATCGCTAATGCATCCTAAAGCGATTTTGATTGGGTACGTGTATGAAGACGGTAACGACATCTGTGCTGGAAATTAACGCGAATTTCTCTCTTTAAGATCTCGTCATTTGTTTTGCCCAAAAAGTAATTTAATTTCTCTTAGGAAATTACGTGTTTAGGATTAAATTGTTTGATATTTAATTTAAAAAATATATTTAAAAAATTAAAAATTCCGGTACGAATACATTTGGTATTTAAATAAAAAATAAAAATACCCAACTGCGTAAAATCTTTATATATAAATATGTTTATGTCCTTTATAGAATCCTAAATTGCTGGACGGATTTTAATGAAATTTTTTTGGGAATATTTGGGTGGGTATTTGGACGGTTTAGATTCGCAATTGAACCCAGTGTGTATGTTACGGTGGGTCTTTTGACGGTTTAGATTCACAACTAAACCCGGTAGGTGGCACTAAGACATTTTTTTGTGTACGTTTGGCTGGGCCTTTGGACGGTTTAGATTCACAATTGAACCCGGTAAGTGGCACTAAAATCGGGTTCTAAGTCCTCCTAAACAGTTGGAACCATTTTAATGATTTTTTTGTGTATGTTTGAGTGGGTCCCTGGATGGTTTAGATTCACATTTGGACTCGATAGGTGGCACTAATTTAATGAATTTTTTTGTGTATGTTTGGGTGGGTCTTTTGACGGTTTAGATTCACTTCTGAACCCGAAGGTGGCACTAAGATCGGGTTCTAACTCCTCCTAAATGACTGGATTGATTTTAATGAATTTTTATGTGTATGTTTGGATGGGCCTTTGGACGGTTTAGATTCACAATTGAACCCGGTATGTGACACTTAGATCGGTTTCTAACTTCTCCTAAACGGCTTGACGGATTTTAATAAAAATATTTTGTGTATGTTTGGGTGAGTATTTGAAGAGTTTAGATTCACAATTGAACCCAGTAGGTGACACTAAGATTGGGTTCTAACTTCTTCTGAACGGCTGGAAGGATTTTGATGAATTTTTTGTGTATGTTTGGGTAGATACCTGGACAGTTTGGATTCACAATTGAACCCAGTAGGTGGCACTAAGATCGGGTTCTAAGTCCTTCTAAACGACTGAACGGATTTTCTTGAAAATTTATGTGTTAGTTTTGATGGGCCTTTGGACGGTTTAGATTCACAATTGAAACGGGTATGGGACACTAAGATCGGGTTCTAACTCCCCCTAAACGGCTTGAAGGAATTTAATAAAAAAAATTGTGTATTTTTGGGTTAGTCTTTGAACAGTTTAGATTCACAATTGAACCCAGAAGGTGACACTAAGATCGGGTTCTAACTTCTCCTAAACAGCTGGAACGATTTTAATGATTTTTTGTGTATGTTTGGGTGGATCCCAGGATTGTTTAGATTCACAATTGGACCCGCTAGATGGCACAAAGATCGCGTTCTATCACTAAACCCCTGGATGGGTTTTAATAATTTTTTTGTGTATATTTGTTTGGGTTTTCGGATGGTTCAGATTCACAATTAAACTCGGTGGGTGGCTCTAAGGTCGGGTTCTAACACCTAAACGGCTGCAACGAGTTTCATGAATATTTTGTGTATGTTTGGGTGGGTCCCTGGATGGTTTAGATTCAAAATTGGGCCCGGTAGGTGGCAAAAACATCGGGTAATAGGAATTCCTTTAATTTTGAAGATTTTGTTTCGCACATTAGTATAGCGTTTATTGAATTCTATTGTCAAAAAAAACATTTGTTGAACCCGGTAATAGCCCCAAGCCACTTTTGGACCGAACAACGTCTGTCGGGTCTGCTATATGAAATAATAAACCACACCTCGTAAGTAAACATAACCCCATCGGCTAGTTGTCCGAGATCTCATTCTTCAGAGAGTACCATTAGTAGTCACCCTCTTGTCAATTGAAGCAGTAAAGATCATCTGCTGCACAATCTCAACACTATCTTATGCAATTGATGGCACCTTCTTTAGTTTCACAATAATGACATGTTTATATCCAAAACTAATGAACCAATTAGTAAAAAGTAGGGAAAATAGGACATCAGTCAAAGTTTACAGAAAAACTTTAGCGGAAATCATAATTAATTAGCATAAAGTCACTACTTTATAAAAAAAAGTCTGTCGGTCTGTTCGCGATAAACTCAAAAATTACTCAACGGATTTTCATGCGGTTTTCGCCATTAAATAGACTGATCCATTAGGAAGTTGCAAGTGTATAATATGTCAAGGTTTTTGGTAAATTTGTTGAAATATAACAAGAATTGTTGGAAGTGTCGGTCAAAGACTGGAAGCTTTCATCGAAAGCACTGCCTTCCTACGCCCTTTGAGATATAACAAAACAATGCATGCTGGGATAATCCTCTTTTATAAATCTTCAAAAACCTATTCAGTCTTCATAAAAAATTGTCATATACCATGCAGTAAGTAGAGATATTTAGATTAATGCAGTATTATCAACGTGTTTCATGAACATTATTATATTCTTTTCCACCATCTTTACACAGTATAAAAATGTAGTTTGTCGGTCTTTATGGTTAGATCTCTTAAAGAATGCAACCGATTTCATTGCCGTTTTGCATAAAAACATAGTGCGATTCAAGAGAAAGGTTAATAGTATTGTTTAATATTGTTTTGTGTTCATCTGTTAAAATATGAAGATAATTGTTCAATGGCTGCTGTACTGGCTCGGCGACCCTTAGGACAATTTAGCTCAATTGACTACATCGTATTACTAATAATGCGAAGGTCTCGGGTTCTATCCCTATGATTCATTGAAATGTTTTTGTACGTATTTGCGTAGATTCCTGAGTGGTTTAAATTCACACTTATCGGTTGGGGCAAATTCATGGAAATTTCTTGTGTGCGTTTGAAAGTCATAGATTTGTAAAATATCTCGGTAGAGGGCTACGGTCAAGTAAGGCCGATTATACTGCAATTTTTTGTGTATGTTTGAGAGGGTTAGAGTTACAATTTAACTCGGTAGGTGGCGATGCTATCGGGATGTAGACAAAAAAATTTAACGGTTTACTAGATTTTGATAAAATTTTTTATGCATAATGGAGTTGGCTAGATTTACAATTTGGCCCGGTAGAGGCGGAGAAATTGTATAGTAGGATTTTTTTGAACTCTTCCTAAACGGTTGGCTCGATTTAGATTAAAGGTTTGAGGGTGTTTTTGTGGGTACTGTAAAAGGTACTCTGTGTGAAGCAGGGGAGGACCAGCTACTTAATATTAGATGTAAATCAAGAACTAAAAATAATATATCCCATCAGATCAAATGATATTTCGAGTTATGAGAAATATAAGTGCGAATAGTATATTTTGTTTACAGGGCATTTCTTAATTAAATACTGATAATCATATAGACATAAATCCTAAACGTGTTATTTTTTTAGATTAGGTAGTAAAGTTTTCAGAAAATGAGCTTACTTTAATAACTGTGAAACTATTGTAGTTCTTTTACTAAATTTCGTAAACAGCTTCTATGCATCAAGATGTATTTGCCTATTTACTAAAATTTTCATTATTTCTACCAGTGGCCCTTGTACGGGTTTTGAATTGAATATTTTTGTGGAAAAAATGATTCGCAACTGCTTTCACGTATATTTTAAATCTTCATTCATTTCAGGACAAATTTAATGTCTTGATTTTGCTTCGTCCGTCAAATGGTTTTCGCTTTATAATAATATTTTCAACAATATTTAAAACATTCCATTATGAGGGTACACTGGATAATAAACAGACACCTCAGTCAAAAGCACTTTTTGTTTGACGTTTAACAAGTGTCTCTTCCTATTCTGACCTATTTAACCAAATCAGCACCATTACCTGTTTTCTGTAAAGCTTCTTCGTTCTCACAACACTCCAGAAAAGTAGTCGTCAATTTCTCAATCAAGTGCGCTGAGACAGACATCCCGATGAAGACGACGGCGGCGTGCTGCTTCACTTGTTAATTACGTCAACAGCCACAACGACAAATTTGACACTTTGAAATATGGTGGTCTGGGAGCTAATTAGGGGATGCTGAAGCACCGATTGTCGGAAGTAAGGGTTGCGGTAATGCCTGGTGCGTTTAGCAGATAGACGTTTTTTCTGCTTCGTTCTAAATTTGGGTTGATGAGGAAATCGACGGTGTTTCGTTGCGTCGGAAACATCAAACAAAGTGTCAAGGAAAGATTGTTTGTAAAAACAAACTTACGGGTAGGTTTTTGAGTTTGGAATTAAATGACATGAAAAGAAAGGGTGACGAACTGAAAAATAAGACAATTGATGGATACAGAACTTCAAAAAAAAATTATTATCATACAAAATGTTACAAAGTGCTTCTTTTTAACTATCTTCTGCACATACAAATTATAAGTGTGGTTTAGTCCATATAAGATCTGAAGTTATAACTCCAAGCCCCCGCATATTTATAACAAGCTAGTAGTTCTTAATCGGTGAAGTGACAAATATTCTCTGCACACAGACCGTGCAGATTAAATAAATGTATTATTCGAAGAAGAACAAAGGGGCACTAGTAATATAAGGAAGTTCAATATTTTGGATAAAAAAAGTTATACACTTCTAAATATTGTTACATATACTATTTTAAATAGGAAGGCGAAAATCACTAGACTGATCCTACAAATAGAAACGGAGTGTTCATATGACACATAGTGAACAATGACAAAACATGTGCCAACATCACTTAAAATGTGAAAAACTTCACAAATATCTTAATTATCTAAAATATCTTAACTATTTTTTTAAATCTGCGCAGATAATCATTTCTATTACTACTGCTATAAAATCTGCACATAAGTTCATTCTCACAGATGTTCTGAGAGAAAGAAATATTTTCTGACAACCAAAACAAAGGTATCAAAGCTAGAATTTTCAAGAGAGTACACCCAGCCGTTCTAGTTTAACAGACAGAATGCTTTCATACTTCAAAAGTATTGAATAACATTCATTTAAATCAAACTTTTACGAAATGCATCAAACATTAATTCAAGAAAAATGAATAAAAAAATACGTTAATTTATATTTAATATTTATGGCGGACACATTACAGGTATCGGTCACCGTCAAGATTACAGGGCTTTCATTTCGAAAGTAGCCAACCAAAATAAGTGGGAGTAAATATCATTTCTAAAAGTTTAATCACAAAGGGGTTTCATGTGATACCTCTTTTGACACATCATTTTTTAAAAACAGTTGATGTTTTACAGAGTATTGACCTAGAAACAGTAAAAAAAATACATTTGAAAATAATTTCGAATTACACCAAAATTAGTTTAGGGTGGTTTTTATCATCAACGATCACGATTTCGAAGTGAGATTTACAAAATTTAATATGGCGAATCTAAGATGGCGGATGAAATTTTTAAAATCAACAGATATACCAAACAATTGGTATATAGGGGATTTTGGGGTCTGTGGTCATGAGTCCGAAATTTCTCAAGGGTTATTTTCATCATTCACATTGAATCCCCATCTTGAATTTCGTGATCAGCGAACGCAAAAACCCCCTTATAAGAAGTTTGGTGCAAAACAGATGATTTTTTAAATTCTCATTTGCTTTTTGGATAAGCTATTTTGATTTTACAAATCTGACCTCGGATTCATGATCAGAGAAAAAACCACCCTAAGTCAATTTTGGTGTAATTGGCAATTATTTTCAAACCTTTATTTTTTTACGGTTTCTAGGTCATTACAATGTAAAAAAATATGATTTATAAAAATGATGTGTCAAAAGATTGGCAGAAAGAAACCTTTAAAAAAATGTATCACATGATACTCCTTTATATTTAAACTTGTAGAAGTGATAGTTACCCCCGCTTAGGGTAGAAACTGCAGGGTGAACAATACGTGTAAAATGTCTCCCTTTAAATATAAATTAATGTTTTTTTTTGTCTTTTTCTTTCAAAGGTATTTTAAAAGTTATTTTGATTGGCTAGTTTTGAAATGCAAGCCCTGTTCAATAAATTTTATTTATATAATGGAATACTAGTTGATATGGTAGTGTTGATATATATTTATTTGTATTAGAACCTCTATGAGGAAGACTTTTTGTGCAGAGAACCAGTAATCCCGAAAATTTTTAAAATTGCTTTACCCCAGTTTGTTCATCCTTTACAGATTTAAAATATTTATATTCTTATTACCAATTACATTCTGTGTTTCATGACATCTTCCTTCTAGATTATCTGAATCTATTGTAGGCTAGATGTTCGAAGAAAAATGTGAAAGCTATAAAAATTATAGGGATGGTCATATGACAAAAAAACTCAGTCAAAATTAACGAAACATCAAAATATCATACTGAGAAATACCAAAATGCCATATATTTCGAAGCAATAGTGAATTTGAAAGTATACAAAATATAAACATGTCTTAAATATGAGGAGTTCCAAAATGACCAATTAACTAAGGAACTATCAAATTTTTAGTCGTTGATATTAACAAATTGGCACAAAAAATATCATGTTTAAATAAGTATCGCACACAACTGAAAATACCTATGAGTTATAAAAAAAATTATGCAAAACTAAACTATATCAAAGATGAAAAATTCTAAAAATATATCCCAAATATGCCAAAAATATGAAATTGTAAAAACTATCAAAGATACCAAAAATACTAAAAATGACAAAAGGTGCCGACAGCTGGTGACAGATTAGTGCACCATTTTCTCGTTTTTGCTCGCAAGGGGTTGAAAAGTGTGTTATTGATAATCAAAATGAGGCACGTGGCTAACATTGGAAAAACTCGTTTTCGATTTTCCGATGAAAGAGGTTTAGACCTTCTGAACAATTTCATGCGACCGAAGGATTGAAATAACAAGGTGATCCTGTAAGATAACATAACACTATGCCACAATTTTCTCGCTTCTGCCAAGCAGAAGAACTTGAAATCGAGAGTAGTCCACAAAAAACTTTGCATAAATTAAGTGAATTGTCAAGTAAGATTAAAGTAAAAAGATTTCTTTCCTTAAACAATGCCAGGGATGCTAGTCCTGGCCTTTAACAAGAAAAGAACAAAGTCAGTTGACCTGAATGAGGTCTTCGCAGTCTCAACTTTTAATTCTTATATTAGATACGAATATCATTGGCAATATCTGATTTAATCGATACTAATAAAATATAGCGAAAGAGTTTGTAGTCTTGTTTGAACACGCTAATCTCTGGAACCCCCTTAGAATTTGGGAAATTCTTGAAATGAGATTGTAAATAATCTATATTAATAATATTCTTTTAAATTTTGATTTATAAAAAGCAGATGAAACCCTAGGGCTCACCTAGCGTAATGGTTTTTTATTTTTATGTATATATCTCCAGCGACAATTAAGATCCTATAAACAAATCTCAGCTTTTCGAGAATACGATAATTGAGTAAAAAAATTGCTTAATTAGGCCCCTCCCTATCTTGCTGAATTAATTTGAAAACCTTATAGCGTTCCATTTAGATGAAGACTATTATGATAATGGATTATTATATAGGCACTATTTCAAATCTAATCTGTTCAATTACATTTAAATCCAGAATTCCATTACCGAACATTATACAACACCGCCTAACAACCGCATGTTATTCAAATGCGGCGACATATAGTATCTCAATCAGCATCAAGTGTGCTGTGCATAATCTAGACGTCAACTTAGTTAGTTGGCTTGGCAATCGCTGGACATTATGCAAATCACTTTAGGTGGACGAGGATAAGGGGGAGTGATAGTTAGCGCCGAGGGTTGCCAGATGGCGCTCTGTGTGGTAGAAAAACCGTTCCCGCCTGTCCTGTTTGTTAGATGTATAATGCTAGACCGTAATTAATTGTTATTAACGTATTCTGCGAGATGTTACTTATGGAGTGGGAAGTTATAACTGGGTGGCGAATCCTTGTTATAAACGTTACAGCAAAGTCATTAGGATATTCTGCAAACCTATATCTGAAAAACTCTTAAATGTTGGTAAACATATTGCCTGCAAATTCAGATATTGACAGCTTTATAACCTCTAAATCTATATTATTTCGTTAGAGTTATTGGCGGTATCTTTTAGTTTATTTTTAAGATGATCTTGGGCAATAACACCACACATAGGAATAGGAACTGTCTACATGTTGTCAGAGAATAACTATTCCTAAAATTCAGAAGTGCAGAAGACACTGCAATAAACATTTTTGAAGCAGAGTCGTCTTAGCAGTAGCTCTGACTTTTTAGGAATGACGCCACAATTTCTGGAAAGTCTGTACCTATACTTCAAATACTCGACACGTTTCTGGGTCTAAATCAGACCCCGTTTTCAATCATTTTATTGCCATGAATAACGGGGTCTGATTTAGACCCTAAAACGTGTGGAGTATTTGAAGTATACAGACTTTGCAGAAATTGTATTATTTGAAGAAAATCTGAAAAATACAATATATAGATGACACAACTGTATTTCAGAAAACAAAGTTTTGTGGTATTTACTGTCAAAAAAGTTTGTTTCTGTGCAATTTTATCTCTGTTAGTGTGAGAATTTATCATTTATGAAATCATGTTCGAGTAACTTGTGAATTTAAACATAAATTACCATAATTATAATGAATATTTCATAAAAATGAATTATTTACTGTTAGTTAACTGAGAGTGGGTTTTAATAATTTATATTTAAAAAGGAACCGACTTCAGCTGACTTAAAATAAAAACCGTTTAGAAACATTGTGCAATGAATCACTATTTTCACACATGTCTTCTTTTTTATCTTATTTAAGGTACAATTCAATTCAATTGAACATTTTAGCGTATTCTTCTCTCTCTCTCTCTTTCTTCCTTTCTCCTTCTCCCTCTCTAATTTGTCTTCTTTTTATATATTTTCCAAATCTATTTTAACATTTTTGTATGTTTATATATATATAGTATATATATATATATATACTATATATATATATATTGTATATAACTTATTGGTCTATCATTTTCTGAATCACCCTGTACAACTGTAATTCAACTCAATCCAATATCACAGCGGTCCTGAAATCTTCAAAACCAACCTGTATAAGTATAAATTCTCTCCACACTATTAACTCTCTCTATTTTTCTATTGTTTAAATTATTCCTGAATACCAATGATTTTATTTCGCCCCATATGTCTAGAATTCCATTTATGCAACTGCTTATGGTCTACCCTATATAACAAAATTCACCTTTTTGAGTCACACTTTATGAATATAATTTGACTGTACCATTTATTTCAACCACCCGGTAAATGCAACTGCTTCTAAAAATTTTTCAACCCATCTGTATAATTATACTCTGTCCTACGTTCATTAAGTGAAATATCCTAACTGCATATGCTTATATAACAAATTTTTGATTCACTCTGAATAACAATAATTTTATCCTTATATTATATTAAAATAACTACACTGATGTAATTTTCACTTAAATTTATTTACTACTGACAATTGTTTCACAAGGTTACTGGCTTCTTCAGAATACAACGTAAGACTAACAGTTAAATGCCTTAAACTATTACAAAAAACTATGATGATGCAATTACAGAGGTATTTAGAGGATTATTGAAACAGGTAGGAGGGGATTATCACATTAAGAAAGTACAATATTATAATTAGGTTTTTAAAAATGGATAAATTATGGCTGTAATGAGTTTATATAATTCTATTGAATAGATTAAGTAATTAGGATGAATTGGTTTCGGTTTGATCATTCGAGAGGTATGGTGAATTTTTGTTTTTGTTAATTTCTAATGACTCTAAATGATATAATTTTTTACTTTTATGTTGTAAATGTAATACTTCGAACGTATTCTGAGGTACATAATTTTCATTCAATAAATGGTCGGTAAAAGTGGACTTATTATAATTGTGGCACTCAAAAGCTTTGGTATGTTCGTCCAATCTTGTCTTGAATGATCTTCCCTTATGACCGAGGTAGAAACTAGGGCAACTACCACATGTCAACTTATAGACACCCGAATTGTTATTTTTGTTCATTTTATCTTTATTGTTTCTTATATGTTTTCCTAAGTTGTTATCTGTTTTAAAAGCTGTATGAATGTTTCTATTTAATAAAAATTGAGCTATTTTTTGAGAATTGATAACCTCCTCCTTTTTGGAAGTCGGTTAAAAAGTAACTATCTCAAAAAAATTAGGTTTACATATGACCTGGTGAAACTTGGTGAAGTTGAGAATTTCAGAACGACACTTGGTCCATAGACACTTTTCAAAATTCAAGTTTGTTCTAAAACAAATAGTTGTTTTAAAATGAATTACAGTATGTTACAGCAAATTTGAATAAAGAAAAGCAGAGGATATAACAAGAGACGGAAGAAATTATCATACGAAGCTTTCGCTTCCATCGTTCAGTCTCAAATGGCTGCCGGTCCTTTTAATTAATAAATTAATTGATCGTAAATTTTTTGGTATTGAAATGCCCTAAACCAAATTTATTTTGTATTAAAGAACTAGTGTGGGAAAATTTATAAGCGTCGCGGAATAAAAAAATAAATCTTAGCAACATTTGAAACACAAAAATTAATTTATTTGGTGATATTTTAAGTGTCATAAATCAATATTTATTAGATAAGCTAGTGATTGAATCAAGTCTAAATATCGAATTTCCAGACATGCGTTTACCGTTAAATGGTTCAGAAATTACCCTTAATCCCACTTCATTTTCAATTATCTATTTTGCATGTTTCAGGAATCGTCCTGACGAGAGAATAGCCGATTGAACATTCAAAATGAGGCCTTTGTGTCCACAAGGTAGTATTACTGTGTATGACTACAAAGTCCTGTACCAAAAATTAATTTCTTTTATACTCATCTGCGTTTTAACAGCCAAACTGTCCTTTTCAAAGAGTATACCAAAACTGTATTAGAATAAAAACAGTTTTGACAAAAAGGCCAAATTAGGTCGCAAGGCTTTTTAAAATCTTCTCGCAATACATATATACATTTTCTAAAACTCCATTATATGTGGCAGACTTCAGTGCTGTAATTTAGGCAAACGAGATGTCTTCTGGTAAACATCGTAGTAGTTACAACGCTCATTTAAGAGTGAATTCTTTATGTTACAGAACACGAATGGCAGATAGTATATAATGATGCAAAATAGAAATGACTAGCTGAAAAATTTATAAACCAACGCATTTCTATGACAGCCTATGATGTATTTGGCTGTTAAATCGAGGTAAGGGTGGTTATTCAATCACTATCACTACATATTAACACTGCCCTCTCAATGTTAACCATAGTTATAAACAACAGGTTTTGAGGTAGACAAGTCATCCAACTCTAATTACTCAATATGGTCATTCCAAACACATCTGTGAATGAATAAAGACAATATCCGATGAAATGTTTATGGGCGGAAATGTAATTTCATTTATTAAGAATTGTTTTAACGTTTATTGATAATATTAATATACTATACTTTATTCAGACACTTCGTATATGGAAAGAAAAATATAATAAATAGAAATTATTTTTTTTACAATAGGAGCGTTTAAATTTTGAGGAAATTTAAATAATTCTTACCATGAGACTGGTTTTACCAGCAATTTGCACTAGCGCGGTATCTTTTATGCTTCATTAGGCTTGTTGATTTTCGAATACGGATCTCAAAAATGCTCTTAAACAATAATGTAGGACTCGCTAACGACAAATAATGGAATTACAGCAGGATTTAAGGCTGTCACAATAACAGTTTTAAATTGACATTGGACAGACCATTACCTTATCAAAATACGACGCAGAGATAATTATACAAATTTGTGTTCAACTGTGTGTAATTCATTATCATCTCAGTTTCAAGTAAGTTTATTAAAAAACCCACACAACATAAATACTTTAATTATTTTTCCAAACAAAATGACTTTCATCCCACATGAAAGTTCCCTTACTGAATCCTTCAAAAATAATCATAAAATTCCGACCATAATGTCTCTTTATAATTAAATAAATTTGCGGGAATTTCATTGGTGGAAAATTAAAAGTTCCTAATTGACAAACTTTTACTGTTTGAAAAATATTTAATTCTGGTGGATTTCATTCCGTCTGTTTTCGATGTTGACTGTGCTTCTAGCAAAATGAAGGAGATAAACATGAATAACAAGTTTGATACTTGAATGTTAATAAAGCAAAATAACGTTACTACCTTAAGAGTCCAATAACGTTTAAATATATTTTCCAACGAAAATTGATCAGCACTCTACCTCTTTTTCCGTGATATAACCAGGAAGTTTTATGAAATTTAAGAAATACAGGGAATCGATTCAACTATAGCAGGGCTTAGCAGAATAACATTAGAGATAATAAAATAGGCATCTACAAATTCTTGCAAACAGTTATCGTATAAAACGAGCAAGCATCAACTGTGCAGATGTCAAATTCAATAGAATCCCTATCAAACCTTTCTGCATAATAATGTCACTCCACCACATTACAACAAAAGTTATACCACCTTTACAGGGTCTATCAGAGTGACTGTCATTACATTGAACCCAAAACTAAAAAAAAACACAGGAATTAACATTTTGTATTGGAGAAACATTTAGAGCTCAAAGTGTACGAATAAATAAACAGAAAATTTTCATAATTCATTATAAAATTCAAACTTTGTTGATCTGCTTGGGATAATTCAACCATAGTACGTACTCAAATACCGGTGAAACTTTGGAACCCCTAGAATTAAGGAAAAATGAATATCAGAACAATTCCGGAAAACACATGGGCAAATCAACTTAGTCAACTACGCATTAAGCTGAACTGTTAACCATAGTGTTATAATGGGATTAAACTAAAATCTTGATTAAAGAAAATGGATACTAATAGAGCTACCGACACTTATTGTTTTACTAGGACCTTTGTAATCAAGTGATCGCAAAGCCAAATGTGTTATTTTGTTAAATTAATGTTTTTGAAAACCAAATAATGTGTATCTAAGCAATAATTCATTTCAATTTGCAACTTACATTTTCAATACATATTTTAAAGCCACTGACAACGAAGTCAGAATCGACTTTGAAACATTTGGTTTTTCTTTCAATATAAAGCTTTTTATTTCGATTGTGGTGTTATTTCCCAAGAAAACATAAAAATAACCACTTTAGAATAGGAATGAAACCGTCTCAACCAGAGAGAAGTAAGTGTAAGACACTTAATTGTACAGTAAGACATACTGAAGAGAATTCTGTCTCTCACAATATCTGCGAGGAGTGTTAATCCCAATGAACAGACAGAAAAATTAAGGACCTCCTTAACAATCGTTTCTAAATTACTTAAATGTATTAACAAACAAATTTTACTTATTTATTTCCCTACTTCTTCCTCTTAAATGCTCTTATGCCTGATAATGTGTTTCAAAAGAATTCGTTGCATTCCTAGAGCCTCCAACATTTGTTGATTACGGGAACTGATACACAAGATTTAGTAGAGATTGGATAATTATTAGAACACCTTTCCTTGAAGATTATTTTTTTATACCTAACCCTGTTTCTCTATTCGTTTTGTTTCCTCTATTGCGAGACGTTTGATCCCTAAATTCACTTGGTGACGCAGTCTATATTAGCTTAATGAGAACTAAGTTCGATGATGAGTTGCTTCGTTTCTATGAAAACATTACAGATATAATTTTGAGTAAAAATTAAATACTTAAGATTTATAAGAAATTCCAACACGTAGTAGAACAATGACGTATTAAAATTGATGAAAGAAAACTTCAGCAATTCTTATAAATAAACGAAGCACTCAGTAAAGTTGGTTATTATTGTTGGTTGCAATTTCATCTGCTTGAGTCATTAAAATCTTTAATTCTTTTGTTCTCGAACGAACCCAATGGGCCATAAAACTCGCCGCAGACGTAATGAGAAATCCAACAATCACGTTCGCGTGAGAGTGCATTAGTTATTATTATGCAAAACAAATAGTTTATGGCGAACCATTAAACTGCTAGGGATTTATGGAGCTGTTAAAACACTACAGGTAGTCCTTGTCTAATGGAAATACTACACCTTTGAGCCTCGCTCGTACATTATGTGGAAACGATGTAGCTGAAAAGGCTACTTTGTAGGACAAGGAAAGCGGGGTAACAGAGAATGAATTACTGGTAAGTAATGCTGGTAGATTTACGTCTCAATTTAAATTCTTGCATTCTTAATGACAAATTTTGCAGCTGTAATAATAATAATGACTTTGGTTTGCATACAAGAAGTTAAAAATGCCGCTATTTTATAATAATACTAGCCGTTACCTGCGGTTTCACTTGTGTATGGAATGTACAATTATTTGCAAAAAAATGCCCATGCAATATATGGGCTATTTCACCCAAACTGCAACTTATTATTAACCACCTTATATAACAATTTTATTCAACTTTTTTGAAGCTCCTTGTATGAATACAGCTCAGCTTCGACCTTTATTTAAACCATTATGTATATACTTCTGCCAATTAGTCAACTATTATATGATATTTGACTATCAGTTTTTGAACCAGCCTGTATAACCATAATGTTACTCTACAAAATATTTCGACCACCCTGTATATGCATTTGCTTAGGTATTACCAAATAAATTATTTAACTTTACCTCTGCTCTACTCTATAATTCAATTATCTTTATATCTAAGCAACTGCTTATGGGCTACGATATGGAACCATTTTTCTGGGATTTTTTTAACCACCCTGTATGTATAATTTGTCTCCACCTTATATTTCAACAATCCTTTATATGCAATTTTTCAAATATTACTTTAATCACACTGTATATCTATAATTTCACTTCTCCCCATGTTTCTAATATTGCATATATGCAACAGCTAATGTTTTATCCTACAAAATTTTTCGAACATATTTTTTATACACCCAGTTTAACTATATCTCATTCTACTCCACCCTCTACTTCAACTACCTTGTATATGCAACTACTTATCTGTCTCCCAGTATGACATTGTTTCTAGCACCATGTATAACTATAAATCCATCAGTTGTCATTATATTGCACCAAAACTGCAACTGCTTATGGGGCACTATATATAACAATTTTGTTCAAATTGTTTTTAATCATCTTGTATGTATATCTCTACTTCAACCTGTATTACAACCACCCTGCATAGAATATAACATTTTTGAAATACTTAACTATACCTCTACTCCATCTTATATTTTAACTATCTTATCTGTGCAACTGATTATGAGCTACCTTGTTTGAATCACCCTGTGTAACAGTAACTTTACTTCGTGTCATATTTCTTGTACTCCAAATATCCACCAGCTCATATTCTTCCTTATATAACATTTTTTCCATTTTCTTACCCACCCTATTTAATTATAATTCTACTCTTCCCTATCTTTCAACAACTTAGTGTATGCAACTATACTTAGAATTCTACTCCAAACTATATCAATCATTCTTTATATACAACTACTTGTGGATATAAAATAATTTTTTTACAACCCTATGAACTATAATTCCAGTCTATATTATATGTCAACTACCCTATATAAAAAACTGCTTCTGAATTCTTTTCAACCCATTTCATAACTATTAGAACTCAAGAACATAATTCAAATATCCTAAATGCTTACATAACACATTTTTTCTAAGATTTTTGTATCCACCCTGATAACTATAATTCCATACTACCCTTATTTCAACTACATTGTATATGCAGCTACTTATGAGCCAAACAGTATACCATATTGTTATCCACCCTGTATAAATATCATGCGAATACACCCGGAATTCAACCACCTGGTATAAGCAACTGTATCCAATATAATTTTTTTTATCCAAACATATTACATTGGCACATTCCGAATTTTGAATAAAATCTAAACTGATGCCAGTATTTAATATTTTGTGCGTGCCGTGGAACCAATTGAGTAATTGTATTACCCAACATGGTACAAGTTTTTTCGCTATATCTACCGTTTCTGTCAATTTAGAGAGATAAAATATTTACCAGATTTTAAGTCAAACTATAAGCTTTGCAACAAAAAAAGATTCAGCAAAATCAGTTCAGTAGTTCTTACGTGATGTCCTAACAACTACAAACAAACAAACAAACAGATAAACATACTACAATTTATTATAGTCTAGATTAAAAACAAACACGACTTTTCAAAAGAGTTGGATAAAACAAATATTGGTAAATTCTGATCTATTGTAGGAAAATTGGAAAAAGTAAGATACATGGTGGTGGAAATATGGGGTTGGCAAGAGCTCTAAGACCCCCTCTAGAATACGCTATAAATTATATTTCACCTGAAACGTAGCTCATAACGTTGTCCTTATAAGAATTAATATCATTGGAATAAATATATATTGTAGGAATTTCCAATCTGCAAAGTAAATGATTATAAAGAATAAATATAAACTATATATGGGAATGGCTAAGTGAAATATCTTCGATGGCACATTACATATAATATCCAAAAAAAGTGTATGAATTAGATGCTGCGGTTTTAGTTCAATGTTAGTTCAATGTAGGTATGTAATTGACGAAGGACCTTCAGCGGAACAATCAATAAAACAATATACCGTCGCGTAAATAAAATCACCAAATAAAAGTTAATCACTAACCTTTTAATACGAAGTCCTGCAGGTGGTGTTTTCTTCGTTCTTATTTCTTCAGAGGCTAGCCCCGCAGCAGCAGGAACTGTTTTAGAGCTTCATCTGTCCTTAAAGTAATATGGACGACACGTTACACAAAAAAAAATAGCGACGCAATGTTCATTGATTGAGCAAACAAATATTGCGGGTTTAACAAACAAATGATGCGCTTTTGTAAACAGAACAGAAACAACTGAAAGCGGTTTAGCGGTTGTTACGACTGGAACTAATAACTCGCGAAATGGTAACACAAAAACAACAAAACCGGCCGTTTAACAACGGAATCAAAAAGAGTAAGCATCCGCACTCGTCGGCGGTCACAATACGAATTTTAGTTCTCTATGTTTTTAGAGACAAGAAAATGTACAAATATAAATTAGGATCGGCGCGACGGAGAGTTTTCGAAAAAGGTGCAAAAGTTTAAAAATCAATTGAATAATTCAATCAACTTTAGAAACTAAGAACAAACAAGTTGCGGGGACGCAACACTAAGAGTTCCTCAAATTCTGCGGACCTATGTAATTATATGAAAGAAAAACAAGACTCCGACTTGTTATTGTTAAATTATCAAACTCACAACCTAGAATGAGTACTCCAAATATGCATGTTCCATTCGCAAATATGGGGGTTGCTTTCAAAATATGTAAACATAAAATATTAGATGCCACAAGTAACCTTCAAAAAAAAACAACTGTTTACAAAATTGTTGTAGCATACAACATTGTTACGTGTCGCAAGATAAATCCATATTTGATTTTCTTTTTGGTTGTGTGCACGAAACGAATGCATATCTCGAGTCAGCCTTCCAAAACCATAATTCCTATCCAATTATAATAAATTTGAACGTACACAACGTCGCCGTAACATCTAACACCAACCGAGTTATGCGGTCTAAGCTCGACATGTAAATTTCGCTGCCCGAAAGTATCTCTGTATATCTTCATTTTCTAGTTTATATTCAAATTAGTTCTTCGTGCACCTAGTTTATCAACCATAATGCATTTGGAGTCCTTTACATATTTTATCCTTCGTATTTATCGTGTTCACGGCAGGGGGCACTGGCGGCTTCAACATGTTTTTTATTTAGAAAGGCTCGTACAAATCAAGAGTGACTTTTACGAAGTTCGTTAGGAGAACATTCAAATTATTATTGAATTCAATGAAAGAATTTTATTGATATTCAAATTTATTTTCGTGTGCTTGTTTTATTTGGTGTGTTGACTCTTTGGTGTTTTTCAAGCCAGCTAACTGAAATGTTTATGTGGCATGAAAATATCCAGCAATCTGTAGATG
This sequence comes from Octodonta nipae, assembly GCA_034190945.1. NCBI lineage: Eukaryota > Metazoa > Arthropoda > Insecta > Coleoptera > Chrysomelidae > Octodonta > Octodonta nipae. The sequence goes on along the minus strand of CM067218.1, from coordinate 20,734,865 downwards.
CCATCATCTTGGTATATACAGTGATGGGCAAATGTGTGTAACCAAGCAAATGTCTCTAGAATTATAGATATCAAAATGAAATTTGGAAGGTGGATACTGCAGTAGATTATCTATTTGTTTCCAAATTTTTTTACAATTTTGAACTTCCTGTTTTACCGGAAGTAATGTCGATTTTAAAATTTGCAATGAAACACCCTGTATAGTATTTTAGTTTATGATGAAACATTTTACTGCGACTACAAAAATATCGGGTTTGATATTGTTTACTTCAATACCTACCGAGATATTAACAGAAAAGTAACTAAGGAAAGGAAAAATTGGATGGTAGCTAAACTCGGTTCATATTTCATTTACGCCCGATATAAACAAACCGGTCAAAATCTGAATCAAGTTTAGTAGTCTAAAGAAATACATAATCATAATTATTAACTAAATCTAAGTGATTTTCAAGACATTGAAACTTAACTTAACTAAACTTAATGTATTAGATGTTCAAACTGAGCACCGTTTACTTCTTGACAATAAACAAGTCGGTTTTTAAATTCTCTAGTAACATTAGCTATTACTTCTGGTTTAATTCTCTGGATTTCTTGAGTTATTCTTGCAGCTAATTCTTGCAAATTATTTGGTCTATCAACATAAACCTTATACTTTAAGTAACCCCACAGAAAATAGTCTAGTGGATTAAGGTCGGTACTTCGTGCAGGCCATTCATAAGTACCACTTATCCAGTACTTCCAATCCAACTGTGATGAAATGTCCTATCTAAATGATCTCGAACAATGCGAGCGTAATGGGGGCTCCATCCTACTGAAACCAGATATTATTTGGTAATTGTCCATTTACCTCCAGTGCCGGAATAACTTGTGTCTCCAAAAGCTGTAAATACCTATCTCCGTTTAAAGTTTCTTGTAGGAAGAAGGGTCCCACGATTCTGTTGTTATAAATGCCGGCCCAAACGTTCAATTTTTGGGGGATGTTGTGTATGAGCCTCTTGTACCCAATTGGGATTACTTTGCGACCAGTAGCGGCAGTTATGTCGATTAACTGTACCATTTAAACAAAATGTAGCCTCATCTGAAAACACCACATTTCTTATAAAAATATTATCACCTTTACAAATATCGATCATCGTTTCACAAAATTGCAAACGTGTGTGGAAATCGTCTTCGGAGAGTTCTTGAACGAGGGGAATTTTGTATGGATGATATTTTTCTCGCCTTAATATCCTTCCTACTAAACGACGGCTAATTCCATGCTTATTGGCGAGGTCTGTAGTGGATAAGTGAGAATTTTCTTCCAAAGATATAGTAACATTTTGAGCTACACCTTCATTACTTGCACTTTTTAACCGTCCACTTTTTGGTAAATTGCTAACTGTTCCCCTTGTGTCGTACCTTCGCAAACGTCGTCACTACTGAACGGGATATTTGTGTATTCGGATGAACAATGTTAAAAAGGCCACAAATTTCTTGATGCGTCCTTTTCCTCTCCCCATACCCAATCATCATTAATATTTCTATTCTTTCTCTTTCACTTAATTCGGCCATTTTACGATCAAATTAAAACAATAAAATCTTTTTACGTTCAAATATAAAAACTAATAACTTATTTTGACAACTACTGTCACTTCTGCAATGACTTTCATAGACTACTAAACTTGATTCAGATTTTGACCGGTTTGTTTATATCGGGCGTAAATGAAATCTGAACCGAGTTTAGCTACCATCGAATTTTTCCTTTCATTAGTTACTTTTCTGTTAATATCTCGGTAGGTATTGAAGTAAACAATATCAAACCCGATATTTTTGTATTCGCAATAAAATGTTTCATCAGAAACTAAAATCCTATACAGGGTGTTTCATTGCAAATTTTAAAATCGACATTACTTCCGGTAAGACAGGAAGTTCAAAATTGAAAAAAAAAATGGAAACAAATAGGCAATCTACTGCAGCATCCACCAAATTTCATTTTGGATATCTCTAATAATTCCAGAGATATTTACTTGGTTCCACACATTTGCCCATCACTGTATACTCCGAACGGATTAAATCCAATTAAGCATTTTTGCCAAATGGGGAATATATCCGTTTTGAATGAGTTCTAGACAGTATCTATAATGTGTGTATCTATATGTGCTGTCAAAAAGTTGTAGAAATTATTTACCAACAATTAGAGGTTTAAATTCGATATATTTTTTAGATTTTCTTCTATAACTTCGTTGCTATCGACCGCATTAACAACTGTTGCTAAGAATCAAATTTTCTAGAAAGTTTTGAAAAATTACAACATTTTCCCAAAAATTAGGATTTTTTCGAAAATACATGCAGAAATGTAGAGCAGTAATTAGTTGTTTACTTTACCAAAATTTGAAAATTGCAGGCAAACTCCAAAACTAAAATAATGAGTACAAATGTTTGATTTTTTTGTACATATAAAGTTAGGATATTTCTATTCTTAATGTTTGTAAAAATATTTTTTTAATATGTTTGCACTGTTATAAAGCATCTTTTTATTTCATAATTCAGATCCATTGATTTTAATTTTCTGTGTCCACTTTTAACATTTTTTAATTGTAGAAAATGGATATTCAAATGTGGAATTTATAGGTTTGGGAAATATCTCTATTTTCGGATTACAAGAACTAGAATGTATTAAAAAATTACCAGGTAACTGAAACTGAAATCTCTTTACCTACCGCCTATTATTTTTAAAATGGGAAAAACCTTGAAATAAATAAATCTAGTTTTTACCGTTAAATGAACAAACAATGTCAAGGATTTGAACCTGCTATTTCATATTTGGCAGTCCTCTCAAATTTCAGTTTCTTTGCAATAAAAACTCGCAAAAGTAATGAAGCGATGGTATTGTACAGTCACCGAAAAAGTTGAAGAGAACTAGAAGTTGTTAAAAATGAGCTTTAGTAGGTTCTTATCGGAGCATATTTTGCTACGAAAAGCTGGAAAACCCGATGTATATTTTTTCAAGATCCATAACTTTGTTGTAAGACAATCTGCAATATTAATCTTTTCTAAAATGATAGGTAATAACCATAATTTTATTTTTTCACCCATTGTGAGGTATTGTATCTTATTTAGGTTCACTGACAATCTCGATTTTGATCTATGTGCCACTTTTATATCTTCGATTTCTCTTGCCTGCAAAAATCCTTCTCCAACGATTCATTGTAGTATGTTTTTAATAATTTAGGGAAGAGGCAATTATCTTGTGTAAGAACTTACATAATGAAGATAATTCTCTGCCAATTATAACTTTTGATGTTCTATCTATATAGAATTCCTTCATGGCTTTATGACATCTATTATTGTTAATTAGAGTATGTCAATACCTACTATTTGCTTCACAAACGTAATAAAACACAATATGGGTTTTTCTATTAGTGGAACTTTTCGTTTACATAAAAAAAGAAAGCTGTATTTAAGATTTTAAAGTTATACAGGATTTCATTTCAAAACTAACAAACCAAAATAACAAAACAGAAAAAAAACACAAAAACACGTTAATTTATATTTTACAAGTATCAGTCACCCTGGATTTTCAAACCCTTAGCGGGTGGTGAATATAACTTCTACAAGTATCACAAGGGGTATCATGTTCTTACACACTTCTTTTTAAAGGCCTGGTTTTTGCCATTCTTTTAACACATTATTTTTTAAATCAGATTCTTTTTTACAGAGTAATGACCGTTTGAAATTAAACATTTTGAATTGTAATTGAAAAAGTATAAATACCCAGATAAAAAAGAGAGAAAAAATCCTTTAATGTTTTTCTGAAAGATATTTGCGACTATAAATGTAAAGAATTTATTATTAGTAGTGGCTTTGTTGTATACTGACCATCAAATTTATGCTTTACTAGAAGGAATTGAAATAATATTTATTTATGGGGAGTAACAACACTGTGCAAGCAGAACTGCTTATGCTTTTCATCAGAGACATCCCGAAAAAATTTTGGGCATCAATATGTTATGAATTTAGTTCACAACTTCCAAGAAACTGGAAATGTGTGCAATAAAATTGTCAAAAATCGCAGAGTTTTAACTGAAGCTGCACAGGTTAAGATTTTAGGTCATTTTTCCATGGATCCTCATATATCAATATCAATAGTTTCCAGGTTAACAATTATTTCCGTCGGCTCTGTGCATAAAACGTTACGCCTAAATAAATTCTTTCCCTACAAAATACAGCTGCTTGTACAACACCCTGCTGAGGATGATTATGGCAGAAGGTTAGAATTCCAGGAATTAATGACTCAAAGAGCAAATGCAGACACTAATTTTATTTAAAAAATCTATGTTTCGGACGAAGCAGAAGACGAGTGAGACGGGTACCCGCTCATTTTGTCTCTAAAATTACCACCAAGAATCCTCAAAACAAACAATTGTCCAGAATTTTCGAACATAGACAAGAGAGAAACGCCAAAAACAACAAAAGCCATTCGAGGAACAACAAACTTAATTTGGAGCGTTTTGGTACGAACAAAAAATCTTTTTGTTCATCCAAAAATTACAATAATACACCGAAATTATTCGAAGAGAATTATTCTCGCCCCTAGACGAAAACTTAATCGAATAACGCGACTTCCAATTTGTGCGACGGAAATAAGAGAATGAGATGGCAGAAAAGTTTTTATTTTCGCTACGGTTACTGAAATAACTGATGATATAAAACCATAAATTTCCAGTGGAGTTTCCTCTCTCTCATCGATTCCTCGCGTTTTTACTTTTCTTGCTCACGCCCCACACTGTCGTGTAATAAAATTCGATGGATCATCTAAAACTTTATTGCGAATTTTGAAAATGTGTTCTTTATTGGGGGTCTCCGATGGCGAACTCGGAATTACCCTACGGCGCAGTTTTTCTTTCATCACTTAATTAGGGTCGCTCTCTTACTTGGGCTGTAGTTGGGTTTCAGTTCTTTGCAGACAGTACTAAAATTTCAGTTAAGAATTTCAAACTTAAACAATTATGTTGCTTGAACAGAATGATGCTAAAAGACCCCGGACAAATTGATAAGATTTTTGACCTTAGTGCAGATCAAAAATATGAATAGGAACGAATACGGGAACATACATTTTAGATCATTAAGCAGTGAATAAAAAACATGCAACCTCACTACTTATTATATTAAAGACTTTCTGATCGACTCCACACTTCTTTGAGCCTGAAATACTCATACAACTTCGAACTTAGCTTTCTGTGTAAGAACAGTGAGCAGTATATATATTTAGAGTTTCGTTGTTCATAGAAAAGTAGTAAATTATAGTAAAATATAATATCCAATTAATATACCTACAATAGCTGCACAAAATTTGGTTTTTCTTCTAATAAACACTCCAATTTCTGTTTGCTATATTTAAATTGGAGACTTGACATACGTCAGAAGTCACAACTCGACAAGAAGGGCAACGTTGCTGACTATTAAAACTGGCTTGCTGACTAATTTCACATTATACCGTAAACATTTTATGTTAAGACTAAATAATAATATTTGTGGTAATTACCTATTAAACTTGTTATTCTCCTAGCAGATACGTACGGTAGCGACTACTTTACCTCAAAATAAAATGTCAATAAACGAAAACAGTTTACCAGCATGTTTCAAAGGAAAATACATTCTCAAAAGAGTAATCATTGATTGCAAGAATAATTGACTTTCCTTCAAGTTTAGATAACAAAGGTTTTGGTTGGAAGTACATCTGATGGGTTCATCTGCGTGAAGTCTAAGGTTCAGGTGGTTGATGCAGTCACCCTTGAATTAGTATAGAGTCTGGTCTTCTTTATTTATTTGGAAGATGGTGATATAGTTCAGGCTGACAAAGGTTTCTTACAGTTACTGAAAATGGTAAATAAAGTATAATAATTATGACTACATTCTGAAAGGGTGGTTCTGAATTTTCAATTGCCAACGTATGAATCCAAATTTGTTCTATTACATAGATTATATCTGCTGTACATTTTACATATAATAAGTGCAGTACCTTGGTGACTGAGATTCACTAGTAAATTCAAGGTTTTATCATAAACGTCTGACAATATTTTTTCTTACATTTCTTATTTACATGGTGTTACTACAATTGAACTCCCCCCTCCTCCATTTATTTCAACCACCCTATATGTGCAACTTCTTATGAAAAACCCATCCAAACATTTTTTTCTAACATTTTTGTAATCACGGTACAATTCGACTCGATTCCATATTCCAACAACCCTGTATATGCAACCGCTTATGGCATTCTACACTTTTGTTTCCAAATTCTTTCACTAATATTGTAACATTTTTGTAAACACTTTGTATAACTATAATTCTGCTCCACCCTATATATGCAACTTTTTACGGGCTACCTAATATAACATATTTTAAATCACACTGTATAACTATAATTTCACACCACCATATGTTTTAACTACCCTGTATATGCATTTGTTTATAGCCACATTTTGTAATTTTTTTGAACAACCATGTATAATTATAACTCCAGTACATCCTATATTGCAACCACCCTATAAATGCAAATGCAAATAAGCTACCCTATAGATAAAACATTCTATTAACATTTTTTTAGCGACCTGCATAACAATACTTTTACTCCACCCTGTAAGTCAGCTATCATTAATTTTCAACGGCTTATGGAGTACCCTACACAATTATTTTTTCTCGCTTTTTTTCTAGTCATACTATAATTCCGGTTGACGCTATATTTTAACCATCCTGCATAGCAACTCTTATGGACCATCTAACATATTTTGTTAGACCCTGTATAATTATAATTTTACACAACTAATTCATATTATATGCATCAAATTAACATGCGAAATCATGAGATCTTACTCATCCTAAAATTGCTTACCATGCCAATGTTTTGACTTTGAAAACTTGAAATGTCTAGATATAAAAATTTAAGTCTAGGAAAAGTTACATGTTCGGAACATACAAATACTATATTATAATTCCAGTACATCCTATATTGCAACCACCATGTAAATGCAAATGCTAATAAGCTACCCTATAGGTATAACATTCTATTAACATTTTTTTAGCGACCCTGGATAACAATACTTTTACTTAGCCCTGTATGTCACCTATCATTAATGTCCAATTGCTTAAGGGGTAGCCTATAAAATAATTTTTTCTCGCTTTTTTGATAACTATACCATAATTCCATTTGACGCTATATTTTAACCATATTCTGCATAGCAATTCTTATTTTACACCACCAATTCATATTATATGCGAAATAATGAGATCTTACTCACCGAAAAGTTGCATATTGTGCTAATTTTTTTACCTTGAAAAGTTTAAATGTCTAGGTACAAAAATATAATGCTAGGAAAATATGACGGAGGCATAAAATAGTTACATGTTCGCAACATACAAACACAATTTTTATTGAAAGAATGTTTAAAAAAAGTTTCACTCTCAAATAGGTCATCAAATCACCATGTATTAAAAGAATTTTTATAACAGGAGTCACTCTTACCTAGGTTACCAAATTACCCTGAATTGAACGCCTTGAAGTTACAAAGCAGCCGCCTTGATTGTCAAACTGTCAATAATTTTTTTAATAATTTAATTTCTCTGTAAAACGATTTTTTCCAAAGATGAGACCCTCGCCAATCGATTTCTACCCATGGAAACTTCCATATGTGAAACTTTCATTCAAATTGAAAATCGTTAGAACCGTTTTCCAGAACTCAATATATATATATATATATATATATATATATATATATATATATATATATATATACATATATAGTAGACCCGAAACTGTTTTCGGTTCAATTTGTTGAGTTATGGTATGGAGTGCTATTGCCCATGGAAGTAGGCGAGCTTTAGTCTTTGTTCGAGGTAACATGTTGCTCGACTTAGTTTAAACTTTCTTAAAGAGACCCATGTGAATCTGTTGGCATGGCCGCCTAAATCCCCAGATCTATCGCCCATTAAACATGTTTTCGATATGATGGGTGGAAGGCTCGAACTTTGGAGAAATAAGGTACAGTTAGCTTGGGATAATATCTCTCAAGAAGAAACAAACCACCTTATTGAATCAATGCCAAGACGTGTTGGGGAGTGTATAGATAGCCTCGTTGTACAGACACATTATTAACAAAACTTAATAATTCCTTTTTAAGGTACAGTTCTATGGTCTATTGATTATTTTAGTGTACTCTCTCTCTCTCTCCCATTTTTCTTTTTTTTTCCATTTCTCTCATTAACGTCATCAATATTTTACAACTTGATATAAAACATCAATACTACTCAAATTATTAACTCTACAGCAGACGAAGTACTCGAATGTAAACACTCATCTTATAATTAATAACAATTAATAATAAAATTGCGAGCGCTTCTAAGCATGGTTTATACAATTTTCAGATATCGTCTGAATCGATACACCTTGAGCTGAAATAGTAATTAAGGCAAATTACGTTGGATTTCATTATAAATTTACATTTACCTCTGAGAAATACAATAAGGTGAAATGTTGTATAATGCGATTATATTTTAAAACCAGGGATAGTGATCATTTTGAAATTATTAATTTACCAGAAAGGTTATACACGGTCGATAGTTGATATCGGATGTTTTACAATTAAGTTTTTGAAAAGTCTTTAATCTCTGATGATCTATGAACTGAGGTGCCATGAATAATTCAAAGGAACCTGAAAGAGCACTGGTACGACTATACCGAAATGTTATCTTTGTGCAGATACTTATTTGTATCCGCAAACCATGGGATACAATTAATATTTGCTAAAACTTTATAACAAATATTCCCAGGATTGAAGTATAGTCAACGGTATTTAGTTTGAAGGATTTTGTGAAGGCCAATTTTGTATGATTGTTTGTCAACAAATCAAAATATTAAATGAAATCCTAAATATAGCTTGAAAATATATCTACAGTGACACCATTAAAGTCTTCATAGTAGGGGAAACTTTTTTGTTAATAGACCTAGGTAAAATTTGACTTATCCACTAGTTTATGCTTACAATTTACAGACGAATTCGTACCGACAACATTAAGCAATTTACTTTTAAAAATCGGTATTAATTAGTTGTATCCAATATATTGCCAAAATGGCATTTTGGCAGATGTTTAGATTTTATTACTTACTTAAGTTCTTTATAATTTAATTTTAGGTACTTGTGCAAAATTTAAAAAAAATATGCGGAGAACACTATTTATTTTTAAAATTTTCTCATAATTAGTTTTTTCTAAAAAATCGCCCAAAATGGTTATTTTGGCAGAATTTTCAAAAATTTTATTTACTTGATTTGTCAATATTTTAGTTTAAGTGCCTATGCAAAATTTTAGCTATCATTAAACTTGTTTTTGTTTTAAGTAAAAAGAGGTTATTTTTTTTCTAATTATTATTGCATTTATTCTTAAAATATGCATTGTGAATTCATATTCTGGATATAAATTTCTTATTTCGATGTCTATTAGTAATGAATCAAAAAGATTTAACAATTTCATAGATTTTTTAAATTAATGCTGAAACCTTATTTTCAATACTTTTTTATATTTCGTCTTAAGAGTTTTTTGCGAATATTATATCTTAGAATATTTACTATAAGAAGACTTCTTTAGTTAAATTTTGAAGTTGATCATATTTAACATAACTACAGAAAGTTTGTAGGCATAATTCTTGACAAGAATTCAAAATTATAGTTTACATGAAACAATAGGTCATAATTTAAAGCAAGAGACTTAAACTGGCAATACATTACATAACAAAAAACAATTGTTGCACCCTGTATACAAAAAAGTACATTTCTCTATGACGATTTTTCCCACCAATACAAACACAGCCCCACAAAAAAAAATAATTTTCTGCTCTAAGAAGTTTACTTTGGTATCGACGGGTTTTTGGGCCGCTGATTCTGAATCTGAGGTCGGTTTTATCTTATCAGGTCAGGGTCAAGGTCATCTGAAAGTCAAATCGACAAAACTTTTAAAACAAATGGAATAATTCATCATGGGGTCTTTGGGGTCGCTGATTCCGACCGAATCCGTGGTCCGTTGCAACCTTATAAGGTCACGATCAAGGTCATTTGAAGGTCAAATCGAGAAAACTCTTCAAAAAATCTCGAAATATTCTTTATGAGGTTTTTGCTGTCGCTTTGTCCGAATCCGGAGACCATTTGACCTTATAAGTACTAAATAAATGTCACTTATTCATCAAATCGAAAATTTTACTCGACACTCTTCTCTTGCGACTGTAGATTGAAAATAACATTTTCACCTTTTTTTTAACTTGGTCTCTCTTCAATATCTGCTCCTACTTAGATCAAATCGAGCAGAAATTCAATGGCATTGCGACCTCCTGTTGTGAGCGTAGCTCTCCCCGGTCTCCATGTCCCAAGATTTTCTCTGGGTAACCTGGATCTAGGGTAAATGGAGCACAAAATTTTATGCTATGAGGTCTTCCAATTAGAGTCAAGAACATACAATGTATAGTGCAAATCAAGTTTTTTACTTGTTTTCATTGATTGCGAATCAACATACCACCAATAGCACCACTCAAAATTCTGCTACCACGATCAAGCTTCGATAGGAGAGGTGTAGAATGATTCGTTTTCAAGTCCAACGTGGTAACAAATTCAGCGATGACGCGCTGCCTTGCAGGAGGACGTTAAGGTGTGAGGATGATTCAGTATTGTGTCTGACGACGAGTTGACATTGTCCTCGTCAAAGTCAGAAAGCTCTCATATTTAGACCTGCGGAGGTATGAGGGTTATCACCCCCAGAACGGATGAATCAACTGTAATCGGGTCAGGTAGCATAAAAACCAAGTATTGAAAGAGAAGTGAAGAAATCTTATATACGTTATTTCAAATTTTAATGCGAACTCTATCGCCAAAAAAAACGAATTATTTTGATCTTCAATTCATGGGGCTCAATGGCTTCAAAAAACCGGAAAAGTGGTCACGTATTTTTATTATTTTTAACTGACCTCGGATTCGGAATCAGCGACCCCAAAAAATCCATGATGAATTAACTTTTTCTCCATTTGACCTTCAAATAACCTTGACCCTGAACTTATAAGATCAAACCCTTTGACACCAAAGTGAAGCAGACAATTTTTTTTGTAGGGCTAAGATTTTTTTAATGACACTTTTGGTGGATTGATGTCAGAAATGCTTGTTTGTCTCTATGCAACGCAACAGCGAAACAAAGATCGACTTGAACACCTTCATCGTACTTACTGCAAATTTGTGAATGTTTTTTCGAGTTATTGTTTTTTCTACACACTTAGCATTCCATGATCAGTTTTACTCCATCACTCTTCAGTCTTCAACACATCTTAAAAATACACCGGACACCAAATATCGCTTGTCTGGGAGACATACCTACTTTGTTCTTGTGTATGTATGGTGGTGACCTGAGTAGAGCACTGATGCCCTGGATTATAGTTTATTTACGTTGAGGTATTCTCAAACTTTGGAATCCATTTTTTGATCTGCACGATATAAACGTCTATCTTTGAAACAGCTCGTTAGTCTCCCTGGTAAACTTTTCTAGTTATCTCCAAAGCCTAAAACAGTGGTGCTACCTCTAATTATTCTTGTCATTTATTGACACATGTTATTACGTCAGTACTTTCCTAAGCATATAGCTCAACGTTCGTTCATGTATGATTATTACCTAATCAATAGCAATGGTATCTGTTGTGTTTTCTTCAACAGTGTAATCATTTGTTGTAGAGATATTTTGAAAATTGTGAAAGCTGTAAGAGATATGTTTCGACTGATATCCTATTGTTTTCATATAGTTTCTATATAGCCCTCTATATTTAAAGTTTTCTATAAGCTGACTGATTATAGAGCAAGCAGGGAGATCACGATATACTGTATATAGGCCTGCGCATGATAAACCTGGTTGCTATTCCTTACTTTGTTGACAGTTATGCGATGAAATTGATGTTTCAAGAAGCCATTATGCTTCTTCCCTTACTCCTTCATAGTTTTCCCACTTCCTTTTATGGTCTATTTTAAATATGGGCTCGGCCTTCCTAAAGTTTCTAAAGAGTATCTGGTGTGAAATTTAGCATAGCTTTAAGCCATATAGGTTTTTTGGTAGTATTCCCTCTAGACAGTTCGATCTTCCATTTGCCATTGTGTTTATAGCTTGTTGACAAAAATCGAGAAAGTTGTCCTGAAATAATTATTGGGCCGTAACTATGTAGCAAACTGACCCCTCAACCTTTTAGTATTATAATCCGCCACTAAGCACCCTGAATTAAGTTGAACTTATTTATGAAGTAAGGTAAGAGTAATTGAGACTTTTTGCACAAGAGATTTTTTAACAATAGAGATTTTGAAAGTTAGTTTCAATTGCAATTGTCCTTTCCATATTCTCTAAAGCCCTGAAAGTAATTCTCACATTGGTTTACTGATGAACGCCAAGAAGTTTCCTTTGACTTGTGACTCGAAAGCAATTGTCTAACTTAGTACAACTCCGTCCACTTCCGATTCCTCGACGAACGCAATAATGACCGCCCGGAAACCTTCTACATCTGAGCCCGTATGTAAAGTCGAGGGTGGCAAGTCTGTAACACTTTCCGAGTTTCCTGAATTTCGACATGCAATTCGAGTTGTGTTCGTCAGCGCCTCGTTAGCTCCGGACCAGCCGAGCGCAAACGGGTCCACCGCAATTAAAACCCTTTGACTGAAGGGCTCGCCTTCAGAGCACACTATGTAAATTGCATTGCACTTTGCGAAAGAAATCTAATTCAAGTTCTTATGGTTGTGTTAAACGAAATAAGTTAATTCTACCTCGTGATCGCTTATATAATGCACTAGCTTAGAACAAGTTATTATAAATATCGTTAAGTAATCTCGAAACTTCAAAGGTTGAGGTGTTCAGTTATTTTGGGTCGATACCAGCAACTTTGGTGCTTAAACTTTCAATAGATTAAATCGTAATTAAGATTGGAGTGCAATAGACAGCGTTTACTAGAGATTTCTTAAACTGCTTGCGATTTAAAACAAACTTCTTGAAGTTTAAACAGATTCTTTTAAGACAGATTAAAATTGAAATGCCATCATATTTTCTCTTTGTCTTTTCGTTCAATAAATTTTGTTACCTGAGTGAAGTTATCAGGGCTGCTTCTTCATGGGTTTTTATTCCGAACTAAGATATAGCGTATGGAAATCGATAGTGGCTGATAACGTGGATGATAATTGCTAAAGAAGGTTAAAGTTGTGATTTTATAGAGAAATTCCTTCCATCGTTTGGAACTAAATATCCATGAGAATATTTAAAAATAATTTGATCAAGTGCGAGTTGGACTCGCATACTAAGGCTTCCGTACCACCTACAAGATTCTAATATTTCAGTTTCAAACAAGCAGAAAATGAGTGCATTTTCTTATATTTACCCTTATAACTTTTAAAGGAAGCATTTTAAATTTATAAAAAATATACACTTTGATTTTCCAAACATAGACTTTTTTTTATCTGCTTTAGGATTGGAAGAAAAACGGCAAAATAGGTCAAAGTTTAAATTATAAATTATTAAATCTGTTATTCAAATTATTTAAAAATATAAATAAAATACATTTTTCAAATTTTAAATAGTGTAGTTTCTAAAGTGGGAATTAAGTCGAGTGAGTAAGTGCGAGTTGGACTCGCATACTAATGGTTCCGTACTACCTTAAAGATTCTAATATTCCAAGCAGGGAATGAGTGCATTTTCTTATATTTGTCCTAATATATTTTAAAAGAAGGTTTTTAAATTTATAAAAAATATACACTTTCATTTTCCACACATAGAATTTTTATTTTATCTGCTTCAGGATTCGCCTGATTTTTATAAGAATATATATGTATTTAATTTTCCAATTTGACCCCAAAAATTAACATTAGAGTTTTATTTTAATAATAAACTTTCAGGGAAGACTTTTATAATTTACTGTCTGAATTTTGAGGCTCTGTAGATTGGAAGATAAAGTGCAAAATAAGTCAAGTTTTAAATTATAAATTATTAAATCAATTATTCAAATTATTTAAAAAATACAAATAAAATATATATTTTTAAATTTAAATAGTGTAGTTTCTAAAGTGGGAATTAAGTCGATGTTTAATATTTTTGTTAATATCTTTCAAACATCTGAAATATTTGTAATTCACATAATGAGCCTTTTATCTGCTATGATGTGTTTGAAAATTGAATTTTTATTTCCCACTTACTTGTATAATTTGTCCCTAAAATTACTATGGGTTTTCTAATAAATTTCAAGGGAGCACCAGTACTCCTAGTTATTTTCAAAATTTTAGGTAGTATGGTTTCGGAAGTAAAGCGAGAAATGAGAATTTTTTATATCTTTATGTTAATACCTTGTAAACAATCAATTTAAAAAATATGAAAAATATGTATTTGTATTCCTCATAATAAACACTTTCATTTGATGTATTACATGATGCGTTAAAAAATATTTTTTTATTTTCCGTTTAATTCTATAGTTTGGCCTCCAATATTAATATTAGGGATTTCTTCGTATTTTTTCTGTAAATAAAAAAAATTAGGTCCTCTAGTTTAGGGAATAAAGAGAGAAGTGGATAATTTTTTAAATACTTTTTTTCAATATATTTTAAAATATTTATTAAAAAAAAATTGAAAAAAAATTAGTATTCGTCATAATGAGCATAATTTGATATATTACTTGATCCAATAGAAACAATTATAATTTCTTATTTTCCATTTAATTCTATAATTTGCCCCCCAAAATGAATATTAAGGGTTTCTCCTTATTTTTCGAATAAAGTTCATGTGAGGCGCTATACATGTATTTTTTTAAATTTACAGCTTATGGTTTCGTAGATAAGGGGGGCGAATGGGATTTTTTTTTATATTTTTGTTAATAATTTTTAATTAATTTATTTTAAAAACATGGAAAAAATATATTTGTTTTCGTCATAATGAGCCCTTTCATTTGATATATAACATGATGGGTTAGAAACAATATTAATTTTATATTTTACATTTAATTCTGTAATTTGCCCCCAAAATTAAAAGTAGAGGTTTCTCCTTATTTTTCCAGTAAACTTCAGGTCAGACCCTATACCTCTAATTTTTTCAAAACTTTACGTTTTATAGTTTCGGGGATAAAGGGATTGGTAAATTTTGGTATATTATCATTAATATCTTTTTGATTAATTTTTTTTTTAATTTGAAAAAAATATATTTGTGTTCTTCAGAATGGGACCTTTCCTATGATATATTACATGATGCGTTTGAAAAAAAAATTATTTTTAAATTTTCATTTAATTCTATAATTAATTATTAATAGATTCTCCTTAGTTTTCCTGTAAAGTTCGCGCAACGATCTATATTTCCTGTTTTTATCAAAATTTTATGCTCAGTAGTTTCGGATATCAAGGGGGAACGGTCGATTTTTTTAGTTTTTGCCCCCAAAAGTATTCCTAAAATCAAAATTTCGTCATTTACGATATGTACTCCTGATCGGGTCACCAAACTATATATTGATGCCAAATTTCAACCTCTTTCGTCCAGTAGTTTAGGAGAAAATTGCTGTGATGTGACAGAGGCAGAAATCCGGAGTGATATTATAAGGGTATCCATATATTTGATATACGGATCCCTAATAATGTAGCCTAATTCTATATACAGAAAATATTAGTGCATTATGAACGGTGGAACTGAAAGAAGGTTGCCCATCTATACTTCTTTTTTAATTCCTATAATATTTTAACTCCAAAACGTCTGCCACAAAAGAAATGGTACGTAAAACCAGACAGGAACCTAAGATTAACTGATATAATGAAAACTTTAGTGACATGAGGGGTAAACTTCAAAAACTTAGTCAACTTCATAACCAAAAACATGTTCAGTAATTGCAAAATACTGTAAAGGTTAGAGACAACACATTTTATAAAAGCTAAATTTCATTTTTACTGCATTAACACTGCGATGCACGACGGTGGTCTGTCAGGACAAGGGTACTACGCAAAGGCTGTTTCTGATATAAACAGTTAATATACAAATCTGGGTTTTTCAGTACCTTTCAGGTATACAACAAGAAGTATTTTACGTTACATTTCACTAAAACATAAAATTTGGTTTTTGAAATATTAATTATTTTGTCCTGATAGACCACTATCATGTAGTCTTTTAATTTTTTAAAATATGTAGCGGCTAATGATTATGCCGTTTTCGATGATTAGTAAATAGGAACTTCCAAAGTAGATGGCAGTGTTTGATACGGGAATTCCCGGAATACTGATATCTTAAGATTAAGGCAACAAGGTGCTGTGAGTTAGTGGATGTTTTACTGCTGTCTTCCTTCCACCTTGACGACACAATCGATCCAGAATCTGATAAACCAGAGAAAACTTTATTTGATAATTCTACAAAATCCGGTGTAGACATTGTTGATAAAATGTCTTCTTCCTATGACGTTTCGAGAAACACGAAACGTTGGCCGTTAGTTACTTTTTATGGAATGCTCAATGTTTGCAATGTTAATGCTTTTGTCATTACTAGATGTAATTATCCAGATGCAGAGTATAGCAAAAATAGGAGGCTATTTATAAAAAAATTGGGACTTGAACTAATAAAGGAACATACGAGTTCTATAGCTTCTTCATCAGGTTTACACACATATATACAATCTGCAATTGCTAAATATAGCAACTCTGAAACTCTACCAGATCCCACCTCAAATCAAAGAGGAAATTGTAAATATTGCAAAAAACGGAATACTAGATATTTTTTTAATTTTACAAAAAATTGTTGTGCATGCAACATATTGTAGCATGTTGTACAGACTGTTTACAGAAAATCAACTTAAATTGTTAGGTAAATTTGTGCTATTGTATTTTCTGTACCAATTTTTATTTTGTTTATTGTTATCGTTTGTTACGATCACCAGAAAATTTTTTACTTATTTTAAACAGAAAAATAATTTTTTTTATTAATTTCTATTTTTATAAATTGTCAAAATAGTACCGTTTTTGTATTTATTTTATAATATGGGATGAGCTTGGCCTAAAAATTTATTTCTGGCAATTATTGATGAAAAATACACTTTATAAAGTAGATTACATTAAAATTTTTCGCATACCGCAAAATATGTCAAAAAATTCGCGCCATCATTTTTGGTCTTGATAGACCACCCTCGTGCACCGGTGTAATTTTTTTGACGTCGTGCAGCATAGTGGTAAAAAAGCTGTCAGCATGTGGAATTTCATAAAATCCGCTCCAGGCCCGAAAATCAGTTACGTCAATTCCCAAGTTTTAAACAATTTCTTTGTGTCAGCTGCAGATGAGCTAATTGAAAAAGTTTCTTCAATGACTATTTATCAAATCAGTACATTGGAGATTTCATTGTGTTACACTAAAACTGATATCAGAAATTAGTGTATTAAAAATAGTGATAGCAGAGACATCAACTCTAGAATCCTTAAATACTTCACAGATATACTAGGCAAATATCTTACTGACTTGTTTCCTCCCTGCATCCAAGAAAGCATATTTCCATCTGTTCTCAAGTTACCAAAAGGTATGACTGTTTTCAAAAATACGGGAGATCATGAATATCGAACAAACTATAGGCCTTTATCTCTAATGATAAATAATCTCAAAAATGCTGCAGCCCCGAGTGAAAGATCAAATGATTGACTACTTTGACGTATATAATGTATTTATACTAAAGCTATTTGGTATTTCGTAAAAAAAATAGCACAACTCTAGACACTAATCTTCGTCGTGAGTTTGTGGTAGAGGGCTTTGAAAATTAGTATAATACGTATGCTACATTCCTTACGTAATTGTATAAGTTTTGAAATTCGTTGAAAAGCTATCTCACTACAACTTTGTCACGAACAGTATTACCCTTTTTCAGTCCTATTTAAAAGCGAGAGAACAGTAAGATATTTTTGATAGTCTGTAGTCGACGAATCAAATGATTCAGCATGGTGTCTCTCAGGGCTTTGTGCTAGGTCTTCCATTATTCCCCAATACATAATGGGATTGCCAAACACTCTGTTGAATCTACTGATAATCCTGTTTGCTGATGATACCAACATGTTGCGGCAAAATCAACCTTCAGACCCAATAATGCAGCGAATCAAATCAATCAACGAGTAATTGACAATTGGTTTTTAGCCACTACGCTTAGTGTTAACAACAATATGATCTAGAATATTAAATCTACTTTGCAATCTTCACCATCGACCCTAGAAATTGATGCATCAATAAAGCTCCTGGGGGTCTACCATGATCCTGGAATGATTGGACAAAATTATGTAAAATAGCTTTGCTTATAAGGAGCCTGTCAAAAGGGTATCTAAGGTTACCTTACTGAGGGCGTATCAAGGGTACTCTGCACAATTTTTTAAGATACAACGTGGCTTTCTCAGAATTATTCCTGGGACAAAAAACAGCGAGTTTTTTAAATATGGCTTTGTGGGGCTACGACTATTTACCCTACGTTTGTGTTTTATCCTTCAGTTTCTAGTCTATATGAAAAAGAACTTAGGCAGCTACAAAACACAGGACGTTATTTACCTACTCCTATTTAACAAGGAAATAAGAAAACTTAGTTCTTTGCTACCACAGATTGCAACAAACCATTATCGTATAAAAAATTTTAATGCACGGCTTGCAGAAATTTTAAAGCAAGAACTAAAAATTTAAAAAATTATCTTTTGAAACACGACTTTTATTCTTTCGAGGAGTGATTTTAATATGTAATTTTTGAATGTGTAGGATGTTTTATACTAATACCATTTTAATAACAGTTTCTCCATTCTTTATTGTATACATAATTATGACTTTTCATACTTTTGTACTTGTAAAAGC
Source organism: Octodonta nipae (assembly GCA_034190945.1). Lineage (NCBI taxonomy): Eukaryota > Metazoa > Arthropoda > Insecta > Coleoptera > Chrysomelidae > Octodonta > Octodonta nipae. The sequence continues at coordinate 20,716,011 of CM067218.1, read as the reverse complement.
ACATTGTTTTGTAATATTTTGAAAACAATTAAGCTAAATTAAGCTATACACGTTACTTTTTTGAGCAGTCAGTTTACAAATATATCAAAAATGTCAATTACCTCAAAATGGTCGAAAACGTCGAACTTTTGAAATTTCCAAAAATTGGAAAATTGTTAAAAATGTCAAAAATTTCAAACATATGAAAAATATCAAAAAATGTCATAAATGCCAAAAAGGTAAAAAAAATTCAAAATGGTCAAAAATGCCAATTGTATCAAAATGTCAAAATTGGTACAATCGTCAAAAATGTCAAACAGGTCAAACATCAAAACTGTCAAACATCTCATAAATGAAAGAAATGTCAAAAATGTCATAAATGCAGAAAAAGTAAAATATTTGAAAAATGTCAATTGTGTCAAAAATGTCAAAACTATCAGAATTGTCAAAGATGTCAAAAAAGCAAAATGCCAAAAATTCCTAAAATGCCAAAAACGTCAAAAATGTCACAATTATCACAAACGTCAAAAATGTCAAAAATTTTGAGAAAATGTCAATAATGTCAAAACTCCCAAAATGTCAAAAATGTTGGAGATATCAAAAATGTCAAAAATATGAAAGTGGAAAGTGAGAAAAACGTCCAAAATGTCAAAAACAGCAAAAATTCAAAATGAAAAAAGCATTAAATGTTAAATAAGTTAAGAACGTCAAAAATGTCAGACATATCAGTATTTTAAAAATTTCAAAAATGTCAAAAATCTCAAAAAGCTTAAAAATGTCATTATTAAAAATGTTAGACATATCAAAATGTCACATGTCAAACATCACAAAATTTCACAAATGTCAAAAACATCAAGTTTCAAAATGTTTAACTATTATTATCAAATATATCCACGATTTGAAAATGGTCATAAATAAGAAGTGAAAAGTAAGACGAATTGTGTACCCTGTGAAAAGTGGTTAAGGCCAGGTGAAACTAAAACTAATAACGATTAAAAGAAATTATTTTTATATGTTTTTGGTAAGTAAATCAGTAAATGTGGTCGGTCATCCAGGTACTTTTCTAATAAATCAGATAACGATCCACAATATGTTCTGGTGACAGTATTATTATGGAGTATATTGCATAATTTTACCGTGGCAAACGCCGATCTCGTTCCTCTCTCACACTACTACTTTTCCCACAAAATATTCCACCACTTGACTTGAACTCCAACTTTAAGCGAATTCCCTGGAGCCCTGAACGGAAACAAATATTCCTTATCTTCGCCTCCTCTCCAATATAAATTCCGAGTAATTTTCATAAGAGGCTTTCGATTTATTTGAAGAACAAATCTCTCCCGATTCGTTATTCAACAAACTGACGCATAATTAGATCATTCTTTAGTGATATGCGCCGGGTGAGAGATAAGATTCTTTCCATGTTTCTGTTTTGATGAATAGCCTAATCGATCTTGTGCCTTAGTGGCAGCTTATCCTTCATCTGGTCGACGAATTTGTGCTTTTTCATGGAGGCACGCTTCACGGACCCCCAAAGCAGGTCGACGTGATTTGAATGTTTGACGTATGGCTTCGAGGTACCTTACCAGGTTGGGGATTGCAAGTCATTTTTATGATTTAGTACAAAAATTAGTAATAGTAACGAGAGACTTCCCGTAAATATGGCGGTTATCGTCTACCGTCCTACTTATTTAAGGAAACTGGGTTAAGATATCGAATATCGGCTGCATAATGAGGCGGCGACCTATCTTAGTGATAAGTAGTTTCTAAATGATTGAGGAGGTAAATGATTATTTTGAATGTTCATCTGGGATTTTCTCAATGGTTTCTGAAAAATCTTGTTGATGCCGAATAGTTTCAACAATATTTCTGAAATTGTTTGCAATACTGAATAAATTAATTAAAACTGGAATCTAAAAGTTCATTAGAAACTATGGATTACTTTTTATTTCCTCTACAAACATTTATTTCAGTGGCACAAAAAAAGTGGGATGTGCATTTGATGAAACCCACCTAGTTTTGTGTATTTTGACGCGCTGAATCCAATTTCGAGTCCTTCTTCTAGGCTCTTGGAATTAGAATTACCCGGTTTTAATATTAAATTTACTAAGTCTGAGGCTCTCGGTAAGGGCGACAGCTTTTTATATGCGCTTGCCAAATATTACAGTTATTTCTCATCCAGGCTTTGGCGCCCCGATAAATTTTAAGTAGATAGGTAACAAACACTCAATAAATCCTAAATTATATTTAGAAGTTGGTTAAAAAAAATTATAAAATTCCTTATTATAATGCAACTATTAATGATGTTTTTATGGTTCCGTTTCTTCGTCTTTCACATCAAAACAATTTTCTCCGAGACTGCTGGACGGAAAAGATTGAAAATTTGTGTCAGAATATAGTATGGTAACTGGATAATGAGTACAAATGAAGAAATCTTGATTTTAGGGTCACTTCTGGGTAGAAATTTAAAATAAAATAGCCAATTCCCTTGTGCCTATCACTAAAATTATTGAGCATAAATTCTGCAAAAAATAGTTGCCCAAAGTATACTGAACAATTAAGGAGAAACCCCCAATTTTAAGTTTGGGGAGCAAATTATAGATTTAAATGAAAAATGAAAAATTAAAAACTTTTCAAACCTGAAACGCATCAAGTAATACATCAAATAAAAGGGCTCAGTCTGCGGAAATTAAATGTATTTTTTTATATATTAAAAATTGTTAGTTTAAAAGAAGTACAAAAATTATACATTCTCCGAAACTATAAGATATCAAACTTTGAAAAAATGTAAGATATGAACTTTACAGGAAAAAATAAGTAGGGGGGGTGGGGCAAATTACAGAATTAAGTAGAAAAATAAATTTAAAAAAATTAAGGGACTCATTTTGAGGAATACAAATATATACCTTTTTTATTTTTGTAATATGTATATTTTTTTAACATTAAGAAAAATATTTAAAAAATTATCATTTTCCTTATTTCCGAAACTATATGACCTAAATTTAAACAAAAATAGGCGTATATGGCCTCACTTGAACTTTACAGGTAAAATAAGGAGAAAATCATCCTAATATTCATTTTTAGAGGCAAATTATAGAATTAAACGCAAAATAAAAAATATAACTTTTTTAAACACATCACGCAGTATATCAAATGAGAAGGATCCTGAGAAGGAGGAATGCACATATATTTTTTCATAATTTTAAAATATATTTTTTAAATATATTAACAACATTTTTAAACATTTTAAACAAAATTAAAGGTATAGGGCCTCATTTAAACTCTATGTGAAAAGTAAGGTCTTTTTTGGGGGGCAAGTTATATGATTAAATAGAAAATAATATATTTTTCAAACGAGTCATGTAACCTATCAAAGGTAAAATAAAAAATAGAATTTTCTTCCCTTTGTCTCAAAAACTACACGACCTAAAATTAAAAAAAAACTGCAATACTACAACTACACTTGAACTTTACAGGCAAAATAAGAACAAAAACATGATTGATGATTGAGGTTGGAGGCCAAAATACAGAATTAAATGAAAAATTAAAAACTAAGCTTTTTTCAATCACATCATGTAATAGATAGGGGATATAAGTAATTTTTTCATATTTTTAAAATAATTTGTTACAAACTTACCTTTTAAAAAATATACAAAATTCAACCCATTAAGAAACGTAAAACACAAATTCTAATAGTAATTTATAAATTTAAATGGGAGATAAAATTTTGATTTTTACAGTACAATGGTAATGTTATGTGCCAAATGAAAGGAAACATCATAAAAATACAAATATATTTCATTTGTATGTTTAAAGTAATGTGTTTTAAGATTTAATAATTTACTATTTAATTTAGACCTACTCTCCGTTTTATCTTCCAAACTACTGAGCCTACAATTCAAACTAAAGATGTTATAGTGGTTCATTGAAAATTTATTGGTAAACTAAAACGAAAATCGTATTCGTAATTTTGGAATTCAAAATGGTGAAATAAATAAATATTTTTATAAAAATCAAGGGAATCATGTTGCCTATTAAATGAAAAGGCTCTGTGTGAGAAATAAAAGTGTGTATTTCTTGTAAGTTAGAAAAATATATAATTTTATTTACCTAGATTGTATCAAATCTCAAATGTGGTACCGAACCCTTAGTATGAGAGTCCAACAAATTATTATTGAAGGCTTTTGTTGCATATTGGGTTCATAAATTGTTACTTTAAACAATCCCTTCCTTCATTGGATTCAACTTTTAGTTTATTTCTGGGACCACCTGTTATGCAATCTATTTTATAATATAACGACTAACCATAAGTAGGGCAAAAATAGATATTACGTCAATTGTTAGTTTTTTTACCTGCATTCTTTTATATAATATATTCTGCGTTCTTTTTAAACGCACCAAAAATTGACAGTCTTGATGCCAAGTTAGACTGACATTCAATTTAGTCATAAAATATGAATTTAAGAAAACTGTCTTTTTAGGTAATTACTGTAACTCACGCCAAAATCCGCGTGCTGTTTTTGAAAGCATAGCAGAAATGATGTTAAAAATAACAATATTTGAGTTAATTAAACTAACTGGTTCATTGTTAAAAACGATATTATAATTTTATAAGTTTCAATTAAAAAAATATTAAATGCCTAATAGTGTCTTCTAAGTCAAACATAGTATCTTATTTTTAAATGATAACTGTCAATAAATAATTATTGTTTTCTATTAGTGACTCGAAATAACTGAAGAAGAAGGAGGGGACTGCTTGTTTGAAGTGCAGAGTAATGAATATCAAAATGATAAAGTTGTAAGTCCAACAACAAACTCCAATCATGAAATTGTAAAATCTCTAAAAAAAACTGAATGAGTATGCTTTAATTTTATTAAATGAAAGCGATTGTATAGCTAGTACTTCTATAGAATTCAGCAGTTCCTCGTTGCCAATAATCAAGGATGAAATTAATGGTAATATCCTTTTGAACAATCCTATATCGGGATAGTTCAGGTTTTTCCTAGGTTGTCCCTTATGACTTTAATGAGTTCTCTGGAACATCAGAAATTCTTTGGTCTCATTTTTGGCGAAACCATTATATTATAACAAAGTCGTACCTAGGAACGCCACATGAAATTCTAAAGATAACTCTTTCAAATTCTTCCAATTTGAAAGAAGCTTTGTTATTTCACATGATCTAAAAAAAAATTGTGCTACCCTATATATGTCAAATTTGAAGTAAATTCCCTTAGTTACATCAGTTTTAATTGTCTTCTAAACGTTGTTTGTGGCATATTCTTGATAACTTATATGTTTCTTTGGGGAATAACACCACAATAGAAATAAAACTACGTATATTGCAGGAATACCAAACGTTTCAAAGTCTATTCTGACTTCGTTGTCAATGGCTTTATATTTATTGATGTGATTGCAAAATGAAAATAAGTTACATCAGTTTTATTCTCAAACATTAATGTCAAATTGTGATTTCGATATTTGTCATTGCTAATCTTAATTTTTTAATTTTTTGTTCAATTTGTATTCATACCATTAATACGAGGTCTGATTTAGACCTTGAAATGTTTGGACTTATGAAATATACAGACTTTCAAGTTTATGTGGTAGTTATTTCCAAAGAACTCAGAAAAAATAAAAAATGGAAAAGTAACTTTTATTCAATGTAATTGGTACAAAAGTCTTCTGGTTTGTGAAAAATGTGTGTTAAATAGAAATAAGTCAAACCGCAAATACAGATATGTTGTTAAAAAATAATCTTAAATCACTAATGAATAAATAATATTTATATTTAGTTTATAAATTCCATCTGATAAAAACCTTTTATAAAACTTACATTTTCTTTCAACTGTTTGTTTAAATTTTCATTTGTCTTAATTAAGAATACTTGGGGTACACGTGACATTGTCTCGTGATTCCTGTCGTATACTAATATACAACTTCAACTGGATGAATTAAAGGGGAGGATTCTTCATCAATGAAACAATCGACAAACAAAATCAAAGTTTTGTGATACGAGTATATCCTAGCGAGTCGCTAGTTTATCATTTTCGTTTCCCAAGATACTCAAATATATAATTGGCGATTATAATGCCAACATGAGGAAGAGACAACACCATGAAGAATCGATGGGTCACTTTGAATTTTGAGAACCCAAAGAAAGAGAATAGTGATTAGTGCAGTTCGGATTTATGAGAAACTGATATGAAATTTATTCAAAGAAGTTTGTGTAAATGTAAACTAGTCTTGAACCATAATTTTTGAATGTAATTATTTGAGGGAATAATCTTTTCATAACTCTTTCTTTTGTAAATGATCTAGCCGTGATGTATTTATCGATCTATACACCATAATAACGCCAGGGAAAGCGAAAGTTTGCTACATTCAAAACAATTATTTCGTGTGAACGGTCCGACATTATACTGTAATATACTTCATCTTGGCCGTACACTTCCATTTCATTATTTAGATAAATCCTTTGACATCAACGCAAACTAAAAACCGATTTTCACGACAGATAAGAAGGACAAATATATCTTCTCTGTGAAAGAGATTACGAATTTTCAGCTGCCGTTGAATTCTTTCTTTCTAATCCATTCTTCTTGCACTATCGTGACATATCGTATTGAAACGCGTTTAAATAAACCATAATACCTTCTCCCATATATACACCCGACCGAATAAAAGCGATTTCAACGTTGACAACTTTGTCATCTGAATAAAGCCGCACAGCAAATTGTTCTTTTTATTGCTTGTCACCCTCAATAAAATGCAACAATGGGACGTATTGTCGCAGTTATTAGCTTCGAATTTAAAAGTAACAAATCCGAAATGATGCTGACAATGGAGTCGATCAAAAGGGTTAGTGAACCGTTGAAGAAATTTGTTCATGTTATTTTTCGCATTTGGTATGGTATTCAGAATAAAAATACAATTACTTGTTCATTAATATAGAGAGAATTCTTTTATGCATCCTGTACATTTCGACAATCTCTGGCTTTCATAATTTGTACAATTATTGGAAGATGGGAGTTCTAGACATAATTCATTATCTTCGATTTTGAAAATATTTATAAGAATTGCGAGAAGAGGGGTTTTAAACCAAAAGAGGCCGTAGAATCTTCAAGCAAATATGGGTAGTTGCGGGATAATAAAGGTGGTAAATATCTATTTTGATTGTTCATCTGAGTTTTCTATCCTAACAAGGATTTCTGGAAAAAATGTGTTAATTAAATTTAGTAATTCCCTTACAAGAAAAGTTGCCTTATTATAAAGGGTGTTCCAATTTGAGGTAAATTTTTAAATTTGCCGCCATTTATACTTTTTGAAGACGCGAGATGTAAAGACCGACATCTAGGATTTTCTGGTAAACTAGCACACGATGAAATTTATTTGTACTAGAATATCATATGTTATTTGACAGATGACAAGTAGGAATATTCCGGATATTAAAAATGGAGAGATTTACTATTGAGCAATGCGGGTTTATTATTAAAAATTATTTTAAATTTGGTGAAAGTTGTGCAGAAGTTGGAAGAAAATTTCGTACAGAATATGGAAGAGAAAATTGTTAGTCAAATGTTGCGATTGAAAAAATTGTTCAAAAATTTGTGGGCACTGGTTCAGTAAAAGATGAAAAAAGCAAAACATATCATCGTAGTGGACGTTCAGAAGAAAATATTGCAGCTATTACTGCTCCAAAAACATCAATTCGTCATCGACCACAGCAATTGAACATTCCAAGAACTACTTTATTCAGAATTTTGCACATAGATCTTCATTTAAAGGCTTACAAGATTTAGATAACGCGAGAAATAAAGCCAACAGACTTTGGGTTACGTCATCAATTCGTTAATTGGGAAATACAACAGAAACTTGAAAATGTGATTTTTTTCAATCAAATCATCTTCAGTGATGAAGCAGCACATGTTGAATTGGGTGGATTTGTAAACAAGCAAAATTGTCGAATGGGGGTTGAAGCAAATCCAGGAGAGTGATTGGTCCATACTTTTTTGAAGATGACAATGGAAATGCTGTTAGTGTGAATGGTGATCGATATCGAACGATGCTTACTAACTTTCTGTGGGATGAATTGGAGCAAATTGATATGCAGAATATTTGATTCAACAAGACGATGCAACATGTCATTCAGCAGCAGAAACAATCAATATTTTGCAACAGAAATTTGGTAATCGAATAATTGCTGGAGGAGGAAACATTAATTGCACCCATAGATCTTGCGATTTAACACCTCTAGATTTTTTCCTATGCCGCTATTTGAAAGAAAAGGTCTATGCCAACGATCCGCAAACAATTGATGACCTAAAGGAGAACGGTTTTGACTGTTTTCAAGTAATTGAACTGCAGTTATGCCAGAAAGTTATCGAAAATTTTGGTAAAAGGTTAGAAGCTCGTTGTAGGTACAGCAGCAGGTGATCACTTACAAGATATTGTTTTCCATTACTAAACCGAAACATTTGTACTATCATTTGAAATAAAAGATTTAATCTTTCTTAAATAATTTGTGTATTTTATTAAAAATTTAAAAATTAACCTCAAATAGGAACACCCTATAGAATTAATCTCAATAAATCAAACAATACCTACTGTATATTTGAAATGGTAGAAATTCACAACATAACCCATGTGGTCCTACAAAATGTACGAGATTGCCTTGCTTATCGCCAAGAAGGTAATGGTCGTCATTTTGAACATTTAATTGTAAAATAAATTGAAAAATACTTCCTAAACAGTAGGTGACATTATTTTTTTATTCTTGTGTATTAAAATTTCGCATTTTCAAAACTGATTTTTTGGTTATTCATAACCAAATTTGAGAAACTTGGAAACTTTTTGATAATTAGCAAACAAATAATAAGTACATTAAATGTTTAATAGAGTTGGAATCAAAAGCTTTTCTGTGGAAACTTGTCAAGGTTACTTTGGTCTCTATTTCTAGTGTAACAGTGAGGCCTGCATCTTTCACGACTGGTGTTCCATTCTCACAATTGCTTTTTCGTGGTGTTTACAAAATTGTTAGTCAGGAATTACCAGAATATACTACCGCCATGCTCCGACACTGTCTTACTAGCACTTATTTTAAATGGAACACTACGTTTTACGAACACAGTAGCCGTGACAGGTCTTCGTATGCAGGCGATAGCCAACCTTTTCATGTAATATCTACATGAAAAGGTGATATGTGGATGATACTATTGTATCCTAAACTCGATTAAACCAATATTCAGTTTAGTATGGAGATTGAAAAGTATCGTAGAGAAGAGCTGGAGAAGTCCGCCTTAGTACCTCATCCCCTTAGAGAAAATCACAATATTCTTGTTAAGTTTTAAGAGATTCTAGAAACAATGGCGACAAATTATCCACCTATGTATCGAAGAGCTAACTAATTTAGGATACACCACAACGAGTTTAACAGAAGAGATGAAGGGTTCAATCTTAATAAAACATGTTCCCAGAACTGAAAACATCCCGATCGAAAAACGAGCAAGCTCATCAAATATGCCCGTTGGTTACAAGGCCCTAAAACCACTCTGATAATATATAATTCCGGAACAACTATTTTGTAAATATTATATTTGTCCTATTCAATTTTTTAGGTAAAAATTCCCCTAGGTTTTCCTTTTCATTTCAACTATTTATTCATTTATCCCTCTGAATATTCCACCATTATTCGTTTGTCTCAGTGCATAGTTTTTGTGATATTGTATGTTAATATTTTCCGATACTTAGTTGATCATATTTTTATCCTTGATTGAAGCTTCGATTTCAGAAGTTGACGTTTTGCGTCTTTTAAAGCCATAAAATCTTCTTGTTTTTATTATTTTCTCTACGTCCTTTTTGTGCTGTGATGGTGTAGTTGTGTGTAGCATTCCATTTCGACTAAGTTAGTTAATTCACTAGTTGTTCATTATCAATCTTTTGTTTTCCATAATTGTGTAGTAACTTTGTAGATCATTTCTGATTTGTCTAGTTGGGCTTGCTCTTTGTCTAAGTTCTTCATATTTGCGTTCCTTAAGTGACTACATTTTCTTCATATTCTATTATTTGTTTACATTCATTCTTCATTTCCAAATTCCGATTTATCTTATTCCAGTGTCAACATTTGTTATTTCATTTATCAGCCGCCTTGTTTTCCATATTGTGTCTATAATAAAACCTGTGATCAGTGTTTATAATTTAAGGTTGTCACATTTTGAACTATTGGTTTTTTGTTTCAGGATATATCATTTTATTCATCGAAAAATGTATGCTAATTTGCCCTCTCACTCATTACCAGAGATTATTCATTTGACTCTACTTGATACTAAATAAATATTTATTTTTTTTAGACCAACTTTATACAATAAAAAGAACATTCATAGTTGTTAGGTACCTACTCACAAAGTAACTAATGTCAGCAATAAAGGTGCCGATTTTGTACAAATTAATTAGGTACCTATCTAGAATATTTTTTAAGTCGGTGCCAAGTAAATTTAAGATCTTGCTTTTCAACTACTTCATCAAACTTGATTGTTGTTTAGCACCTACTTCAAAAATATACGGGCTCATCCCAAAGATTTGTGAAAGAAAAAGATGTCTACAATAGGACCAACCCTATATATACATATATATATATATATATATATATATATATATAAGTTTTTATATATTGTGTGATATTTGTCTGTGTTTGGAGGCATTTCAACTCCAAATCTGGGGTCGTTATTAATAACTGTTTAAACGTTTTAGGTTGTCTATTACTTATATTTGTACGTTTTCAATAATTTTAGTTTTATACAATTTCGTGTGTAATTGAAATATTTTCAATTGTTATTATCAAAATTTTATTATTCCTTGCAAAAAAGTTTATCCGAATTCAGCATCCACAGTTTGACTGACATCATTTCTTGCATCTACGGAATTTGCTCAATAAAGTTGTGGGAGCAGGAGCAGCAGAAGAACAGATTGGAAATGGGACATTTTTCAATTTCTGCCAACCCCAATCAAAATGCTTTAAATCCATTTTGTTACTCTGCTGATTTTGAAAATATGTCCTTAACCCATGCTCTTTCGTGGATAGTAGGGGGATTGACCTTGTAACATTTTTAGAGCGTTTGATAAAGCTAACGGCAGGCTTTAACTATCAGTTTTCACACCATACAAAGCAATGAAATATATACGTTCAAAATTTTATTTTGATTCAATATTTTTTTCCATAAAGGCATTATAAAATATATTTAAAAATAATGGATTTAAAACAAATGTAAACGGCATTGCATATAAAAATATGTTTCAAAATTATTACTTTAAAGATGAATTAAGTATTAATTTAAAGTATGACTTAATTAATTAATTAATTAACAAAATAAAATATTTTTTTTATTAAATTATCATAAAATATTTATTGAATAAAAATCTTTTTTTTACGTTCAATTATGATATAATAGAAAAACTTACTTATTTACTGGAATATTGGTTTTATCATTTCGATGGGAAATTCAATTCTCTACAAAAAATCTTACGGCATAATTCGTCAAAAAACATCGCTGGCTGGATTTAGTAGCACTTTGAATTTTATCTTACTAAAGGTCAATTGATATTAAAATAAAAATTTGAACGTTTTTTGACATAGCAAAGCCTATTTGTCAGATTGTAGACACTCCACTCCGGGCAATGTTTCGAAACATTTTGTTGCCCTCTTATAAATTTCCACTATTTAAGTATTACAAGAAAAACAGAGGAGAGAAAGCCCTAATGTTCAGTGTACAGGCAAAATAATACAATTATACAATACAAACTCAATAATAATTACAAAAACAGCATTTTTTTCCAAATAACCATATCGGTTATATAATGTTTGAAACAGAATTTTAAATGAAATATATGACATTTAACAATACCAGCTTTAGTTCTTGCATTTTATTTATAAGACGCTATCAATCATAAACAAGAGACATTTAAAAATTTATTCACGTCCTTATATGAGCACTGCAGTATAATACTCCAACCACTTCATTTCTAATATCTTCATTACACCTCGAGAATTTATTATTCATGCGCTGCAAAAAGTGGCACGCAAACTATTAACAGAGTGAAATGAAATTTTCATGGAATCATAAAATGTTAATATTTCATCAACGAAAAACTGGAAAACTTCTCTGCGTCATGCAAATGAAATATCGCGTCACATTATTAATTATTTCTTACAAATCTTAATAAGAAATCTTCCAGTTTCGTTGTAAACTCTTTATAATGTTACCAAGAAAGCAGCCTTTGACCTACATACGTTAAATCTAAGTCAGAATATGACAACTAAGGCGGATTAGTTTCATATTTGGTCATTTTTTAACATCAAGTCATTAAATGTACTAGAATCGCCTGTCAATTCCTAACAAAATTAAACTTGTTTTACATAGATTAACAGAACTTTAGTTGTGTGCACGTTATTAATGCTTAGCTAAATGATATAAAGTATGGCGTAGAGGCAGTAAGTGGAAATTAAAGACAAAGATTTAGTTAACATTTTTTTAAAATAAACATTTCAGCTATTAGCTGGTAGAATAATATAACCAAAAAATGGCATATACACATATAATCGGACGTTTGCTCTAATTTTTCTCAAGATGAAATGATCCAGTTTAGTTTCAATTCTCTAACACTTACTAACATACTAATTATAATAATTGTTTCTGCTTCTGGGCCACTCAACAAAATATTTGGTTTCTAACATATCTGGAATCATCCTGTATAATTATAATCTACAGCGTCTTATACCTCAGTCAGTTTATATATGCATATATAATTGCTCAAAACAACTTCATTGTAAGCCTCAAAAAATGCAAAAATTTTCCCTTTAAAATCTTAAAAAGTCCAGCTGTAATGTAGTACTAGAAAAATATTAAATTTGAATTGAAAGAGCAGTTTCAATCTCACGCATGTTACCAATTCACCCTGTATTGAAATTCTTGTAATTTCAAAACTTAGCTGTCACAATTGTCACAATCTCCTTCTTTCTCGCTAATACGATTTAAACATTATACCTTATATCAAATAAAACTGCAAAATGATTCATCTTATTTCGTTACTAATACTGTACAACAAGATAATTAAAAACATATTTGCACATCACATGTCACCTTCTGAGAATCGATCGGTAAATGCGCAAACTTATAAACACATTCATTTTGGTCACTTCAACAGTTGCTGTCGTCATTGTTTTGGTAAAATAGTAACATCATAAATGAATAAAAAATAAAGTCATTAGAACATACATTTTTTATGTAAAAGTCGATTAATTTAGTATTATTTATACCTCGCTACACGATTGAACACAGTCGATTGCTGTCAAATTTCGAACATAGTTTTATCTTAAATTACTAATTTTAAAAGGCGGAAATAAATATTCTTTATATATTCTCCAATGCATGTTGTCCATAGTTACTAAACAAAACAAAAATAAAGAAAAGCTGTCTAGGGACAGTAGAGAAAAAAGTTTTGTCTTTGCCTATTTATATGTAGATTCATTCTGGTATTCATCGTCAGACTTATCTTACAATAGAAATGTAATTTAGTTCAAAATCAAAAGTGCCTCAGAAAAAACAAACCTAACAAACTTAGTTCTGATCTAATAATTGTAACACTGCTTCTTGATTTCCGTACAGCTTTTAAAACTTTCTATATAAAGCTATTAATGTTGGAACTAGAAAAAATATGGTATATATGAGAAAGGATTGCAATGGGTTAGAAGCTATCTGCTTGCAGTACTGTAAAAAATTAACAAAATAATAGAGATAACGCTGAAATGAAAAACAAGTAGTGTAGGTCATCGCTGTAAACTCACAGGGCATTTCCAATGAGTCACTGCTGGCTTTGCAACTGTACAAGCACTAAAAATAATCAGCCAGTGATTATAAGGAGTCAAACACGAAGTTATCTATCACCAGCCCCAGAACAGTACCGACGGATTCCTCTATAGGTGAATGAAGATTTAACAACCGAGCAATATGCACAGGAACAAAAAGCCGGTCCATAGATTTAACCAGTCCTATCACTTAAGAAAAGAAAGGCACCCAGGTCACGATGGGACGAGCTAGCTAGATACTGGGGCACCCTGAAGCCTTTGTGGGTCCAATGGGACTCTCTAAGAATGTTGAAGAACGCATGAAGCCACATTAGGATCTCAACACAAATTCAATCGGGTTTAAAGAGAGAAACAAAGTATGGCTACAGATGCACAGACGAGCAAAGGCAAGACTCCTAAGCTCATACAGGCCTGAAATTGGCAGTGAATATTTTTTATTCTGTACTTATTACTTTTAATGTCATACAAATGGATTTTTAAATACTTACCATAAAATAAGTCAAAATAAACAAAATTAAGCGAAATTTTTAGAGCAATTTGAAAAACAAAAATTTTATGTGAAATAAAACATTTTTCAAAAATATATAACCGACTTCCACCTATAACTAAAAAGTTAAATATAATTATAACAAAATACAACTCTAGCAAATAAATAACACATTCAATGTTGTTAGATACCTACCTAGGAAGTAAAAATGTAAACATTAAAAGGTGCTCGTTCTGTACAAATTAATTACCTACCAATCTAGTATTTTTTTGAAGCAAATCTAAAATCCTTCATTGCGTACTTATCTACTACTTCATCAAACTTGATTGTTGCTTGGCACCGACTTCAAAAATATACTAGATTGGTAGGTAATTAATTTGTACAGAATGAGCACCTTTTAACGTTTACATATTTTACTTCCTCGGTAGGTACCTAACAACATTGAATGTGTTATTTATTTGCTAGAGTTGTATTTTGTTATAATTATTTTTAGCTTTTTAGTTATAGGTGGAAGTCGGTTATATTTTTTTTTAAAAATGTTTTATTTTCAACTTTTTAGTTTTTTTTTCATTCTTTATTTTTTATTTAGTATGTATAACCTTAATAGATAGGACCAGGTAACATTGAAAGCCTCAACATTATACAATGTAGTAGTACGCATTGACTTAATAAGCCCAAAATATATTTATGCCTTATGGACCACGATATGTAACCTTTTTTCAACTTTTTTTGACAACTCTGTATAACTATAGATAATTCCACTCCACCCTATGTACCAATCATCATGTGCATACGACTGCCCCCGGACAAGCATGAATTTGTTTGCTGCCTTCTATAAACTATAGGACTGAGTAGAATCCATCCCATATTTACGGAATCAAATCTGTCCTATATTTCAACCATAGTTATTATGGGCTACCCCATAAATTATTTCATTTTTAACATTTTATACTATCGTCCTGTGTAACATTAATTCCTCTCCACTCTTTATGCAACTTCGTATGGGCTATAAAATAAATAATTTTTTAATCACACTGTATAAATATAATTCAACTTCAGCATATATTTCAACCATCCTGTATATGATTTGTTTACGTCCATATCATATAACAGTTTTTTAATCACCCTATATTATTTTAATTTCACATATTTTCCAACATTTTAATACCACCAAACGTCCACTCCACCCTATATTCCAACCATCCTATGTATAGGGCTAAACGGCTTTACCTATATTTCAATCATCATATAAATGCAACTCCTTCTATCACTTTACTTTGTGATTTTCTTTGCTATAACTAAACACCCTGTGTATAAACGCACCAAATGGCAGTTTACAATTTAACATGTGTTGTCACTGAATTTTCTATTAGGCCGAGAGAATTTGACAGCCAAAAGCACCGTCTTCGCAAAATGGAAAAATTTTCATTTAAATAGGTATTTGTCTGGTATACAAACAAAACGCTTGGTACTCATTGGTTTAAGGAGCCGAAAATACTATGCTTTACTATCTATATGCTTCTTGATAAGAATTTTGTAATTTTCGGCGATTTTCTGCAAAACTGCAAGTTGCATGTCGCAGGAAAGTATGTGAGATCACCTAGGGATCTTCCTTAATCGATTAAATGTTAAAAAACTATACGCATCCATAAGGAGTTTTCGAAAAATCGACCAATATGTTAGGGATATTGGTCGATTTCCATGCTCGCATGTGTTCATTCACAAATTTCATCAATTTACCAACAGAATTCTTTTCCCAAATTTGAAGTTTCACCAATCTGGATATATAATCTATTAAACAAGACCATATTCATACAAAACGGTTCACCAGAGGAGAAGAAATCTGGTAACATACATACAAAAAAACGCAACCAATTGATAACCTCTTCCTTTTTGGTTAAAAAATAGGGTTGCTAACATATTTAAAACAATAATTTAATTTAAATATATGCTTGAGAGTACGAAAACGTACTTACAATATCTTTGGTTTTTTGCCTGTAAATTTTTTTAAGATTTTGGCTGTCATTTACAATTTTTTCTTGAAATGTACGGGTCATAAATGAATAAGAGAAAAAGAATTAAAGACGTGCTTCGTTGAGTCATTTTATGACGAAAAGTTTCTGTGAACATATTTTCGCAAACGCTTTGTTACCTATCTACAAGGTGATGAAATCTTGAGATTTTTTTTCTTCTGACTAAAATGTTCGAGATCTGCCTCCTCAAGATAACAAAATTGTAGTTTTACTCATCTGAAAGGTACAGTTGGCGTCCTAATGGATAAAAGAGTCTAATTTGTGACTTACTGGCTAATGAGGTGGGCGTGAAATCACAAAGTATATGCAAATTTTCAACCTGAAATTTCCTAAGTCATACAACTTTCAACTGTCCTTTGTATTTAACAACAGAACATGAAACGTTGAAATCAAATAACTTCCGTCTGTCAGTTATTTGGTTTCTAATCAGGGAACAAATGTACTGAAGTTTCAATTTCACATTTTTGTTTCTATATCCTTCTGACGGAGGTTCCACTTGTCTACCAGATTGGTTACTTAAATTTGATTGTATGTGGTAATTCCTACCCCAATACGTATAAACTTTCTTCAAATTAAATATTTGACTACTTTTAAGTACAAAATTATAGATAACGTTGTTAAGACTCAGCAGAAATAACAAAAGTCTTGTTAAAGCACAAAATCTTGAGTTCAATTTTCTATTAATATCAATCGCATTTGTTCAAAGTCAGAAACAAACCCCAAAATTAAACAGTTCTCAATCGTTTTGGATGATTCTAAATTGATAGGCGACCAGGTAGTAAAGTAAATACTCAAAACTTAGGGCATATTATTCTCCGTACCTCTTAAGCTTTTACTAATTAAACTAGACGTAACCTGAGGCATCGTCTCGTCTCAGAGAAGATTTTAGAGAGACGAAGATATTTCCGTCAATCCAAGAACTCATTGGGAGAATAACAATGAAGAGTGGTTTTCCGTAGATCACCGTCGTAATTCAGACGCGCTGAAGGGTTCAGCTGAAATTCGGCAACATACCCGAGCACGACGAGGAACTGCTGCTGGAACGGTAACTCACTAGAAACAGAGGAGATGCTCTTTATCAAGTTATCTTCGATGTACGTTGCTTAATACGAAAACAAAGAGCAAACTTAACTGTGACAAACGTTGTAGTCGTTTCGGAGACGACGAACGGAATCTAGTTAAGACCGAAACTTTACAGTGAATCGACTTCTCCAGGGTTAATTTGATTGTTGAATGATGTTTGGGACTAGGAAATTTTATCGGGTCCTCGGTGTTGTGCAAAGGACGGTTTTACGCAAGCCCTTCTTCGACGTAATACGAGGTAGTCTTAGAACGAATCTTACCGGATGTTTATCTATAAAGGAATTTGCGCATTGTTCTCGCTTATTTGAATGGTAATCAGCTTGGAAATCGTCTGAGTAATCTGGACGATTTAGTGAGTTTGAATATTGAATAGAATGCTTGGCTTATTTATTGTATAATGAAGACTTCAGTATCTTCTATGGATTGCGGTAAACTCTATCAAAGACCTGTGTCTCAGTTACAATTTATCTCCAAACAATATAAATTGTACTAGTAGCTTATTTGGATATTCACACTTTCCATTATGTAAAGATGTACGGAATAGGTAAACTAAAATAAGTAATTTTAATTCTAGGAAGAATGCTATTAAAATTCCCCAACAGTGTCCGATGAAAGCTTATTGTTTTATATAAACTATATTGTCTAACTTGCTCATCAGTACGCCAGCAAAGAATTAAATTCTGGAACTCTTGAAATCCCTTCAATATTAACGATAATGATGAAGTACTGAAATATTATTCGATAGTATCTTCAACCTTGCTCACTACCCCTTTTTCATACCCTTCGTCTCTCTTCTCTCCCGCACCTTCACATTCACCCCTTCCTTCTTCTCCTTTCACTCTCACTACTTCTCATCATTACAAGACTGACACTTGACCGGTATATTCTCAGCTTGAGATATCTTCTGATGTCCTTATCGAATAATATATCACTTATAAAGCCAATCCAAACCAGCTTTAGCATCGACAGCACCGCTCCAACTCAAACAATTGGATTCGGAATGAACCCAGGTTTCAGTGAATCTTTTGTACCCTGTCACCATAAATATCTCAAGTGATATCCATGCTAATCCCGAACTCAGATGGCTCATATGGCCAACTTAAAACATGGATTGCACATCAAAACACCCATGGAATACTATACTATTCGATTATTCGTTGAACAATCAAACTATTGAGAGGTGCACTGTCATAAAGGACCTGGGTGTATATTTTGATCATAAATTTTCATTCGCTGAAAATATTTCCATAACTTGCAATTCGGCACTACGTTCGCTGAGTTTTATTTTGCGAAATTGCAACAGCTTTCATAACATATCCGCGCTGAAATCTTTATATACAAGCTTAGTGCGCTCAAAGTCAGATTATTGCAATCTTATCTGGCATCCTGTCTACAAGATTCATCATAAGCGTTTGGAGGCAGTGCAAAGAAAATTCCTGAAATTTCTTGCTTTTCGTGTCGACGGCTCATATCCTGTCAGAGGGTACCAGCACAATTTACTTCTTGACAGATTTGGGATAAGATCTTTAGTTATGCATTGGAATTTACATAGCCTTTCATTTCTATACAAATTGATTCACAACAGAATTGACTCTCCTGTTATTCTGTCAATGATCCCGATACATTCGCCAAGGCTTGGTTCAAGAAATAACACCTATTTTTATCTGTTTGCAAATACAAATGTTCTTATAAAGTCACCATTATTTATCATGTGTAGAGCTTATAACAGTATATCTAGAATCTGTGATATTAACTATGACAATTTTGATTCAATAGCTAAAGCATATATTCAACAAATGTCAGATCAACCATGGCTCAGTTACTAGTGAAAGTCTTTTGTCAACTGTTATTTCGTTTCTTTTAAAATATGTGGGTAGAATTTATGAGGTAATATATTTTTCATTTGTTATTTTATTTCTTCTTTTAATAAACTGTTTGTAAAATTTATCTTATAATATTTGTAATATTCTCTGTTCTTTTATTTCTTGTTGTTATTATCATTTTCTAATATTTAAGATACCATAGTTTACTAGTGTGTTTCATTACTTTATAAGTTAATATTTGTCCTGTAATTGGATTTATTTCTGTTGGGCAATAAATAAAATAAATAAATAAATTAATAACTTAACCTCGTGAACTAACGCTTTATAATATTCCCTAAAACTTAAAACTGCAATCCACTAGTGCTCAAGCCCTTTTTTCGAGTCCCGCGCTGTCACCAAATCAGATACCACATGGAAGCAACACTCGCTGTCTAATCAACATGCTACGATAGCACGAAGCACTGTAAGTCCACTGTGCCTATAACTAGCTTTCATAACAAACTCATCGTTTTCATGCGACAACCAACAGTAATTTAACATAGAGCATATACTCCTGGAGGTAGCCTCCTATGAATATATGTCGTTCCAAGACTAACATGAGAAGGCAATAGAGAGAGGCCATTTCACTTAGTGTTGCGAAGCAGCCAAGGAACTACATGCTGGACGTATTTCGTTGGAAGCAGCTCCCAATTGTATGAAATAGTCTTTTGCTCGCTTTATTGCCTTCTTTTTAATCGACTTCAAAAAGAAGGAGGTTCTCAATTCGTCTGTAGCTATGTTTTTGTTTTATGTTTGTTCAGCGACTACTCGCAAACGGCTCAAGGAATTTCGACCGTATATATTGAATCTTGTTCCGGGAGATCGTGAAGTGGTCTCATAATTTTTTCAATATCATAACTTGTACCGTTTTTTTAGCCAAATGTGTAAAAACTTTTTAACGATTTTCTTATACAGTTAGTTTTTGTGGAGTAGCTGGTATTACAAATATAAGTAATTTCGAAAAGATTGTTGAGGAGGTCTTGAATTATTTTGTCTATTCATGGGTTTTCTCTCCTCCAAATTTTTTTGCAGATAAGTATTTAAAAAATTGTATATGAGAACAAAGTGTAGTAAGCAATTTCGTAAAATTGCCCGGATTACTGGTTGTCTGCAGAGATTCTTCCTCACAGTTTTTCTGAGAGAAAGAGATGTATAAAATGATCAACCAGTATTCCTGTATATAAGTAATGTATTGTATATTGTGTAATACTACATGACGTTTCAACTCCGAGTCTGGAGTCGTTGTCAATCTGTTTTCGAGGTTTTTTTCTAAAAAATTTTCGCTTTGATTTTGAATTTATTGTTTGTCAAAAATTTGTATTTCGTTTGGCGTTGGACCGTTTTTTTGTTCTGTTAGCAGCAGTCCAAATGAAGGTCGGCTGAAGGTGCTCCAATTGTTTATCATCATATGTTTTCTCTTTTTAAGTTTTCTTCTTTCAACAAGAATCCCAGTCTTTATGGCTGCCGGTGCTCGCTTTATTGGCCAAATTTGATTTGCCTTCTTTTGTTCTTTTTTCCTTACTTCTAATCTTGAAGTTTCACCGGTATAAGAATGGCCACAGTCACACAAAACACTTACACACAACTCTGGGTTGCGTTAAACGGTTTGGTATGTGTGAGGAAGAGCGCAAGGAGTTTTAAAAACAGTTCTGTATTTATTTCCTAACCGCAATTCGTACACCTGGGATATATGGAATTATGTTCATAATTTGGTTGTCTGTTTGTGTTTGGTTGGTATTAGTGTGATGGTTATTTGTGCTGGTTTGTTGTTGCGATTTTTTTTTTCACAATAACCATCACACTAATACCAACCAAACACAAACAGACAACCAAATTTGAACATAATTCCATATTCCCAGGTTATGAAAAAATTAAGCGGTTAGGTTCAGCGTTAAAACGTTTTTAAAACAAATAATACCTCGCTCTATCCTCACACATACCAAACGTTTAACGCAACCCTCTAAAAATTGTGTGTAAGTGTTTTGTGTGACTGTGGCCATTCTTTACCGGTGACTTCAAGACCTTTAGAAGTAAGGAAAAAAGAACATCAATATACATCCAGAAGACATGTGGACAAACAAATTTGGCCAATCATGTATTAACGAGCACCGGCAGCCATAGGATAGACTGGGATAAAACAAAGATCTTGTTGAAAGAAGAAAACTTAAAAAAGAGAAAATAAAGAAGCCAGCGTGATAAACAACACTGTCGGGCACCTTCAGCCGACCTTCATTTGGATGGAAGAATTTTTGCTAACAGAACAAAAAAACGGTAACCTAGCGTCAAGTGATCGCCAAACGACAAATTGTCAGTGTCAAATTTTTTGACAAACAATAAATTCAAAACCGAAAATTTTTTAGAAAAAAACCTCGAAAACAACACTAAACGATTGACAACGACTAGCGGAGTTGAAACGTCTCCATACACAGTAAGTATTACACAATATACAATACATTAAAAACTTTTTAATGAATACTTTGATCATTTTATACACATCTCTTTCTCTCAGAAAAACTGTGAGGAAGAATCTCTGTACAGACAACCAGTAATCCGGGCAATTTTACGAAATTGCCTTACTACACTTTGGTTCTACATATACAATTTTTTAAATACTTATCTGTTACAGGAAAAAATTTGGAGGAGAGAAAACCCATGAATAGACAAAATAATTACAAATATACATTTTTATTCGAAACATGGGATAAACTGAAAAGAAACTAGACTAGTTCCGGGATATTCCGAAGCGGTCCCATATTTTTTACAATATCATTGCTTGTACCGATTCTTAGAAATAGGGGAAGAATTTTACCGACTTTTCTTGTACAGTAAGTATTGGGAAGTCGCTGATGTTAAAAATATGGAAGTTTTTCCATTCGGAACATGGGGTAAATTAAATAAATTGGATCAGTTCCGGGATATCCCGAAGTGATATTTTTAAGTTATTATTATTTTTCTATAATTTCTCAATTTTTAATCAAAGATTATTAGAATAGAAAACTGCATCCAGCTGTGGTATGTCTTATTAAAAATTTTAACAAATTGAATGTTGAGTAGAAACTAATCGAAATAAGTGTCACTTAATCAACATCAAGATGGAGGTTCTCAATTGGTTTCTATATAAAGTATTTCTTCATAAGTAGGATTCAAACGGAAAACGTTCTTACGAATATTTTTTAGAGAAAAAGTTATTCTTTGTATACTTTGTATACGAGTTTTGGCAGCAGATATGAATTTTGCTTAAAAGTAACCGTTATTTTTCATAATATATAAAATTATTTTCAAACAAGAGTAATACGGATTATAAAATGCACCTAATTATAGCACATTGCTAAAAAATGTATAATAAGTCTTCATGTAACTTTTACAAATTGTGTACTTGGTTTGATAAAGAATATAATTTTTTTCTTTCGTTAAGTATCATGATTTTTAATAATATCTCACTTTGTTATCAAAGTGTATTAGAATTGAAAACCAAGCCTATTATGCTATAGACTATTAAATAAATATAAGTATAATTAACAGACCTAAAGAATGATGATACTCAGATCGTCTACAAAATAGTGGATCCACTTAAGTTAGAATCATATACAAAATTTTAATTAATACATTTAAATATTTAAAAAACAATGTTACTCTATGCAACAGTAAACGAGGTTGGTCAAAGTAATAAATGATGCTTAGCAGTAAAATACCTTATTCTATACAATATCGAAAAAGTTAATTAGATTTAAAAACTGCTTCCGATTAAGCCATTGCATCGCTGAAAATGGTAAAATTAATACATTTTTAAACAAACAAAAACCGACTCCAAAATAAAAACTTAACTAAGAAGCATAAAATATTTTCTTGCTACAACAATTAAATATATTTTTTTGAGGTCTGTGCCAATTCGATCAGCAAAGTTGTGAGTTACAACTTATAAATATACTTCTCAAAATATCTTCACTTTAGCTTGGCACCGACTTCATAAAAAGTATTTAACTGCTGTAGCAAAAAATTATTTCATGCTTTTTAGTTAAGTTATTTCTTCGGTCGGTTTTTGTTTTTTGAAGTATTTATTTAATCACAATAATTGTGCATTGCAGGCTACTTCCAGAAGAATAAGCTCTAAGTAACTAAACGCCAACACCTTATGGCGAATCTGTGAATAGGCCAGACACGGCTTAGCCATTCACAATTGAACTGTCTATAATCTAAAACTTGACAGCGAAAATCAAAACAAACCCTAAAGAAAGAAAGCATTTACATACAATATTGAATTTGATAAGGACGTAATTCAGATAATTGAAAATATAAAAAAGGCTTTTGTGTCTTTTTGGTCGTTGGGGTAACAATTTAAAGTAAAAAAATATAAAATTTAACAAACACCTTCAAGTACTAAATTATTAAAATTTGTCCCCATTTAAACTTATTCGTATCGTATCTGCTGTAGTTTCCGAGATCCCAAAGGTGAAGGTCGAATTTGGATTACCCTGTATGCATACAGATACATGTTGCGAATTAATAGCCAAATAAAATTAATGGGTGTAGATAAATTTTCCAATTGGTAAATACTTTCCTGGTTACAAAATTTAATTTTGTTAACCAATATACGAACTCATGTAAGAATTTTATTATCAGTGAAATTCCAAAATAGACTAACGAAATGACGTTCACCTTGTATAAGCTGCAAACCGCATACCAGCCACTGAGCGTCCCAGCTCTACTTTTAAATCCCAATCTCTGACCTTAAAGCAATTAACTCCAAGCGCAAGAAGGCCATTCCGGATCCCCTCACAATCACACAAATACACACGGAAAATAAACGAAAAATAAAAAAGGAAACGAGGATCGCAGCACTGCTAATACGTTTCATCGGCAATTCCACCAACAAGCACAAAGCCGACTTATATAAGGAAGCAACCTGAATTCTCTCTCTCAAACCTAATGGACTCGAGACTCAGATGCAATAAAGTGCATTCCTGGCGAAAAATTGAATTTAGATAAGGAGGATTTGCGAGTAAATACTTATTTAGCGGCAAAGCGAATTCTGCGGTAAGTAAAGGAGATTAATGTCGAGAAGAGAGGCGAGATTTCAAATGGGAAAACGATGTTAGGTGGGTGTCTAATTCTTGTATTCCGAGGAATATTCAGAAATGGTATTTAAATAAGAAAACTCTTCAAGAATAAAGTACCGTAAAATTTAATAACATCGCAATTTGATGTGTATCCTATACGGCGGAATAAAATATTTGCTGGCAGTAATTTTAAAAACTATTTGGAAATTACTGCTCAGTCGGAATAAATACGTAAGTATTGGAAAATTTAGTAAAAGATGAAACTCTAATAAAATTCTTTTGTTAGCCCTTTTTCACTTTATAGTCTTTTATTTACTTTCATACAAGTAAAAATATATACAAGCTTAGAGGTCGTAAAGAATTAGAAATCCATCGTCATGAAGACTTTCCTGGATAATCTTTCACTGAGAAAAGTCTGACAAATTGGCAAAATGTGGATTTTTTTTCTAAAATTCATTAGTTTATAGTAACTAAAACTAAAGTATTAAATCTCGTGATAGTTCAAGATGTCAAGTGTATACAGGGTGCGTTTTTTTTTTGATGATCAATATAGGGATCTCGGAAACTAGCGGAGATAGAGCAATGGTTAAATTGGGAAAGATCTGCAGTTTACGGGCCCAATTTAACGATTGTTGTAAAAAGTCATGGCTTACTAGATATTTTGAAAAAACGAAATTCTGTCGATTTAGTCAAATCCCTCTAGCTCCTTTGTTTTTGATTTTATAAAAAAGTGTAAATATCAAAATTGAAAGGAATTGTATCCCGATTGTCATGTCCTCGTTTTCGTGACAGCTCTGGGTTTCGAGATATGACACAAACTTATCTTTTTTTAAATGGAAACCATAATTGGGTATGACCTCAAAAAATCGGACATTTTTAGAACTTTTCAACGATATAACTCGATATAGTTATTCATAAAAATAACGGAGTTATGGAGGCTTTTCTCTCTTATTTTCACTTTTAACCAGTTAGCTATGAAATAGATTGATTTATTAATAAGTATTAAAAAAAACATTGAACGATTTTTTTATTAGGTATATCAGATATAACGAAAAAAATAAATAAGTAGGTACTTATTAAAAACTTAAGAAATTGAAGTACATAATAATGGTTACCATTTATGTTCGAAAACTCCACCATTGTAATTTAGACAAAATTTGCATCTTTTTAAGATTGACATTACCGCTTTCCTCACAGACCGCCTATCATTTTCTTCAATTGCTTAGAACACCGCCTCCCTTAGGTCACTAACGATCTCATACTCTCTTTTGTATACTTTGTTTTTTAGCGCACCCCATAAATAGAAGTCACTGGCAAATCGGGAGACAGGGGTGGCCATTCGCGAGGGCCATTTCTTCCTATTCAAGAGTTTGGATAGATATTATCTAAGTGTTGTCTTACTAATAACGAGTTATGAGCAGGTGCTCCATCATGTTGAAACCACTCAATTTCTAAACGAGTTCTCAAATTCCAATTATGCAATATGTATTGAAAAGTGTATTGCTCCCCAGTAAGTGATTCGTCATAGATGAAAGGCCCCAGAATAGTAGACCCTATGATACCACACCAAACATTAAAACCAAATTTTATCTGGGGTCGTCTTTGTTCTACAAGGAAATGGTTTTCTTTAGCCCAGATATGCTCATTGTGTCTATTGCACATACCGCAGTTAGTAAATCTAGTTTCATCCGACCATAACACCTTTAATGGAAACTGTGGATTGTCAAGGAACATGTCTCTAAACCATATACGTCGATGTTCTTCACCAGCATGCAAAGTTTGAGAAACTGAAAGTTTGTACGGGTGGAACTTGTGCGCTTTCAGTACCTTAACTACAGTTCGTTAAGATGTGCCAGCGTCTGCCGCAATCTCACGAGTTGATGTAGATGGATTTTTATTTACCATTGCCAAAACATTTATTCGTGCTGCTTCGTTAATTTGATTACGTTCCTTTGGTGGTTTAGTAAAAGATCCATATATGCGTAAACTATCGTAAAGCCTCTTAAATGTACATAGAGCAGGTTGACGACGATTAAAATAACTATGAAAGTATTCCTCAGCTGCACGAACTGAATTTTTATGACATATGATATAACATTCCACCATATTCAGTTTTTCTTCGTTAGAATATTCCATTTTATCACGAAAACTTGTCAATATCGACTGTCAGTTCAGCACTACGAATGGAATTAATCTCAAATGAGGAAACTTCAAAGTGAAAACAATGTTTTTCATGGCTACCTATGTTAAAAGTGTAAATAAGAGAGAAAAACGTCCATAACTCCGTTATTTTTATGAATAACTTTATCGGGTATTATAACTCACCCTGTACATGCTCAATATCGATACTGTCAAATAGGCAGTTTTTCAACAATTGTAATTTAAATAAGGCTGTGTCCCACATAAACGCGATATGCGCAATGCTGGCGATACGGTACAAGAGTGTGATAATTATAAACTTCAACCAGAGGATAATACCATTGTGTATGCTCTAAGCTTTCAACCTTAGATCAGAAACTTCTAGAGGTAGCTGCACAAATATGGTGTCAAGGATAGAAAGACAGGGCAATCTTAGAGCATAAACCTTCAGGGGGTAGCCTGCAATGCACAAATGTCGTGCCAAGGATAGAAAGAGAGGGCCAGAGGCTATTTCACTTGATTGGTAGGTGCAGCGAATGAGCTCATTCGATACCCTCTATTTTGCCCTCTCTTTCTAGCATTGACACGATTATTGTACATTGCAGGCTACCTCAAGAAGTACAAGCTCTATGCTTTCAATAATGGTCGGTAAAGCGAGATGTCACTGGATTACATTTTTTTAATAGTAAATTTTTATGCCACCTGCTAAGACAACAATTCTGTTTAAAAATTTTTTTAGGGTTCCGTATATACAGTATACGGACACCCTTATAATATCACTCCGGATTTCTGCATCTGTCACAATACAGCAACTTTCTCATAAACTACTGGACGGAAGAGGTTGAAATTTGATATCATTGTATAATTTGGTGACCCGATGTACTCCTGTACATATCGTAAAAGAAGAAATTTTTATTTTAGGTGGACTTCTGGGGGAAAAAATAAAAAAATCGACCGCCCCCCCTCCTGATCTCAGAAACTACTGAGCCTAAAATTTTGAAAAAAAATAAGAAATATAGAACGTTGCCCGAACTTTAGAGGAAAAATAAGGAGAAACCATTAATATTAATTTTGGGGGGCAAATTATAGAATTAAATGAAAATTTAAAAATAATTTTTTTCAAACGCATGAAATGAAATGAAAGGTCCCATTCTGAGGAACACAAATATATTTGATTACTTTTATGTTTTTTTGGGCAATAACACCGCAATAGAAATAAAACAAAATATATTGCAGGAATACCAAACGTTTCAAAGTCTATTCTGACTTCGTTGTCAATGACTTTATATTTATTAATGTAGATTGCAAAATGAAAATTCCAGTATCAGTTAACAAAATGTATACATTTTTAAAAAAATCCACTTTTGACCAGTTTTGCAGAGTATACTCGGTAAAAAATGATCCGATCAGGATGTATAAACACTCGTTTAGAACGATTTCTACTTCTCGACAATTTTTCTGTAGATGTTATTACAATTCCTTCACGACTTTTTATTATATTAGCAAAAAACAAAATAACTTTTTTTGGGGTTTTTATTATTTAAATAGTTTATTTCTATGACTTTGCTGTTAAAATCTTAGCAATAATTCTCTATAAACTGTTCCTGACATGATTATATAACCGAATTGCTGTTGATTTTTATGTCCGAAATTAAGTTTAATTTTGCTCTATAAACTGGTGTAAAAGGCATTTTCGGATCACCTTCTTAATACACTCTGGAAGCTACTTATCAATTATTAACTTGACGCTTAACATCCATTTGGTCTCTCCGACCATTGACGATTTCCTACCGCATAATCTGAACAACATTTTTGCAATATTTTTGGACATAGATTTTGAAATTTTGAATTGTCGACGTAACTAACAACACAACACATACTTAAAGCGAACGTCATAAATAACGTCATAATTGGAACACCAAATACATCGTGAGCCAATAATAACTCACCTACTTCAAAGTTCACTCTGTGCTCGTCGAAGCCCATTCTTTCTCTCTCACCTCTCGACAACTCGACGATGTCGTAATAAACACTTGGAAAAATTGAATTACCGTCTCGGAGACGTTTTATCTTTATTAAATTTCTCCTGAAAGTGACATTTCTTTGGCGTTTCCTTTTTCGGATGCACATCTGTTCATGCTCCGCCACTTCCTCCTAATATAAAAAGTCTTCCGAATAGTTTCCGAACCGTTTAAGAGCGTCCCCGAACACTTCTAATGACGTTAAGTTCTTTTAACGTGTTTATTTTTTCTGAGGACATGGCAGAGTAAAAGCCTTTAAGTCAATTAGAAGCACATTTTGCACGTCCTACCACTTGAAAGAACAGCGGCGTAGGTTTGTTCAAGGGCCGCTTAACCCTTTGACGATGTCGATGAAATAATAAACTGCCGATCACCTGCGGGAATGTACACTTCGTTCAATAAAAATCGGCCACACTCCTAATCTACATTGTATGTACATGAGATTAAGTTGTGTGTATTGAGTTTTGTGTCGGATATTGTTAACTTAACCGACTTCATAAAGGGGGATTTTCTCAACTCATTCTGTATATATGTTCTCTCTCGTATGAGTGTGTGTTCAGTGTTCAAAAAATGAATCAATTTTTTTGGATACTTTTTTTAATAGCATGGCATATACCATTTATTTTATTTTTTATTTATTTATTTATCTCATGGGAAAACCACCCCATTTACATTTAGTAAATATCAATAGATGCTTTGATCTCTTACTCATACATTTTTAAGTCAATTTTGGCCTTGAAACGCATTTAAGTCTGATAAATTACTGTTAAACTCACCTCATATTAGTATTCAACGATTGCAAAAGATATATTTATACTTTGATCCGTACCTTAATGACACAATTTGGTTCGGTCGAGAAGACATCAGATTCGAAATACTATGATGTGAAGAGCACCGTGGTCTCATAGAATCTATCCAGAATTCCCCGTGTACAGCGGTAAATACACTGGCTAGCCCAATTTTTTAAGACCATTATGAAAAATGGATTCATCCCAAGCGCAATGAAAAAGTCCAATGTTCGCTATCCTCAAACCAGGAAAGCCGAATCATGACCGGAAAAGTTAGCGTTCAATAGCGCTGCTAAGCGCAGTCTATAAGTTCCTTGAGAGACTTCTGTATATAAGAATCGGAAGCAAAATATTGGAGAGGGTCCCCATAGGTTTTAGATCAGAGAGAAGCTTCACAGATCAGATCATGTCACTTACGACCCATATTGAAGCAGGCTCAACAGCGCACATACCTAAAAGGTCGACAGACAACTAAAACGCTAAAATCGACTCCTACTGAATAGCTACCAATATTGAGCGATATAACTCCTCCAGATATTCCTCGAAGTTTCCTTGGACTTCCATCGTCTTGAAGTGATTGATCTCACAACGTTTCAATAGTTGTTTACCCGCTATCGTCATCAGGTGAATGATAGGAAATTCAGAGTATCGGTCGTATTTATATTATACCCTTAACCGGTCATGCGTCGCCGGTCATGGTCATTGGGTCTTATCTGGTCCAATCAGCGTCGTACCTAGATGCGTAGCGGCAGAGGCCGAAGAAGAGCTCTCCAAATATTTTTAATTTGGACGCTGGGCTCCCCAATTATATTTTCATTCGAGATTATATATGCTGTTTCTATGAATTTTCTTTGTACCAGTGCTCTTCCTTGTGAATTGCTCTAGCCTGGCTCCAGTTGATATTATGATGTCCATGCGTGATTAGCTAGCCCAGACTTCGTTACCTATGCCCTTTGAGTAGCTGTGCGGTGTTCCTTAATCCTGGGGTCCAGCGGTCGCTTTGTCTCTCCAGTGTAAAGATGCTGTATATACAGTTATTTGGTATTACTGGTGCGTCGGGCCTCGTACTTGTTATCATGCTCCTCAAGGTTTCGTTGCTTTTGAAGATCATTCTGATCCCATAGCCAGATATCTGGCGCAAAGCTGCTCTACTCCGAGAATATAAACGTATACAAGGCAACCTTTTACTTCCCATACATCAGGATACGAATGAATCATGAAGAAACAGACTACGATCCAGAAGACCAACCATAAAGACTGCTAGAGATCTGCACGCGTTACAGTTTGACTCTTGGCAAAATGGACAGATAACTGCCCACTTCAAGGCAGAAACCTCCCGTGCGTAAGAATAGAACCTCCCGCCTTTGATTAGCCTCATAAAATATGGACATCACTGAACAGAATACTTACCTATTATGGCATATGCGCGGACTCACTACACAAATGGTGTCTGGCGCAATCTGCGAGGTGTTAATGCGGGGCGAAAAAGCAAGCCGCTCAAAATATGGGGATGGAATGCCCAAATACCGCATAAGAGGGAATCTTTGACGACTTCCTGATGGCAACCGATGGCAATAGACTATGTATCTAATTTAAAGGTGGGTTTGTGAATTTGGATAATTTATTTTTTTTATACACTTCTATGTATTTTATATCATGTGCAGCCATATGATAAATAAATAAATACTATGGTCTTGTTGATAGACACAAAACTTAATTTTTTTATGGGCTTGGGTAACTAACAATCATAAAAAATAAATAACTCTGACCTTTCCATACTGACACTTTGAAAAACTTTCTAGTTCTAAGCATTCTACTGGGAACGTGACCATCAATGGGCAATCAGTAGTAATTTAAAATTTTAATCTCTAATTCTAAAATTTGATATTTGGAGTCATTGATAGATATACTTGCATTATTGTGGTCTTTTAGTAAGACATAACAAGTGTGTTTAATTATTGAATTGTTGCAGTATAATATTGCTTTTTTGGTAAGTTTATTTTGTAATTTTTGAGGTTGGTGTTTATCTTCTTAAATATATTTATTTTTTATTTGAATATTCATTCGATTGTCATTACTGCTACTACAGATGTCACCAGTTCCTACCACAGCATTTTTGAAGTGAGTCTCACTGATTTCGTATTTTTATATACGCTTTGTTATAAGCTTTAATTGACTTTTACCCGCTGCGATGTGTTTTGTTTAGATGATATATTGGGAACATATGTCAGATAACAATACAAATGTCGCCTCGGTGGAGCAGAGGGAGAATTTCACTTTTCAAGATTGTCTAAAAATGGGAACTTGATAGAAAGTCTTTACTCAGTAGCCAATCATGCTTTAGTATTTCTGGTAAAAATGGTTAAAATGGACACCATGTCTAGAACTAATTATCCAAACATTTCAAAAAAGCAGTTACAAGAACTCGAACCATGCGTACAAAAGGCTAGTTACAGGGCTACTCATAACGCCTGTAAACTTCTACTAATACTTCTCCTCACTAGTTCAAGACCGTCCTCCCACAAACAGTTCTGAAAATCTTCTCCTGGTTCTGCCAGGCTTGTTTTTCAAACTCTAGCTTTAAAATTTCATAAAAACTACAAGAATTTCCTCTAGTCAGGTTTTCAATGATTTTTGACCTACATCCTAAATTCACGACGTCAAAACATTATTCTAAATTCATATCTTAAGTATCAATATAATTCTTCAGTTCTTCGCAAATCCCTTAATTGTGATATTATTATAATTCTTCGGTTCTTGTGAATAACTGTAAGTTCTTGAGTTCCTCAACTGTTCAGGATTCTCTTCAGTTTGAAGTACATAATTTTTCGAATTACGGTTTTTGAGCGGAATTGACAACTGACAAGGCTTGCCAACAGAAACGATATCTCATATCTCTTTGAGTTAACCTTCGAATTTTAAGCAAACTACGTCTAAAATGGCAATTTAAGTAAGGCACGTAAATGTTGATTTTTATGATAGAAGTTAACACAAAAATAATCAATATTCTAATCACTTTTAATGGGTTTACCTTTCAGTCACTGTATAGACAGAAGAATTGAGAGGCCTCAATATTTTCAGAAGTGGCTTAATAAGCAATATTCTCATTATTTAGGTTCGTCCCATTTTCAATTAATTTCAATTTAGAAGTAAAAAATAGCATTAATTATGTTCAATTAATTCCCGCGCCTTCGCCAATTCTTATGATGAAATGACAATTTTATAAAATTTACTACCATTCACTCATTTTTTGAAGCCCGAAAATTTTCGTCCACATTTAGTGAATAAACTGTTTTTTCCAACTGGAAAATTTCAACAATTAATTTAACATAGTAATTCAGGCAAACCATTCACAACACCGTCTATTAGTTTCGTATAACCTATATTCAGCCCTCACATTGTGAATTGATAGACGTGCCAAATTGAAAAGGATATTTTCATTTCTATTATCTCTCCCTCTAATCTCCATTCACCCCCATGACCTTGCCCGATCACCACGATAATATCTTTCTTTTTCTTCGCCCCATGATTCCTTCAACTGCTAACCCGAACAATTCAAACATTAATTTCATAGGAAACAAACGGCGTTCGTTGTATTGTAACTTTACCCAACAACCAGCATGTAGGGGGTGTAGTTGCTTTCTCGAACTTCACCAACGCCTGTATAACTTCTAATGACTGTCAAAATTAACGAGTCGGTAATCGTTGTCTGTGTGTAATTTCGGAGAAAATGCTACAAATGATAAAGGATGGCACCCATTATGGTGAGCAGCGATAGCCTCACTTTAAAGGGTCATTAGAAGATTTTACGTCATGAGGCATCAACGTTGGCATTTAGAACGTGTTTCGACAGTTCATACTAATTGCTCGTGCTTTCTGTTAGCAGATTATGGCCTTGGATTTGTGTTGAATAATCTAAGAATTGAATTTTAGTTTTAATTTTTAACCAGCTCCAAAAAGAAGGAAGTATTGAATTCGTTTTTTTAATGTTTGTTACCTCACAACTTCGTCATTATTATTTCAGCTGATTCTACCATGTTCTCATGTTTTATTAATACAATTACTAAAATTCATTCGCATTTATAGTGTTTAAAACGTTAAGAAATTCATAGGCTTATATGCTCTGCAAACTGAGCATTTGACATAGTTTAGGTCAATCTATGAATATATTAAAAAAACGACTTAAGAAAAATAGCTAACAAAAAGGCATGAAATAATTTCTTGCTACAACAGTTAAATACTTTTTAGGCAGTGAAAACATTTTGGGAAGTACATTTATAAGTTTAACTTCGCAACTTCGCTGTTCAAATTGTCACCGACTTCAGAAAAAGAATATAATTTTTGTAGGAAAATATTGTTTCATGCTTTTTGGTTAAGTTTTTTTTAGTCGGTTTTTGTATTTATTTCGCAATTTTCAGTGATAGCTTAGTTGATGCAGGTCTCAAATCTAATTAACTTTTTGTTATTACCTAAAATAAGATATTTTACTTTTAAGCTTCATTTATTTGTTTGACCAACATAGTTTGCTGTTGGTATATCCACTATATTGTAGACGATCTGAGTATCATCATTCTTTAGGTCTGTTAATTATACTGCATTAACCGGTATTGACTCGTAGGTCATGTTCACTGAGTCCCTTAATCCTTTATCTGGCCCAATCAGGCCGCCGTACCTGGCTGTTGGTTGTCGGTGATGCTCTACGGGTATTCGATACTCGGCTTGCTAAAGCTAGGCATCACCGACAATTAAGTGTCAGGTAGGGCGGCACTGATTGTATCAGAAAAGGAATTAGGGGAGCCAATGAGCATGACCAGTGACTAAGGCTAAGGGTATAAATACAAAGGATAATATGAATTTCTAATCATTCACGTGGCGACCATAGCAGATTCAAAGTTATTGAAACGTTGTTAGACCAACCGTTTCAAGACTGTGGAAGTCCAAGGAAACTTTGAAGAACGAGTTTAGTGCAGATTTGACATGGTAATTGATCAGCATAAATTTGTATTATTGTTAGTGGATAGGTAAATAAATAGCCATTTTTTCCGGTAAGGCATAAAACTAAAATACTGAAATTAAGCCCCTATTCACACCGATAATTACAGTTGACAGCGTTCTGCTTTACAAGCTAAAGGTAAGCACCAAATTTTATGGATAAATTAGTTAACATAATTATACATATATCAAGATTTCTAGTTGTGTAAACCTTTGTTGTGGAGACATTAAATTCAAAATAAATGAGAGAACAGAAAATTTCAAAACATATTTTTGCTGACATTTCGTTACCAAAACCGAAAGTTCTCTAAAAGTATTAACATTTAGCCGTCTCGGGATAAAGTTACTAGTCAATAACTTCAAATGTAATTGCTAGCTATTGATTAATATATATTACAGCAGAAGATTCAAACAAATAATCTCATCTACAATATACCAACTGACAAACGAAATGAATTCATTACTGCACAGAATTACAGCAATGTTTCTCCTTTTGAATTCCGAGTAATTTATATTAGACGTTCTACCCCACGTTGGGCGCCATTTTATATAATCAAACTAGTAATGTTTTAAAATAATTAATATTTATGGTAACAGTTGCATGTAAATTTTAAAAACCATTTAAAACACCAAAAAAATTTATTGCTACAAGCCTTATTTATTGAGCTATTGCGTTTCGGCGTTAAGTAGTGATTTTTTTTTTAAATTCTGAGGGAGCAAAATACTGAGCAAGGCAACCCTGGTGTGGGAACTTCAACTGTGTGCTAGTATCCCCTGAAAATCCTAGATGGCTAACATTACATCCGACGTTTATGTATTCACGAATTTTTAGTTTACATTTTAAATGTTTAAACACATTTTTGATGATACTGCGTTACCAGGACTTAAAAGTATTTCCAATCCCCTTACTGATTTACTTTCTTACGTTAATCAACAACTTCAAATGTAATTGCTAGATGTTTTCTTTCGATTAAAATTTATTACAACCGAAGCTTCAAATAAATAATGTCATTTACAACATAACATTTGACAAACGAAACGAATTACGCCCATTGTTGCACAGAATTGCAGCGATGTTTCTCCTTTTCAATCCCCAGTAATTTAAACTACCCGTACTATATAAACCAATTTCCTGCTCGAATCGCTTGAATCGCCTCGTTATCTATTGAAAAGCATCTTCATTCGTCAATGTGACACCTACTCCATCTTTCCGAGCGGAACTTAATGCGAAACAATGGCACAAGAAAGTTCCGATGGCCCTGCAGCGCGTCCTTCGAAGGAGCGGCGTTAGCGGCAGCGAATTCGCGCGCTTTCCATCGCCGTAGTTCTGGACTATAATAATTAGGACCTGCACTACTGGTAATTTGGAACGTGGAGTGTAGCGAGGCGCTCAATGGCGCTCGAGGCTTTTCTCAAAGTTACTAACCTAATTGCTGTGCCTACATACAGTCAGATCGAGCGTTAGC
Organism: Octodonta nipae; assembly: GCA_034190945.1. Lineage (NCBI taxonomy): Eukaryota > Metazoa > Arthropoda > Insecta > Coleoptera > Chrysomelidae > Octodonta > Octodonta nipae. The sequence continues at coordinate 20,680,245 of CM067218.1, read as the reverse complement.
TCATGCATAAACTAGGAGATAAGTGGATATGCCACACTGTACCACCTCTATTAGACTTCGGGGAGTTTGGGAGTTAAAGGACTGGCCACAAGCTAGCAGTTATCGCTTCTAGCTATCGCTTGACGGATGCGGAAGATACTCCAGGGGGTATCAGGAAAATATCTTAAAGGTCGAACTAACGGTGTTTCTTGCAAAGTTCTTCGTAACTATTAAAAATCGGATGCACTTTTTTCAATGGCATCTTTGCCTTATATGTTTACTCCTTTATAGTCAGAAATTCGATTGTGTCTATCTTTTTAACTATTTCAGTCTACTTTCATAAGTTAAGTCACTCCGAGATCGAAAATATTCTAACATGTTATACCCCAGATGTAAAAATAATGTAAATTAAATTTGAAACTATATTAAAAACTACATTACATGTTTTTTATAAAAGAATTGTTTAAGAAGGGTTTGTGTTGTATGTAAAGAAAATATTTGTTATTTTAAATCGAACTTCATTATATATATTATTCCATTTCCAAATGCCACGTGACAGTTTTGACTAGGGACACGTTTTTTTGTGAAAGAAGATCAAAAGGTAATTTGAAATGTGTTTAAAACTTATGAACGCTATAAATTTTATAGTTGATGAAAAAAGCGGGGAAACTTTATTGTATAAAAATATCTGTCGTGTTTACTATAATCTATAGTGAACATTTTAGGAACTTTATGTTCGCTTATCTATACCTAACCACAACAGTCTTATTGCTTAATTTATTAGTATAAGTTGATGTTGTTAATTATTTTATTTGAATTAACGACTACTAATATAAATGGACCGGCACTTTCATAGACGACCGATCGAAAAATGGATTCAAACATGAGCAAAAACAATTAACGACATAACCAGTGCTAAGATAATTCGGCAAATGCATTTAAAATACTGAAATACCACTTCCATACCTTCGCTGTCGTCTGCTGGTCATAAACTGCGTAAAGTATCGCCTTTCAGTCAATGCGTACAATGTATAGATTTACGTCTTATAGGTTAAAATGGACAGAAGTTTGGCAGGGGTTAGCAATAGTTTACTATTTTCCGGCAAACATCTTTCAATCTATTTTTAAGGTAGTAGTCATTGATTTTAATGGACACTGTATGTCGTCGTTATAAGGTGACAGATGTGGTAAGTTTGGTTACTTTTTTATTAATCTCTCGAAAATTATACAATTTAGAAATAGAGTATTCACCAAAAACTGTCGCTAGATTTTACGTGGAATGCAAACAATAATGTTTGTCATTAATTTCGGGACTTCCTGATTAAACCGAAAATTGGCAATTGCCTTAGATCTGAAATCAAAATGAAATACTCATATGAGGTGAGATTAGGAGATATCGGTGGTCAGAGGTGTAAAACGAACGAAGGAAGGAAACGAATACATCGCGAACACTACCACTGCCACTTTAGAATTTTATGTGGCGCTCCCAGGTGCGACTTTGTTATAAGATAGTGCAATCGCCAAAAGTAAGATCAAAGGATTTTCTGTATGAACTATCCCGATATTGGGTTGTTCACAAGGACATGACCATTAGCAATTTCTTCCTTAATCATCGGCAACCAGGAACGATTGAATTCTACATAGGTAGTAGCAAAACAATCGTTTTCATTTCACAAAATTAAAGCAGACTCTTTTAGTTTTCTTTTTCGAATTGTGTTGTTCTTTGAGTAATATAACGGAAATTTGAAACTTTATGACCAAGGTCCCAAGCAAGTCAAATTTGGATTTTTCAAACTGTCATTTTTTATGTTAAGAAAAGAAGAAAATATGTTGTCTTTGTATAAAATGTTAGGAGTTTCAGTATTGTACCAATGGACAAGTGTGTACGTTGATTTAGTAAAGAATATTGTTCTAATGGTTCCTTTACTATGGGAAGTGTTTTGGTGACACGAACATTATTATATAGATTTACAATGTCAAAACTTGATAGTGTGAAAGTATTTTTGTATTATTCATGTAATGTCTTCGATGGCACATTATATATAATCTCCAAAAAAAATGTATGAATTAGGTGTTGCGGTTTTAGTTCAATGCTGGTATGTAATTGACGAAGGACCTTTTAGCGCAACAATCGACAAAACAATGTACCGTCGCGTAAATGAAATCACCAAGTAAAAGTTAATCACTGACCTTTTAAGTTAAAGCCCTGCAAGTGGTCTTTTCTTGGTTCTTCTTTCTTCAGAGGATAGCCCAGCCGCAGCAGAGGAAGATGTTGAGGACTTCAATGTTCTTAAACTAAACCTGGACGACACATTACACAAAAAATAGCGTCGTAATATTCTTCGATTGAGCAAACAACCAAATGCGTGCAAACACAAAAGAAAGAAAGAAAGCGGTTTAGCGGTTGTTACGACCGGAACTAATAACTCGCGAAATCGTAACACAATAACAACAAAAAGCAGCCGTCTTAAAACGGAATCAAAAGCAGCGTCCGATTAGATCGGAAGTCAAAACACGAATAACTTAGTTCTCTCTATTTTAGAGCCAAAAAAATTTGCAAATATAAATTAGCATTGGAGTGAAGGAAAGTTTTCGAAAAAGGTGCAAACTTTTAAAAATCAATTGACTAATGCAATCAACTTTAAAAATTAAAAATAAACAAGTTGCGGAGATAAGTTTTCTAAGAAATGTGCGCTGTATTTCAAATGAGAGTTGGACGTACCAGGAAGTGGTGAAATAATTTTAGAATTGTACCCGTTTTTATAGTTTCTTACCCATTGACAACAGGGACGGACCTAGACTTCCAAAAATTTGGAAATATACAGCAATTTTTCTGACTTTTGTTGTCATTTCCCAAAATGTGCTTAAACCATATCAAATTGGTTCATTTTGAATTTATACTTTAAATAGTACGAATTTTTAAAAACTATCATTTATAATATATATCATATAGAGATTTATCCTGAGTAGAAAATAAAAATATCTTCAAATGTACATCGTTTAATTAACTGAGATAAAATCGGCATGTTCAATATTAATGTGAAAAAAAAGGAAATTAATACAGAAAATGAACTAACTCAGTAAGACTGTATGATATATAGTGGAAAATAGTTGTTGTTATACGCACGCATTTGGAGACAAACCTCTATGAAGTTATATTATCAAATAGAACTGAACATAATATTTCTGCCATGGAAACCCCTCCAGACCTAATCCACAAACACAATCCACGGCATTCTAAGATCAGCACGTGGCTAACTGCTAAAACAATTCTCTAGGTATTTAGCAGATTTCAAAGTAAATTATTCTGCTCCGATTCTTGGCAAAGTTCCGGAACTTCCTCCCATCCAGAAACAATGATTTCGATTGTTTCTGGATTCTCTGCGGTCGAGTAAAAAGATCCTCGTTACGCTCGCAGTTGTAAAATGATAACGACAAGTTTAATGTAAGTTTCGGGGAATAGGAAATGGGTCGAGGAATTTGAATAGTCGTCAGTGTCATGTTTCTTGGTGCTGTTCTTAATTAAGAATAAAGCGTTGCTTCAGAACGAGTTTTGATTAGTTTCACGCAAGTTTCGGAAGAGGAATTTGAGAATTACTGTGGAAATGAGAATTATTACTTATTCGGTAATATGAGAAACAAACTATTTGCATAAATATTCTAACGATTTCAAAAGCCAAGAAGAAAGTTCTGACATGTAAACTTGAGCAGCGTTTTAAGTGGAAATGATATTACTATACCACATACTGTTCAAAAGTTTTAGGAAGACAAGAAAAATGCCGGTGTGTACAAGGCTAAAATTATTTTTGGATATCAATAACTTTTAAAATGGAGAGGCCACATTGATGAAGAAACATTTGGACTTATAGATACTGGAAACTGATGAAAACAAAAAACCGGATTGATTACTAGAAGACTTACAGGTGATGAAACGAAGAATCTCGAGGTCAGCTTGGAAGTGGTCAGGGTGATGACCTTTAGGAACACCCATATATCCGTAATCAATATATAAATTTGGTCAAGCATGGTAACCAGCGCTGGCTGCCACAAATAAGAAGTGCATGAAACAAAAGACTTTTTATTAAAAGATACATTTTTTCAGCTGAAACGTCTCCAAATACTGATAAACATCACACAATATAGAAAACTCTATTGATACACATGACCACTGGTTAATCATATTGTGAACAAAATATCAAAATATTTGTGAAGCAGGATATTTTTAGAGACAACCACTAATTTTCAAAATTTTCCTAATACACATTTTCCAAATTTTAAATTTCAAATACTTATCTGTTACAAGAAAAACTGAGAAAAGAAATTACAACTTACAAGCAAACTAATTAAACATCTCCTCGACAATCAACCAACTGCCATAACAATTCAGCTCTGAACTATATTAGAACCAGGACCCTCATTTTTTTAACTTTAACAGCTCTGCTTAAGAATTAATGGAGTTCATTGTACTACTCAAGCCTCAAATACCTCTAACTAATGTGGGCGAGTCATTTTGTCAAAAGTCCTCTTAAGATTTATGAACACGGATACATAAAAAGAAACCCATAACACATATATCATATATTCCATCCTTTGTTGAAAATTCTTCAATTTTTTCATAATTTCTTCACTTTACAAATTCTCTTCAAATACTTTGTCTATATATTTATATATTGTATCGCCAAACTGACTTCTAGCAGTTTCAGAAAAACAATGACTCCAAATCGGGAGTCGTACTTTGTGTAATGCCGTTTCCCTGTGATTCCTATGATGGAAATCACACGAAAGAATGCGTAGGTTCACTAAAATATATCAAAGAAATAATAATATATTTTCGAGATTTTTGTACTTAATATACAGGATGTTTCAAAATAGGCTTCTATGTCTAATAAACTAATTAAAATAAGCCAAAAACTACTTATTAACATGTGCCCTATAAGATATCCTTAGGAAGTTATATGCCCTTAAAAGAGTTAAAACATAACTGATTTTTTTTCTGGTGTTTTCTGTGCAACTCCTTTTTTCGACATGCAAATCACAAGCGTCCTATATAGGCTGGTGAAGGGTATTTTCGGCCCATATTTTATTTCATTTCATTTTTTTTATAATGTTCTCTAAAGATCTATAACATCTTAACAACTTTACTTAAAAATAGTATGCTTGTCGAAATCGATATTTCTAATGGTTTTCGAGTAAACTGAGTTTGAAAATTACTCTGCTCTTTAATTTATTAGGCCAAAAAGTACAAAAATCTGTTTACCATGGCAAATAAAAGACTGAGGTTGCCAGAACCCTTAACATTTAAGTTAATGATAAACTGTCAATTGTCAACTGTCATCCTTTTCATATCCAGCGGGATCTTTAAACTTTAAATCTTTAAACTCAAATGACTAGGAACCACTTGGCATTTCTGCCAATGTTTTTTGCGAAAATCAAGGCGGATTCAGAATTTTGCATCTCTGATTTTGCTTACGGATGAGGCAAGCTTCAGTAAAATTGGTTATTTCAATTTTCATAACGCTCGAATGATCTGATGAAAACCCACACAGCATACTCGTAGTTCAGTCCAGACATCAGACTCGGTTTACCGTCAACTTTAGGGCAGGTATTTTGGGCGATCGGTTAATCGGACAGTCTGTGTTGCCTAATCGATTTAATGGTGAGAATTAGTACAATTTTTAAGTTAAATGACTTGCCGGGACTTTTGGAGGATGTCCTTTTAACTGAACGTCAAAGCATATGGTTTATGCGGGACGGGGCGCCACCTCATTACCTACATAATGTAAGACAACACTTAAATGAGTTGTATGCAGAAAAATGGCTAGGCCGAGGAGGTCCTATTCCCTGACCTCAACTCTCTGGATTATTTTTTGTGGGGTCATCTTAAGGCAAGGTTTATACAATTCCAATTGAGACCATTCAGCCACTACGGGAGGAAATTGAAACCGCTTTCATGGAAATAAGGAAAACACCTAGAATTTTCCAAATAGTTTGTAAATCATTGAAGCGTCGAAGTAGATTATGCATCGAAATGCAAGGTGGTTCCCTTTTTTTCGTGTGATTTATATATTGGGAAACACAGGGAAAGGGCGTTACACACTGTACCACTCTCGATTTGGAGTCTCTGGGACTAGTTTTATCTGAAAGTCCTAGATGTCGAAATTAATCCTGCCTTTAAATATTAAATTTAGTTATTTATCCTAAATACACAAATAAATTATTTGAGATTTGAATGATATGAGTGGAGCGTAACTGATCTAGGTTCACAACTCTTGCGTTCAATAGATGGAATAATCTGGAAAGATGGATAATGGATTTCATTTAGCTCTTGTACTTTCTATACAGCTATAATGATTTTTAGTTTTTAATGTGTTCATTGTTTTTTTACTTCCTCTGTTACATTGTCCAATGAAAGCCTAATTGCTTGTTTGCTTAGCATGCGATTTAAATCGCTTTCAAACACAGCCTGTGTGAAATCGTTTTCCATTTAATCAAATTAAACTAAATAATTTCCAATCCGTTTAAAATGAACACCTAATCACGCCGAATTGTATCCAATCAAATCTCATTGTTCAAGGGCGCAACATTGAGCTGCTGGCGTTAATAGAGTCAGTCCCCCTTTTTATAGGATTTATCGAAGTTAAAGGGTTTAATTACTCTTGTCTTTGAGATGCTGTAATAACCCTTTTCTCGTATGATTTATTTATACAGAGAGGGTAGGCCTAATACGCTGCCGTAAGGCTTGCGAAGATTTTACAACTAAGAAAGAGGGCTGTTGAGAGAATTTTCATCTAGGTTATAAATGCCAGTTACGGCATATTATAGGGAAGGGGATCCAAAATTTTCTTTGTCATACGCCACTAAGCGCGGTAATTGAAGCACATTTCAATATCAGAGAGTCTTTAAGAACTTGTGTTTTAATAAGGACTTACACTAAGTCCTCATGTGGCTTTTGAAGTATTAATGTTATTTAGTCGGAGCTTAACGGTAGGATAATGAATAGTATAGTATAGTTAAGTAATACAGTAGTTTTTACTGGCAAAGTTTTCAAGATACTCTCATTTATTATTACACTATAATGATGACTTTAGGATCCATGTATGTTTATTTTACAGTGGCTTTTCGAACACTGAATGTGGTATATATGCAACCCAAATTGTTTAATAGTCCACAGTCCTTATAAGTAGGGCGTTAACGATAAGATTATCAAGTAGTTTCCAGTTCATTGAGGAGGCAAATAGTTATTTTGAATGTTTATTTGGGATTTTCACTGCTCACAATGATTTCTGAAAAATACAGATAAGTTAAAATCTTAAAAATCAAGGTGTACTATCTTAGAGCAATTTGTGGAAACTGTCCGGAACACTAGTTGCCTTCTTATAGAAAAAACTCTCTCACAGGACTAACTGTGAGAAAGTAGGTCTACGGATTTCAACTAGTTTTCCTGGATAATGTGTATTTTATGTTATACTTATCTATTTGATTTGACCATTTATTATGAACAGTTATAGTTAGGTATAAACTTATAAGGTAGTAAGTTTTACATTAGAATTTCCCCATATGTTAAAACATCCACCTTAAAACTTCTAGGTTAGAGTTAACAAGCCTACGTTCTTCTTCTAGAGTCATATGTCTACTACCTTAACTCGTTTTTTGAGGTATGTTTCTCCACAGAGCTTATGAAAGAAAATCATTCCGGGTAATTTTTTGGATATGCGATCCAGTTAGCATTGTACGGATGTTAAATTAATGGATATGATCTGCTATAGATTTTAGTTACTGGTCTAAGTGGCCAAGTTAGATATATTATGGTTTTGGGGTCGTGGTATAGTGGCGAGAATAATGATTTATTCTTGGTAATACGATTGTTAAATATAGTGACGCCATTTTGAAATTTAATTGAAAGATAGAGTACAGTTTTTCTAAAAACAATGTCAATTTATGGTATTTACAACATGATACATAATACGATGAAACACGCTGAGTAAGTGTGTTGACAATAAAAAAAAATGTGTATCACAAGATTAACTATGAGAAAGAAGGTCTACAGATTTGTCAACTAGTCTTCCTATATAATATGTTAGGATATATTTTGTGTTACCTTATCTGCTTGATGTGACGTTTCGACTCCTTATCAGGAATCGTTGTCGAACAATGTTTTTTGAACTGATACACACAATATTCGTAGCTCGACATTTTCGCAATGTCAAAAAAAAACTTCAAAGTAAATTAATCAATTAATTGTCATATATATTAACCTTCCATCTGCAAAGAGCTGCTTTTGACAATTATTATAGAAGACCGACAGTTTATATTATCTTGAACTCGGATATGAAAAACTGCTGTTCGATAAGTGTATGAAAAACAATATAAAATATATGAGATTTAATGTAAAAGTCAAATTATTATTGCAAATAATAAACGTCACTCTGAACAAAAGATATTAAATTTAAATACTTAATTACGAGTATAAAAACTTTAAAGAGATTAATTATTTATTATTACAATTTGCAAGTACTGACCGAATTACATGGCCTTATTGGTCAAGCTAGAAAAAAATTGTCTACTTACCCTGATTCGTTCTATTATGTACCTATTACATTTCAAATACCATAAATTGACATTGTTTTTCGAAAATCTGTACTCTACTCTGTAATTAAATTTCAAAATGGTGTCTTCATATGGAATAATCGAATTACCAAGAACAAACAATTTTTCTTGCCACTTTACCATGTCCCAAAAACCGTAACTTGTGTAACCCTTAGAGCCGTAAGTAAAATCCATAGAAGATCGAATTGACGAATTTAAAATCCATACCCTATATGAATCGTATATCCAAAAAAATACCTGGAGAGAGAAATACACTTCAAAAAATTAGCTTAGGTAGTCGAAATGTGAATCTATACGAAGAACGTAGGTTAGAACGTATAACTATAACGTGAAAATGTTACCGTAAAACTTCGTAAATCTTACTACCTTAAAACAGTATATCTAAGTATAACTGTTTATTATAAATGGTAAAACTCATCTGTTACTCACAACGGCTGTTATTAGTACCCGGAAAATTTAACAGAATCATTCGTCACAGAGATGCAATAATCAGACCAGAAAGTAAATCTCATCAAAACCTTTAAAACAAACCCATATTTTTGGAAGACATATTATTTCTCGGACATAATTCCAAAACTCATGGCAACTAAACAATATTCTTATTCAAACTCAATTCTCGCATTCAAACAACATCGATTCCATAACAAGTACACACAAAAAAATCCTCATTATCAAAAATACAGAACTTGTTCAAGGGATAGAAGGTTATACAACGAAACGTTACCTATACTATACTTAAGTACTTTCCATACGTCAGACATTGTAATTTTGACAATCCACTTGTCAGCAATAATCTTAAATGATATCGTAAGTGAGTCTTCAACAGAGCAAAAATTTACCTTGAGAGTATTATTGCAAGGCACAAATACTAGCTCAATGAATAAGCAAGAAGGTTTATCTAGTCTTAATTTTTTCAATGAATAGCATTTTATAATATGGTATGACTATAGATGTATAATATAGCTGAAAGTGTATTGCTTTTGTACTTATTGTTCTATTTTATCTGTACAAAAATTGCACCAAAACTACTAACATTCAAGTATACAGAAATTTGTTAAAACAGCTGTCCAGACCTTTTAAATGCCACTAGGGAAAAGTGTTAATTCGGTTTATGAAACTAAGTGCCAATCCACGAATTTATCGAGCACAAACTCACTGAAGTAGAAGTAGAAAACAGTCGAACGAAAAAAAAAATTATTGATTATAGTTTGGTTTTCGAAATTCATGGGGTTTACTGCCGTAGCTATTGTTAAGCAGTAAATCGGAATAATTTTGCGTAAAACCTATTAGGTTTTATAATATGGGAAATTCGATTGGAGATGAAGAAATAGAGAACATAAATATATCAAATCAAATTCAAATCAAATTTATTCATCATCACTGTAAATGTACAATCATATGTCAAAATATAGGGCTGATTCTTGTAAATAATTAAAAGAGACGATAGAAAGGACACTTTGCCTAGGCATGACTGTCTGCTTTGCTATGTGTCCGTTCATTATGCCTCTGTTGTAAAATGTACATATAAATGATAGATTGCAGGTAAGAAACCATAATTTGACAAAGTAAGAATTAACAGAAAAAAAATTAAAATTAAGGGAAACATCAATTATACAATACAAAAATTAGTTTAGGGTGTAGATGGTTGGGAAATTGTCACTTACAATAGTTTTAGTGCTTTTTTAATCTTGTTTAGGAAACTTTAGATGATAGTAGCTCACAAAATTTGTGTTGATGTAATAACAGGTAATTTATGACCTTTAATTTAAATTTTCTGAAGTTGGGTATTTTTTTTTATTTCTATAGGGGTTAGGTATATAATTTAGGTCCAAAGTAGCATAAGGGCTTTTGACATTTACGTCCACATGGGCCGTCTAGCGGGTTACTCGATTATTTTTGTACTGACATTGGGTTTGAATATAATCTTAAATGCTTTGGTAAATAAAAGTTAGTCTAAGGTTTAATATTTGACCTTCTTCATAAAGTTTGCGGGTGGGATAGAGTTTTCTTGTTTTGAAAATTATTTTTAAGATTGTTGTATTAAAAGCAGCGCCCCAGGCCACTACACAATAACTTAAATGGATTCTACCAATGAATTGTAAAGTATTGTTAATTTTTTTCAACAGAATTTCTCTTAGCATATAAAACGTGTGCATAAAGGCTCTCAGACGGTTGCTGACGTGAACTATATGTTCTGACCAGCGAACATTTGGTCTATAATAACACCTAGATATTTTACAGAATGTACTCTTTCTAGTCTTGGGCATTCACATAGCTCCTGACATTCTGGGTTATGATGTAGTTGCAAAGAAAATTCGTTTAGTTGATGTATTGTTGTTGGAGTAAAAGTTATAAATTTAGTTTTTTTGATATTCAGGGTTAATAAATTGTTATCCAAAAATGAATTTATCAGTTTTAAGTTAGCCTCTGCTTGTTTTTTGAGTTCATCCCATGTTTTACCTGTGAAAATTATGGGTGTGTCATCTGCGTAACACACAATTGAAGGGAATTTTAGTTATAAACATACAAGTTTTGACGCTACACCTCGTATCAACAGGTCTTACCAGTTTTTTATTCACAAATCTCTTCTATAGCAAACACGTTGAAGTGCTTCTCCTCTTCTTGACGTGCACAAAGCCGTAATTAGTAAGATTCCCATTCTACTAGTCCACACAATTAAATCTGAATTACAGGTCTCAATTTACTCATCAATTATACCGACCAACATTCATATTTCATCATAATGTTATCTCTCCTTAATTGCTCCTATAAAAAATTTCCAGCCCCGCAACATTATAATTAAAATATCTTCAAAAACGAACTGAACCTGCACCATCATAACCCACTCTGCACAGCAAACGCTTTATTATAATAATACGTACGTATGCGTTTCGTAGATTTCAATAGTAGAACGCAGAAGGGCATAAAACGTGAGATATAAATCTCGAACCGGTAATTCAATAACCTGCGGTGGGGATAGAGATGGAAAATAAGTGATTCAATCAACAATTCGTGGTATAGAAATGCACCTGCCTGTCACAGCCATGTATGTATGTACCTTCGAGTTCGATACTGCTACGTCTTTCGTTTGGGCTTCTATCCGCGGCTTGGTTGCACCTGCCGTCTGGTTATTGAATGCAGACTCGAAGACTAGACGATGCTGAAACGGAGAACGGTCCATGCGTGAAGGAAAATATACTGATTGCTAACTTCTGAATCGATTATATGAAGTATTTAGGTCTTCACTTATTCGGACTACTCCCAGTACGATGTTGTATGTATCTGTCAAAATTGAACTTACATGCAAAATTTTGGCCAGAACTGAGTTGGAATGTAAATTGTTTTCTAAAAATGTAATTCGACCTAACTAGAATTATTGTATTTACTCAGCAAATTCATCATACAGGTTATTTTTTATATAGAAATAGATGCAGTTTCAAAATACGTGTGATGCAAAGTTCCATTAATTACACCAATATTTCGAATAAATGCCGATAGCTTATTTCTTAGATGGTATACATTCAAAACAGCTGTAAACAGTGTCATTAATGTTAATGTTGTGCTTCAAATTTGTTGAAAACTTTTCTCATTGAACCACCGTGCCATAATCTATATATTATGTAATGTCAGAATTCAAATCAAAGATGCTACAGCAAAGATGGTAGATGGAACAGGGCTGCCAGATCTAACAACTTTTCTTGCATTTTACGATTTGTGCATAAATTCAAGAATCTTATAATACAATTCAAATTATATGAAATTTATTCAATAAAAAAAAAGAATCTAAATTAAAAATGTAATAATAAAATTACTAAACTTATATAACAAATAAATTGATCAATTTCAACATAAGTCTGATTTTAATTGACAAACCATATTTACAGGGTTGCAAACTTGCGATAGCCTAATTCGAGGTGATAAGCCAACCGCTACTTGGTGGATTCTGGGAAAAGCCGAAAGATGTAAAATATTGACTATATAAAATTGGAACTTGAGCGGTGAGATTAAAACATAAGAAGGAAATTACCTTATAATAACAAATTCTGGGCAGTTTTTACACAAGGTATATTTTCTAGGAATGATAAATCAAGTCTTGAAACAGCAACCTGTAGAGATCTTAAGCAGATATGGGGAAAAGTAAAAGATGATGCCCAGTTCATATATGAGACGGTTCCATTGCTTATCTAATAGCAGTGCCCAAGGTTTATGTAGTATAAGTTTTCGTGGATTCAATTTCAATAGCCTGACCAGGTGGGGTAACTTTCATTTTGTTTATCTTCCATATTCGAGTCAATCTATATGATGATTTTCCCTTAAAGCAATCTTGCGGCACTGTTACTATTATCTGGCATTGACAGCACAGATGTAAATACTATTTTTTTTAATGAATGACCTAAGATTATATATAAATTTTAGCATTCTGCACTAAAGGTCGTCAGTAGATACTTACCTAAACAAAAATAAAGAAAACCGGTTCAGGAACAAAAGGAAATGGCACTAAATATAGTCAAAATTTATTTCGAAGACTTAAAACGTCAGTAGATTAAATAATAAGAAAAAACCATTAGATAACTTCTAACCCGTCAAACCCCACTACTGTATATCGACCTACCTACTCAATACAAATAATAGTTCTTCTAGACGTTTTCGTCATATTTACTATGACTATGTGCTTTTTTTAACTGATTTTCTACTGAACAAAGGCATTTTAACATTAATATTGTTGAATAACGAATGTTTTGTTCTCTTGATGCCGTTAATCAAAAGTTTTGCTACCAGTTTATTTAGAGTACTTTGAGTACTTTCCACAGATGCCAAATATATATATATATATATATATATATATATATATATATATATGAAGAAATATTTATCCGGGAATACATCCGTTCGTTATATTGATTCATATTTGAATCCTGCAGACGTTTCGCCAAGGTCTCACTTGGCATTCTCAATGAGATTTGAATTGAGACACAATATAAAAACTGCTAAATATTTGTAGTGTATTTAGGTATTATCTAAACAACGAAATATTGGCAATTGTTCGAAAATTCAAGTTCGAAATTTTAAGACTGTGTTTATGTAATTCTCAAAAATTAACAACTGAGTAAAAATGTATGAAAAACTTTCATTTGCATGACGAATTTTCTAAGTACAACAATTCTAGTTAGATCAACTTACTTTAAAGGATAACTTTTATTGGCAACAAAAATACAGGAAATCAGCTTTACTCTTAATGGCTCAATGGACCACGCTCAAATCTTATAGGTTTGGGTTCCCTGTAAAATTGGCTGCAATTTTGGTATGTTGTATCTCATGATCAAAAGTTACCATAGGCACAAAGTCGATAAATGGAAAGTTTTTGCGATACCAGGATCATAATGAAGAAAAATAGACAATTTTCGGACTATGCAAGATTAATTTTAACTTCAAAAGTGTGAACTACTCGCTAAAAATTCCATATAATTAAGTCATAGGTTATGGCATGGAACCTTTGATCATGATCTTGATAGTAACCTTCAAGGTCATTGCAAACTCAAACTGATTCTCATGATATTCAGCTTTTACGAGTATTGAGTCTTTCAACTAGAATAAAAGTTCGCACGTCTTGAAGTTTGTGAGGGACAACTGTCAACTGAGGGCGCAAATACAGATTTAGGTCAACAACGGACTGTATGTGAGGGACAACTGTCAACTGAGGGCGCAAATACAGATTTAGGTCAACAACGGACTGTATCGCAGTTAACCGTTTAGTTTCCATCAATAGTTTCACATCGTGTGATTCTTAAATTATTATTTCGTTAAGAAGACTCTTTCCTAATGTTATAAAAATTACGCAACCTTGAAAATCAGTTTAACCTTGTAATGACCTTGAAGGTTACTTACAAGGTCATGATCATAAACTATGACTTGATTGCCCAGAATTTTTAGCGAGTAGTTCATACTTTTCAACTTAATATGAACCTTGGATAGTCCTCAAATTGTCTACTTTTGTACATAAATACCCTAATATCCCAAAAGCTGTGCATTTTTAGGCTTTGTTTTGGTAATTCTTGATCAGGACGTCATGAAGTACAGTATAGCAAAATTGCAGCCAATTTGACCGAGAACCCAAACACATAAGATCAGTGCGGGGTCTTTTGCAAAATTATATTGCATGCAAATTATTTAAGTATTATTTTCTAAGCCCAGCAAAAAACATAAGAAGATAAAAAAGTGGCTTGCTGAGAGGCATCCACATAATTTAAATTCTAGGCAGTAACTTAAATAAAGTTAAATTTTACTTAAGTGTATTATTAAATAAGTTTCTCATATATTGCAATCTTCAGTGGCATCACTGTGTATTTGAACTATTGAAAATGTTTCAGACTCGAGTCAACATTTTTAATAATACCTTACTTTTAGAAAACCATAGTTAGTTTGAACGTCATAGTATACGGGACAAAATTGTAATCTATCAACCGAAAGTTTATTCAGCATTTGTGAAAGTGCCACGTTCAAAATTGGATGCACTCATTTGTTAATATTAATTAATTCATTAACAATAACTGTTCCATTTTATTATACTATATAGTGGATCCCCATGCAGGACAGTGACGATTATCGCCGCTTAGTTATTTTTGAAACGAAACTTATGGTTATTAATTTTACTTGGTACCTTGTGCATTAAATATTTCTATCTATTTTACTAAAAATTTTCGAATCTGACCTAAAACTTGTAGATCTGCCCCCCGCCCCCCGAAAAAAGTCAAAACATACCCTCACTACCCTCTTGAATAAACTCAATTTTAACAAATTAACTTTTTTCACTTTTAAGTCCTAACAATATTTCCTCTAAAGCACCACTTTACGCTTCGTCTTGCTGAAGCAGATTGTTTTCTTGTACCAGTCTTGTTTTTGTTTTAAGTTCGTTCATCACAGCTTCCTGCCGCTTTTTCTGATTGATTTTGTTCTTTTTTACCACATCTTCATTTGTTTTGTTGTTAGTGGCGTTTTGCGCTGCCAATTCTAACCTCCTTCGTTGTTCGTTCCCTTGGTCTGCCACCTTGGACAAACCTCACCAACAACGAAAAGAATGAACTTTCGTCAGTAATTCGAGGAGATTTAGCAAAGTATTCCACTCAATCTCTGAATGCTTCCTGCGCTGCAATAACGGTTAAATTTTTTTTCAAACCGAAGGCTACGTTAGATGGTTGGGAGCGTCCAGTTTCATCCCCTATCACCACCCCTATACAGTGCATCCCCATGCAGGTAACGACGATTATCGCTGCTTACTTATTTGTGAAAAAAATATATGATTATTTATTTTATTAAATTATTAAACAGTTCTATCTAATTTACTAGAAATATTCGAATCTGTAGACCTGCCCTCCCCTGACCCCTACCATAAGTCAAAACATACCATTACTACGCTCTTGCATAAATTCAATTTTAACAAATTAACTTTTTTCACAAAAAATATTATATATTGCCATAAAAAGCAGTATCTCAATGAGCATTCATAATAACAAATGGGAAATTATAAATTCTATATATTTATAAATGCAAAGTAACTTAAAACTGAATATTGGTTTGAAGGTTTCATCGAGTTTATATGATTCTCACAAAAGATTAATATAGTAATCGATCTTTTGGTATTCTATACCTAGTGCTGTGATTTTGAACATATTTCAAGCATAGAGACTCATTTTACAAATTGCTCATTATTATCCTTAAAACGGAAACCATTATTAAACAATAGACCGCTATTAAAATGTTAATTGTTGACAATAGTCAAACTTTCATTATATTATGGATGTATTTATTATCTGAAATGTACGTTGTATGCTGCATAATAAGAGGCACATAAATAATATAACAAATCAGGAATACAAGCAGTGCTACTTTTAACTCATGTCGAAAAATGAAGTGGTTAGTGGTTATCAATTCATCGGACTCTGTATTTATGTGTGCTCATGGCATAATTTCAACTGGATTACATTAAGGAATATCATGATCTATAATTTTCTATAACCTAAAATTCGGAAAAAAACAGATGTTAACAGTCTACGGATCAGTGAATATTCACTGATATCTTTGATTCATTCCATTAAAGTAGATTCCGAGGTAAACCCATATACTTTTCTAAAACATGATACTTACCGATTTTCAGAATGTTGGAATAACAGATGCAAAAAACTGTAAATGTTAAAGAATCAAATCTCTATATTTAATTATGTAATTATAAATAGTGAGTGATTGAGTTTGTTTGTGTTTTTTATTCTTTAAAATTAATGACATAAGAAACAAAAGTTTATATTGCCAAAGTACTCTGGGAACCCATCAGGTATTGCCACGGCTTTTAGAGGTGAATATGCAAAGTAACTAAAGGAATCGAGAAAAAATAAATTCTAAGGAGAAAACAACAATAAACCTCAATAAAAAAAATCCGTATTTTTTATTCATGGGGTGCAATAATAACATAGTTGTGGTTAGCGGAAAACAAGTTGTTTTGTAAATGCAATCGAAGTATTTAATCTCAAACGTTTTTTTCTGGGAAAACTTATGAAATCTTCCGGAATATTATGTAATGATGTATGACTGAGTGAAATAACCACTAGGGCTAAATGCTCTGTAACGACATATTAACAAAATTAAAATTAAACCGAAATATTCTATAAAGGACTCCGAAAACATATCAACAAAGTAGTAAGGAGCGATCATCAAGATACTTTTACACAGTTGTAATTGTCTGTTTGTTTGTGTAGGTGTCTGTTTGTTCGTTCATCATGCAAAAACTACTAAACTGATTTTGATTAATTCTCCTGTATTTAAAAGCAATAGGTATCACAAAAACACATATAATAATTTAAACAAAAGCCAACTGCTAAAGTATAATATAATTATTCTCGGTTAGACGCATCGATAGAATAATATAAGGCAGTCAGCAAAAAGTTATCGTTTTCAGTAAATTACGTGTGCTCTTTATCAACGAGGAAACAAAAAAATTGCTTTCCTTCGCGCTTTCGCATCACATCAAATTCTTTCCTTCAAAATAAATAGTCACTTAACCTCTACCAACGTTCGATTTCCTTATCTTATAAATATACTATTCGAAAAACCTCGTTATGTCAGAAAGCGAAAAAAAGCAATTTTCCCCATTAGTCGTTCAACTACCACAGATCGACTTGTTTTTAGTTTGATTGATGGCCGTCATTTATAGATGGGACTTTCAGAAGTTTATTTGCCGACTGTCGTAAGAACGATAGCATCAACCTACCTTATTACGTTAAAGCGTAGAAGTGCACGGATTCCTTTCTTATTCTCACCGTTTGTTTCTATATAATCTTTCAATGACAATTTATCTCACCTCGCTAATAGAGTCATAGTTTAATTATTATGTAATTTTGATCAATCTTGCGCACTACTGTGTTTTTTTAGAATTATGTATATTTTGTTCAAATACTCTTACTGGTAAATTACTGTTTTGAGCAATTACTAAGGCTACTGAAGTTAAATCGCTAATAATTAGAATGGGTATTCTATATTCTGGAAAGGAGGACCTTGACCAGAAAACAATAAATAAGAAAAAAATATATAAAGGTAATAAGTATTGCTCTCTAAAGAACTAATAGAAGTAAAAAAGAAAAATCATATTTGGAGTATATAACAAAGAGAACGGAATCATATGAAAATTACAAGAAAAATCACAATAAAACACTTCAGCTTGTCAATATAACCAAAAATAAATGAAACGGATCACAATACACAAGGAAATATAGAGATTCATAAGAAGACAGGGACAAGAGATACTAGAAATAATGCATAGAATTAAAACATATTGAGGCAAACACCTAAATATATTAGTTGACATGACGACCAACGGAATCGAAGAAGAGACCAGAAAAACTATACTGTAAGTCGAGGATACCCAAAGAGAATTGAAAAACAGAGATATTACAAGTAAGAATGGAATAGCAAACGACCAACTAAAATCCATACTGCTAGGCAAAAAAGGCAAGAAAAAAGAACTGAGAAACTATAGAGAAATCAGTATGTTGAAGACCACCCCAAAATTAACTACAAACATTCTATGCAAATTAATATACCAAAAAATACCCCTGGTGAAATATCAACGGGACTTACGAAACAGAAGATCCTGCACCGATAGAGTATTTGTAACGAGACAAAGGACGAGAGAAAACATTAGAATACAATCGACCGTCTAATTGACAAAGAAAATGCCTTTGACTGAATCAGGCTAAAAGACTTATTAACTGTTGGTTACAATGAGTTGTCTATTTGAATGTTACAATACAACGGTCCAAAAATGAACACCAATTATATTAGTTGTGAGATATGTTCCCCTCCTTTCGATAAAAAGTAAATAAAGGTGTAGCCTGTGAATACGTAAAAGGCCCTGAACGCAAATGGTAACCGACTTCAATTGTAAAACTCACCCACATTGATAAGACATCACCCTCAGTATCAAGTTTGACAGCGACAGCATTAAAAATAAGCAAGGGGTTGGTTCCCCATCTCTAACCTTAAAAAAAAAAAAAACACATCATTACACAATCTATATATTAGTTTATATTATAACTGTGTAATACCAGTTTCTCTACTAACGTCGAAGTGTACGTTTGCGTTATTTCAAAATAACTGGAACAGGCAAAGGTGGCAGAGGTTTAGGAAAAGGAGGCGCAAAACGTCATCGTAAAGTGCTGCGTGATAATATCCATGGTATAACAAAATCAGGCATAAGACGTTTAGCAAGACATGGTGGTGTTGAACGTATATCAGGATTGATATACGAGGAAACTAGAGGTGTGCTTAAAGTATTCCTTGAAAATATTATAAGAGATGCTGTCACATACACTGAACATGCCAAGAGGAAAATAGTCACAGCTATGGATGTTGTTTATGCATTGAAAAGATAAGGACGTACCTTGAATGGACTTGGCGGTTAAATAATACGTTGGTAAACTTCGGTTTATTCGAGGAGAACCCCCAGCCCCAGCACTAAAGTTCAGGTCCTCACGCTACTCACTTACCATCCTGTGCAGCGCCGTCCTCTCTTGTGGTTTCTATCGCTTGGTTTGTTGTTGGCTTTGGAATTCTAGGGCTTCAAAACAATTAATTGTCTTCAAGGTGTAAGATTATCTTTCTGATTGCTTGTAATAAATCTCTTCCTTTTGCGGGATTATCGTCTGTGGTTTGTTTGTGTGTATGTGTGTGTGGGTGATCCTCTTGGGTAAGGACGCGGGTTTGCAGTGTGTCTATGATTCCTGAAAGATAATCCTGAAAAGAAAATTCTGGAAGAGAAAATCTGAAAGGGAAAGTCATATTAGTAAATGGCTAACACTAATCGTCTTGGTCTTGCTCTTGGTGGTCGTCTCCAAAGTGTAGTTGGTTCTTCGGTCTTTTGTATTTGTCGATGAATCTCGGGTCCTAGTCTAGCAGTTGTCTTAGGTGATGATTCGGGTGGTTCTCCAGTCTATCGAAGGTTCTTCTGGCTCTTTCCCTCGCTGATACAAGTACCGAAGTGTAATACTTTGGTGTACAAGCATTTTTTTTTAATAATACTTTATGAATTATGACTTAAACTGTCCAAGAGGCATAGGCAAAGTTAGAAGGGGGCGAAGGGGGCACACATGATTGATACAACCGACAGCTTGCTGTGACGGTTGAGATGGCCATCGCCCCTGCCCCCCAAGGAAAATCCCTAGCGACACCAACTTCTTAAAACATAGTTTCTTATTAAATAGAACTTATTTATAGCTATCTTTTAAAACTTAAAACTACGTTCGAAAATTATTTAGAAATCTCCCTATTTATCGAGAACCTAGAACTTTAAACATAAAACGCATTTTACTATATATACACATGTTTAAAAGCTACTCTATTTCTACGATATAAATAAAACCACGTTTTAATTCACCCTTTCAGGACAATAACAAATTTTGGACAAACATTTATCATATTTTAAGTTCACATTAATAATCGGGGGTGCTGGAAAGATTTAAATAAAAACCTCATGTACCTCCGATTTTATTTTAGCTTATGTTTCTAGTCAATATTTAGACATGTTTCGCGCATTTTTTTAATGGCATTAAATTTTTTAGCGTAAATGCTTATAGAGCATGTTACTTATTCATCAAAAACATTAAGAATAATGGCATATATTAGTAACATAATCCAGTAATTCCTTTTTTATTCGATAGTCATTTAATATAAAATTTAACCAACTATATAAATTCAACAAATACCTGTTTTTTAGGTATGAAAAAATTCAAATAAATGATTTATAATTTTTCAGGTCGAGTTAAAATATCAATCAACAGTTTTCACTGTCTAGAAATAATCATTGACAATAAATATAAAATTTTTATATAATTTCATTGTATATTTGGAGCTATACAAATAACAGAGAGTTTTTTAACATCAGAAGCAGAAAATAATAGTCTTATTTTCTTTCTGAACCTCAAACATAATGTCTCTACTTAAATTAAAACTTCCTGTTAAAAAATCAACTCACATTTTTACAAATTATGGCTATTGTTGTTCTGCAGGTGGTAATATTTTTTAATTCCAACTAAAAATTATACTATTCCATATAAAAGAAAGCATAGACGCTGAAGATGATATTAATGTTAGTATAGACGTTCGGGCTTTCTAGAAATGTGCTCTTTAACAACCGGGCATTTCAATTCATTAGTTGAAAAAGTCCAAGAATACTAAAAAATTATATTGATATTTTCCTTTTGTAGTAACAAACCGATGATCAACTCGGATATATTTCATTAGAGTAGAAATTTTGAACACTATTTGTGGATTAACGTCTAGTACTTTTTGTTATCTTCCTTATCATACTGTACTCCTCCATCAAATAATTAAGATATTTATGGAGTCTCCAGAAGATAATTCGGTGTCACAATTATTTCAAAAAAGATCAATATTGAAATAATTTACTTCAATGATTTCAAATGAATTAAAATTTTATCTGTGCAAACATTTTGGGCAATCTTTAAACTTATTTTCTGATGTAACTTAACAATTAAATTTAGAGATCTAGAAAGTTTATATAACGCTTCTCTGACAATTATGGTTTTTTACTTTTATTTTTCCGATTTTCCAAAAAAAAATGTTTTTTTGTTATAGCACAATGTGGGAAATCACTTTTGAACTTAAGTTAATAAAATACAATTTCAATTATTCACTTTGACAAGTCCGTTTCAGAGAGGGCAGTGGGATGCTTAAAACAACTGTTCTTCCAATTTTCTGAATAATGATAAATCTCATGTTTACATTATCGAACTTGAATTTGTCGTTTCAGAGTAATCCATGAGCATATATAACAAAGTATTTTCTGATGTTAAAAAACTGTGTGTTATTTGCATAGCTTTTATTTAAATCTTTCCAGCGGCACTTAGTAATATAATGTCCCATTTTAAGCGAGTTCTTTGAACTGCTACAGTTTGACTAGTCCTTTAAAACCATTTTGAGCTATATATGGATGTACAAGTGACTTTTGGCAGAAATTAGTTATAATGGACAATAGAAAATAAATAGAAAGTAAAGCACAGATCTACACACATAACATTCTCAATTTAAAACGTAAAAAATCTAGTACGTATAAACGAAAAAACAATATTAATCAAAACTGATGTTTTCTTATTTAATTTAAATTTCTATAAGAAAGTCGGAATACCAATAAAATCAAATTATTTTCTCAGTATAAGTTGGCCCCTTCAGTCGGCTTGACTGAATGCCAAACTGAGTAGATTTCAAAAGAATAATAATATTCCTCAACACCACCACAATTTCACATAATCTATTCAATCCCCCATATCGATAATCCCCTATTTAAAACTCGACAAACACCACTTCGCGAAAAATTCTGATCGAATTTTTTTCTTGTTTCAGATGCCACACTGAGAGAGAGACGACACCCCTAAAAACGACCCCAAGAATCAACCCCTGGAAGCGCTCCCTTCAGGAATAAACGCAAACGTAAGTAGGCTCCAATATTCTCAAAGTGAAAATCGCCAAGTAACCCTCGAGTGAGCGAGGGGTGCTTGTCCTCCCTTATTTGCTTCTTTTCACCCTTATTTACTGAAAATTATATGAATACAGACGCCGGCTTCAAGGTTTTTTCATAATTACGAGAGAACGAGTAAAGCGATCCTCATATCTACTCCTAGGAACAGGATAAAAACAAATACGTGATATACAGTATGTTATTCACGAGTATTGTACTTTAGAATAGAATTACGGACGGATTTCCGGATAAGATGACGGAAGAATCACTGTATACAGGGTGTTTCAAATTTGATCCTGACCATATTATAATTTCGAAAACTATAACAGATTAATAAATGCAGTTAAGAACGTAAATCTGGATCTCAAAATAATGTAAGCTTTGTTCTGCAAATGAGATCAATTTCCCTAATAATAATAGTATTTACACCATATTAACTATGTGTCAAAAATAAAGGCGACTGGCATTTATCACTTTAATAACCAGTTCGATTCAAAACCGAAAAATTAAATATGTCGCCTATAAGAAAAAAAACAGAGCTGATGATGGTGACTGAAGGACGAAACATCTGAAATCAACTCTGACAACATCATTATGTAGCAGAGACCAGGTGGCAATGTAAAGGCGCGATTAACTTTGAATTTTTGAAAAATTAAGGCCGGAAAATATAAATACTTTTCCAAAATTTCATTATTTTTCGGTATATTTCCGGACCTATTCGGAATTTAAAAACTGTCTCATCGACTTATTGTGTGTCAGGTAAATTCGCAACTCAACCATATTCGTATTTGTTTTGTAATAGTGTCCAAGAACCTAATTTGAAACTCCCGGTATAGTTAGTTTATGGTAAATTGAAGATAGAAGGGAGAATATTCAAACAAAGTTATTTGGAAGTAAAAGACAAGTCGAATTAGTTTGTTGATTTCAGTAGAGGAACAGAGCCAATTCTAGACCGTAACACAATAATTGGTAGCAGTCGTGAGCTAAAGATTTGTAAAAGGTGTGTTGCGGGTTGCGGCGCGGCAGGTAATTGGGATTTGGAATAAATGCGCAATCTTGTGGCGACCGCGGTAATTAATTAGAAGCAAGCTAAGCTATCCAATCACGAAGAAAAGTAAAGTCATAATATAAGATAATGACAAATAAGGGAACAAACTCATTCCAACAGGTTGTCAAATAAGTTAGAAACTACCTGATACCATTTTAGAGAATTTGAAGTTCAAGTAGCTGTTTAAACCATTTTTAACTTGCCATTAGTTTAAAATGTTTACGACTCTCATTCAAATGATATATCATAGCCATACTTCTATGCATTTGAAGAAATTGTCTTATGTTACTGCTGGTGCATTCAATTTGTACACTTATAACAAATAATGGTCAAGTCAGGAGGATTGTAAAAATCATGCGCGTTTTTTAAACTTTTATCCTTCTTAGGCTTGATCCACATTATAGTGCCGGTCACAGTCCGTTCCCGGTCTGATCTCGGTCTGGTAAAATATTATCAAATGAGCAACAATGTGTGCATTTACACTTACGTGCCAGTCAAGGTCCAGTCCATTCCTGCTCCACTACCGATCAGTAGATTCAAACATAGTGCCGGTCACGATCCGTTCTCGGTCCGTTCCAGGTCTGGTAAAATATTCGCAAATGAGAAACAGCTTAACAAAATTATTTATCCACAAGTAGTTTATATAGGATGGTTGAAATATGTGGCGGAGTATAATTAGACTTATACAGGTGGGTTAAAAAAATATTACAAAGAAATGTTATGATCTATAAGCTGTTTCATATACAGGATAGTTGTATAGGGTGGAGTAGAGTTCTAAGTATACAGGGTGGTAGAGTTATAATTGTACAAGGCCGTTCAAAAAAGTTGATAGACATTGTTATATAGGGTGGCCTAGGGTGGTTCACAAAAGTTAGTTAAAGTTGTTATTTAGGATAGCCCATATGCTTCATAAGTTATTTCTTTTTGCGCCGAATTCTACATTCCGTACGCGGGTGAAACCGAGGGTAAGGGCTAGTTATCTTTATATCTACACCATTATAAAATTGTAGTATGTCTATTTGTTTGTTTGTTCGGGCATCACGTCAGAACTACTCAACTGAGTTTGCTCAACCTTTTTTTTTTTTGTTACGAAGCCTATAGTTTGACTTAAAATCTGGTATACATTTTATTTCACTACATTGATAAAAACGGTAGATATAGTGGAAAAGCTACTATGTCCGGTAACACATAATTAGTCAGTTTTTTCAAAATTCTAAATATGCCAATGTACTCGTAACATGTTTCGATTTGTTAAAAAATCAACCGATATTTAAATTGTAATTTTACAAGGTGTTCCATATATAGTATAGATATAGTTAGAGCGGAGTAGAATTACATGGATTTAAAAAAGTA
This sequence comes from Octodonta nipae, assembly GCA_034190945.1. Classification (NCBI taxonomy): domain Eukaryota; kingdom Metazoa; phylum Arthropoda; class Insecta; order Coleoptera; family Chrysomelidae; genus Octodonta; species Octodonta nipae. Next base: position 20,655,238 of record CM067218.1, on the reverse strand, counting down.
TATTAGGTGGCCCGTAAGCAGCTGCATATATATAATGTGGTTGAAATAGGAGGGAAGTTATACGTGGTGGTTCAAAAAAGGTATATTGAGTGGACCGTAAATAGTTGCATATAAAAGGTGGTTAAAAAATTGGTGGAGTTGTAATATATTTATACAGGATACAGGGTGGCTAACAAAATGTTATATTGTTAGGCTCACAAGCAGTTTCACATACAATGTGATTGGAATAAGGATATAATTGAATTATATTTATACAGGGTGGATAAAAAAATATGTTACGAAAGCTGTTAGGATATTTGAATGATTTACTTGAGCTATTATTATAGTTATGAAATGGGTTGAAAAAAATGTTAGAAGCAGTTGTTTATTCACGGTGCTTGAGCTATAAAATAGAGTTGACTTGTAGTCTACAGGGTGGTTAAAGTTTTTTTTTATATTCACAAGTAGCATATATAGGATGGCTGAAATATGAAGCAGACTATAATTAGAGCTATACAGGTGGGTTGAAAAAATAATTTTATATTTTCCATTTAATTCTGTAATGTGCTCCCCAAAAAATTAAGATTATGGGTTTCTCCTTATTTTTCCTGAAAGTTCAGGTGAGGCCCTATATCTCCTTTTTTCAATTTTTACGTCGTTTCGGAGAAAAGGGGGGATGGGTAATTATTTGAATATTTTTGGTAATATCTTTTAAACTACATATTTTTAAAATATGTAGTTTATTTATTTATTTGTTTTTCTCAGAATGAGCCCTTTCATTTGATTCATTACATGATGGTTTGAAACTTTTTAATTTTTAATTTTTCATTTAATGCTATCATTTGCCCCCTAAAAATAAAATTAGGTTTTTCTCCTTATTTTTCCTGTAAACTTTGAGCAACCTCCTACCTTTCATTTTTTTTCAAAATTTTAGCATAACGCCCCTTTTTGGGTACCTGTAGTTATGGCAAAATTGTATTAGCTCGGAATTCCAAGTTAAACCTGAAATATTTATTTCCCTTTATTTTTCTATTTGTCTAAATATTTGAATATACCTGCTTCAGTAATTATTTTATTAACGCCCATAACTAAAATTCAGATTTGTGATTTGGTACACCCCCCCCTGTTGTCAATAGAAAAATAATTTTTCGTTCGTATGGATTATGGTAGAAATATACAGGTATTAGTGAAGAGGTCTACAGCTGTTGGCATGTTAGACAGTATTTATTGCCTGGCAGTCAGTTATTAATACTGAAATTGACAAGTAAATTAGATACTACCTAGTTGATAGTTATTGTATATATTTAACATAACTAAATTATTCTTTGTGTAAAAGGTGGCTTCAAATTCGTGAAAAAAATATAAATTCAAAATACATTTTTACAAAAGAAATATTTTATTGTTGTATATGATGTAAACTGAAATGAAATGTTCTGTTTTCTTTTTGTATTTTTGACCTAATTTTCTTTAAAATCATTTCGAATGTACCCAGATGCATTCGACAGTATTGGAAAAATTTTCTACTTCTTTAATGAAATGACCATAGAGAGTGAAGTATTCTCCCTCCTCGTTGCAGTAAACTCGGATGCACCCACATTCTTCTCTTTGGTTCATTTTGTTTTCGTGGGTTGCTACAATTATCTTCTTCAAAATGATCCAGAGCTATGTAATAGATAATTCTTCAATCGAATAATTCAATGACATATTTCGCCCGTAAATATTAGAGGTAATAAAATATTTTACTTGAGTTAATTTTATTATGAGTTACGAGGCACATCCAACTTCGACTATTGACAGTTTAAGACGTCAGGATGACAGAGAATGAGCTGTGAATAAGATGAATCGACTAGACCGAGACCAGACCGAGATCGGACCGAGATCGAGATCAGACCGAGATCGAGATCAGACCGGGAACGGACTGTGACCGGCACTATAATGTGGATCAAGCCTAATATTACTTGTCAAGAATGACTAGTGAATCGATATCTTTCTAGCAGAAATTATTTGTCAACTGTAAGTCATCTGGTACCATGGGCGGATCTAGCGGGAAGGCTAAGGGGCTAAAGCCCCCCAAAATCATCTCAGTGGTATGCTTTTTTAGTGTTTATCGTGCTAAAAACAACCTTCCGTACTTCAAGCCCCCCCTAACAACATCACTCTGGATCTCCGTCTGGTACCAACATATTGGACTTAATTGCCAATGCTGGCCTTCAAAATTTGTTGATCGATTTAGATTAAAAATTGAAAAGCCGGTAATTCTGGCAAAAGACTATTGTGCAATAACGAACTGTATCTTGATATTCATCTGAGCCTGTAAGAGTACAGTGTACTGTCAACCCAGAAACATGGTATCTTAAAAATACAGTTATTACGTACTGAATATTTTAGAAATGCCGTTATTACCACACGGATTAATATAGACTTATTGAAGAACTCATCCAACAACAATGATATTTTACATCAGTCAAAGAAAGTGACTTTTATGACAATATACCAACACAAGACTGTTTATCTTGACCACATACTATGAAATGAACATTGAAAATATGCCCTAAATCTAATAAAAGGAAAGGCTGATCTTTAACGAAGAATACGTATGAAAAAAAATTATGGAAACCAGATGACCTGGACAGGCTTACCCAGCGAAGAACGTAGCAATTCAGTCGAAGACAGACTCTCATTTCCTAATTTAGCAGCAAACTTTTTGTAATAAAGGAAGGAGAAAATATCTAAATAAAAAATATATGTTGACTAGAAAAATTTTGTCACATCGATTGAAAGGATATATCATATAACAAATGTTCACCATATTTGTTTCATCATCTCCTCTTCAGTATTATTAATCTAAATACCCACTGCCGTGAAGTGGGGTAACAATTGTCGGGGAACGAAAAGAAGGGTGCCATATGGATGATAATATCAGTCAAAGAGGGTTTGTTTAAATACGCAAGTTAACTTTTGAAACGTTTTTAATTTCTGAAAGGGGAAACCTTGAATGGCGTTTCCAAACGTGTAATTTATCAGTACGATTGTAATACGCTGCAAGTATGGGGGAATCTATTCTCTTTGGTCAGACAAAGCACGAGCTTGCAGGAGGTGCCATATGGAAAAAATATTTTTTTTCTGTTTAGCTGTATCGCATCAATATTGGTCATAATACGAAGAGTTGTTACTTTCAACACAAATTAGAATATGCAAAGCGTACTGAAGATACTGCAAAGAGATTGTTTTTTGTATATTTATTTAGCTTTCGGGGTTACACACTCTGAATATAGTAAATCTCGCTCTCTTGAAATCTTGGCCAACGTAAAATATTAGGCAGTCATATGATAGCCTAGAAACCCTGTAACACATGTACGCAAAATAATCAAATGGCCCTCTCCAAGGACAGTCAGATTAATCCTACATGTCTGCCAGTTTAATATAGAATAAATATATAAATAAATAAAGTCTTTATTGAGATACAGAATACGATTGAAACATGACCCGCCATCTTATTTGCCTTAAAAAAGTGTCCGAATAATGTCATAATTTGACAGCTATCAAATTATTCCGCCATTTTCGGTTTTTGCCGATTACTTCCAAAACCAATTGACCGTTTGTAAATCCGAATCCAGATATCAAATGCACTAAGTTTCCTCTAAAACTCTCCTCATTTAAGTTTTGCTGTAGGTATAATAGGAGCCGATATACCTGTATACAGAAGTGAATTTGAGACACACTGTAGATATTTGGTTGTTCTTGAGTGTTTTAGAATGGCCTGTCTCATTAACCTAAAATCGGTAGATTTTTCCAGAACTGTCAATTACCATTTGCTGAGAGTGACCTATAGTTTGTATATATAGGATCCTCTTCTTTTCGTGTTATATCTATATTTAAATAGGCAAAGACAAAACGGTTAGGTACCATTTTCTCCTCTGTCTGTCAACCGATTTTCTTTATTTTTGTTTTGTTTAGTAGCAACTGACGACCTTCAGTGCAGAATGTTAAAACTTAGTTATAACATTCGTTCATTCATTAAATAAAACATAATAAAAAAACATTATTTACGTCCATACTGTCAATGCCAAACAGATAACAGTAACAGTGTCGCCAGATTGCTTGGAGAGGAAATCGTAAGATCAATTTACTCGAATGTGAAAGACGAATTAAATTAAATTAAAAAGTAACAAATTTTGACCCGTTCCTAAAGTTATTCTATATCGTCATGCTATTGAAATAGAAACCAGGAAAATTTATATTACATAATAATGGCCATTCATTGGGCTCTCGCAAGTTTGCAACTTTCATTGCTTTGTAAATATAGTTTGTCAACTAAAATACGAATCAGGTTGCAATTGATGAATTTATTTCTGATAATATTTTATTAACTTTTATGTTGTAGTTTAATTTTTATGACAAAAAATGTGAATTACTGCACTGATTGTAATATTCAATTCAAATAGTTAGATATGGCAGCCCTAAACTCATGACTATCTTTGATGTGGCGCCTTGATTTAAACTTTGACATTTCAAAATATTGTTTGGTGTAAGATTATTATAGCACGATGGTAAAGATAAGTTGTAAATTCAATATGTAAAATTCAAGATGTCAGCTTCATTCACTGCGAAAAGTTCTTAACAAATGTGAGTATTACTTATTTATCATTAATTAACAGTAGGTGTTTATATTTCTTTATATTTTCTATACAAAACAGAAATACTCATTGCTTGCTATGTGTTTCATTATTTAAGTTAATGAAATTATATTGAATCTTAAGACTTTGGTTGAAGGTTTATTAATATGTTCTTATGTCTTGTAGTTATTTGGAATGTAATAGTAGGTATAACACCTTCATACTAACTTTTGAGTTGTTTAATTTCATTTTTGCTTACGAGCTGAAATAGTTAACTGTGAAATGTCAGAATTAAGGTTTTTATTAACTTTTATTTCTTACTTTAAGATTATTGAAATATTCTCAAATGAAAAAAAATATTTTTGAAAAATGTAGGCATTAACTAATGTTTTAAATATTATATTTAATGTTAATTCATTATTTAATATAATGTTAATGTTTTTAAAGGGATTTTTTTACGTTAAAAATTATAACTACATATCTGAATATATTTAACGACCGAATCTTTCAATTATTTTCAGGTAAGGAATCAATTAGTTACTGTTTTGTATTCATGCATTTTTATCTATTAAACACTGTAGTTATTATTACATGGTTCCTTTCTTGCAAAATACTGGTTTTATTACAAGACTTTTGCCTTAAATAAACATGTTATTAAGATTTAACAATCTATATTTAAAATATAAATAAATTCAATGCATTTACTGTTTTGTAATGGTAAGTTAGGTACATACGTCTATTCTACAAAAAATATATATTATTATTGAACATATTTTTCCTTCAAAAACGATGAAACTATTGAGTAATTATATATGGAAGAATCCTTATCTGCTGTTAAATCATGTGAAGACCACCTCTGATAGTTCAGCATCAAATTTTGTTTATTGTTCAGTAGTAAAATAGTCAATGTAGTAGATCAGTATTGATTTTTCGGAGCAGTAATTTTTGTTTCAATTATTCTGCTAGTTTTTGTTTCAAATTTAATTAGTTTATTACTACATTTATTTTTCATAATCTTCCGAAGGTGGTGTAACAAATTGACAATCAGTGGAAAACAAAAAAAAGTATATTAAAGATTATAGTTTTTATAAGGTTGTTGGACATACATATATTTTTTTATTTGATTGAAATTGCAAATGACGAAAACTTTTAGGTTATAAAGTGTAATCCCACCAAAAATCAGGGGGGGCACCCATTTTCTAAGTTTATTTGGAATACCTATATTTGATTCAATTCCCATATATTTTTTTATTTCAATAGATTTGTCAATATGACATGAACGATTTGGAGGGATTTCATGGCATCTTCTTCTCCGGTTTCTACTCCTCTTTATTTCTGAAAGACATTTACGTATATATAATATAATAATTTTATAAACGAACCTCAATAATGTTCACAATTTGATGAAATAGGGTCGAATTGCGACTCCTGGGCGACCACTAGTAATATTAAATTCATTTGAATAAATAAAGTAATTAAATAAATATTCCCGATTTCAATTAGTTGATGGGAGTGCAACTAATGAAGCTTCTCTACTAGCACCAATGGATTGTCTTTTATTCAATGGATTGTAAAATCTCAAAAACGTAACGTTTATGAAATCCAAACCAGGCGCTATTCTGATGATAATAACCTTAATAGCCTATTATAATGTACAACACTATTATTCAGTGATTCCACATTGACCATCTGATAAACGTCTCGCATGGCGAAACTCCTTTCTTGCCATATGCATAAAATATTGTCGCTTCCTTCTGTACACCCCACGCAGCAGTACTCACAGTGTGTCCCGCGAGACGAAACCCACCCCCCTTAACACATTATAACTATATATATTATTCCACAGCCTTTCCCGTTTCTTCGACACGTACACGGCTTGGCATTATGGCCGCGCCGCAATTATATAATTAGAAAGGGTTATTTTCGTTTAGAGGGCTGTTCACCCCTTCTGCTGTTGCGTCACAGTGTTTTCGGTCGGCGAAATCAGTGTACGGCTAATGGAAATGTAAATATCAGTTAATTCGCAACGGAATCGTGAAACGGTTTTGCAGGAATTGGATGCGGTAGGATTGACAATGAGAGCTTCAGAATAATACTTTGCAAAGGCATGTTTGCATCCTTAAATTCTAGCAAGAATCCCGAAAATATCTTTATAGAATATGATCCTACTGTAAGAGTTCTACGTCCATCTATCTATTATCAAGTTGTAGTTGTCTGTTTATTTGTTTGTTTGTTGGTTCGGGCATCACGTAAGAACTACTGAACTTATTTTTCTGAATCTTTTGTGTTGCAAAGCCTATAATTTGACTTAAAATCTGCTATACATTCGATCTCCCTATATCGACAGAAACAGTAGACAGTATATACAGCAAAAAAAATTGTACGATGTTGGATAACACATAACTACTCTATTTCCACCGCACTTACCAAATACTTACTTGCATTAGCTTTTATTCAAAATTCGGAATATGTTAATGCCACTACAAGTTTAGATTAAAAAAAAAAACAAAAAAAAAGTTATTTTAGGTGGCCCATAAGCAGCTGCATATATACAATGTGGTTGAAATAAGAGGAAGTGGAATTAGATATACGGGATGATTAAAAAAGTTATATTAGGTGGGCCATAAATTGTTGTATATATAATGTGGTTGAAATAGGAATATTATAGAATTATATTTGTACAGGGTGGATAAAAAATCTTAGAAAAAATGTGTTATGTAAACAATTAGGATATTTAATTTAGGTTTTTTAGTTATCATTTTTATAAAATGGGTCGAAAAATGTTAGAAACACTTGCTCATAAAAGATGGAGTGGAATTATAGTTTATAGAGTGGTTCAAAAAATTATTTTATATGCACAAGTAGTTGCATATATAAGATAGTTAAAATAGCGGAGTATATTTACAGATATTCCGGTGGGTTTAAAAATGTTATAAAAATATTTTATAATATACCAGCTGGTCCTTATCAGGATGGTTGTAAAATAGGGTGGAGTTGAAATCCAGTGGTATGAATATGATATATTCTGTGAGCCCTAAGTAGTTGAATATACAAGGTTGTTGAAATATAGAATGGAGTAGATAATTATACAGGATATGTAAAAAAGACGCAGAAATTATTTTGTTATATAGGGTAGAATATGAGCAGTTACATAAATAAAGAACCTGGGGCGAAGTTAAGTTACACACTATGGTTCAAACAAGATTAAAAAAAAAGTTGCATACGAAGGGTGGTTACATAAAGTGTGTAAAGAAATTAGAATTATTGTTACGTACTTAATTATATTTATATATTCGGGTGACCAATAAGCAGCAGCATATACAGGATGGTTGTAATACAGGTTTAAGTAAAGATAAATATACAAGGTGATTAAAAAATGTTGAACAATATTGTTATATAGGGTACCCCGTAAGCGATTGTAGTTTTGGTTAAATATATCGGTAATTCACAGATATATACTTATACAAGGTGGTATAAAAAATGTTATACTGAGTGGCCGATAAGTAGTTGTATATAAAAGCTGGTTGAAATAGAGGGTGGAGCAGAATTATAGTCATAAAGGGTTTACAATACAATCTTAGAAAAATTTTGTAGGAAAGAACATTAGCAGTTGCATATATGCAAAAACTGAAAAATTATAGTTGTAGAGTGTTAGAAAAGGCACAAGCATAAGCATATAAGGGGTGGTTAAAATATAAGGTGGAGACAAATTATATTTTCCAGGGTGGTTAAAAAAAAGAAAAATGCTTATATAGCGAAGTCCATTGTTGTATACATAAAATAGTTGAAAGTGGAGCAGAGTTATTGTAAGTGTTTAAAAAATGTTATATTTTGTATAATGGTGACAAATTGGCAGCAGTATATATAGGATTATAGTTACAGTTACACAAGGTGGTTCAATAATGTTGAATAAAACTGGCTCATAAGCACTTGCAGTTTAGGAAAAATATAATCGGAATTCGTGGATTTATAGTTATGTAGGGTGGTTCAAAAAAGTTAGAAAAAAATGTTATATAGGTTAGCCCTTATGTTTCATAAGCTATTTTTTTGCAAAGCATTATACATTAATTGATGACTATTAATAAAAGAATAAGTTTATAAGTGAGATCTATCAATCAAGTGTTTCCAATCATTTTTTTTATTTCTTTTTTAATACGTTTCTTCAATTAGTTTTTTAAAGTTTAGTGAATAAAATATCAAATTTAAGCTAAGTAACATATTTGTAAGTATTTACTACTAATGCATAAAAGCAAGTATGACGATGCTCAGCATAGAAATTGCTCCATTGCTTTCAGGTTTGCTATTTATTTTTCCTGGTTTCAAGATGGCTATATTTATGGTTCTTTTAAATGTGTGGCACATAACTGCTTTGTAACATGTCTCTGACTAAATGGGAGCTTTTCCATACATATATAGAAAATTCTGGGTACCTTCCATTTTTTCTGGAACTTTGTCCACTTTCAGAGTACCTATTACCGCCCTGGTTTCCTCTATAATAAAAGTGTTGGAAAGTTCTATTTGGTCAAATTTTTAAATTCCCTTTTAACATGTCTTGTATGTTCTGTTCTGATGAATCCTAGAACAGCTTTGCGCCATTTCTATCTACTGGGAACATCCAGGCTATGCTCTTGGCCCCCACTCTCCAAGAAATCTTTGTAGAGTTTTTCCCTATTTTCATTCTTTCCCGGAATGTACTCCTTACTATAAGCCAGTGGGATCGTTTAGAAAATGTCATTTAATGATGAACTTCCTCATATTACAATACAGTACTTTAAGTTAATGTATTTCGGAGATGAAGTAGGACATAAATGAATTCAGCGATTTGTGTAGTTTCTTATTTCCAATATAACATCGTCGATAAACTGAGCTACAAATTGCATCAAAAAGTTGCGATACACCTCGCCGGTAAGGGTGATAGGTCCTGGACCATTTTATGAGACCACTCCCTCCAAACGATCTATCACTATGTTTTTCACCCAGGTAACGTCTTATTGCAACATAAGAATGCGCAGGAGAACCATACATCTGGATTATGCATAATTTAAAGAATTACGGGATAAATTGTATTTTGTAACATCTCGATAAACCCCACAGAATATGTTTGTATTGAGGAAAACAGGTCCAACTAGATGGTTGCCTAAAATAATTGCCCAGACATTGACTTTTTCTGGAAATTGAATATGTCACTCCAATACCGTGATTCATATTTCCATTAAGGGAAAATCACTTTCATCATTGATACAAATTCTCTTTGTGTAGTGTTGGTTTCGACATTTTATTTGAAATAATTTTACAGAATTCCAGTCTTCTGTTGGGGTCGTCATCTGAAAATTGCTACACCATTTTTAGGGTTCCGTAAATACAGTAAACGGATACCCTTATAATATCACTCAGGATTTCTGCCTCTGTCACATCACAGCAATTTTCTCCTAAACTACTGGACGGAAGAGGTTGAAATTTGGTATGAAGGTATAGTTTGGTGACTTAATCAGGAGCACATATCGCAAAAGAAGAAATTTTGATTTAAGGGGTACTTCTGGGGGGAAAAACTAAAAAAATCGACCGTTCCCCCCCCTGATCTCCGAAACTACTGAACCTAAAATTTTGAAAAAAATAGAAAATATAGAACGTTGCCCGAACTTTACAGGAAAATTAAGGAGAAACCATTAATATTAATTTTGGGGGGCAAATTATAGAATTAAATAAAAATTTAAAAATAAAAAATATTCAAACTCATCATGTAATATATCAAATGAAAGGTGTCATTCTGAGGAACACAAATATATTTTTTTCATATTTAAATAAAAATTAATTAAAAAGATATTAAAGAAAATATACCAAAATTTACCCATTCCCCCCACCTTATCTCCCAAACTATACAACGTAAAGTTTTGGAAAAAAATACTTTTATAGGTTCTGACCTGAAGTTTACTGGAAAAATAAGGAGAAACATCTACTTTTCATTTTGGGGGGCAAATTACAAAATTAAATGGAAAATATAAAATTAAAATTGTTTCTAACCCATCATGTAATATATCAAATGAAAGGTCTCATTCTGAGGAACACAAATATATTTTTTTCATATTTAAAAAAAATTAATTAAAAAGATATTAAAGAAAATATACCAAAATTTACTCATTCCCCCCCCTTATCTCCGAAACTATAAAACGTAAAGTTTTGAAAAAAAACTTTCATAGGTTCTGACCTGAAGTTTACTGGAAAAATAAGGAGAAACATCTAGTTTTTATTTTGGGGGGCAAATTACAGAATTAAATGGAAAATATAAAATTAAAATTGTTTCTAACCCATCATGTTATATATCAGATGAAAGGGCTCATTACGACGAAAATAAACATATTTTTTTCATATTTTTAAAATAAATTAAAAGATATTAACAAAAATATAAAAAAATTTACCCATTCCCCCCCTTATCTCCGAAACCATAAGCTAGAAAATTTTGAAAAAAATTGAGTTATAACCCCTCACCTGAAATTTACTGGAAAATTAAGTAGAAACCCTTAATATTTATTTTGGGGGGCAAATTATAGAATTAAAAGGAAAATATAAAATTAAAATTATTTCTAACCCATCATGTTATATATCAAATAAAAGGGCTCATTATGACGAAAACAAATATTTTTTTCATATTTTTAAAATAAATTAATTAAAAGTTAATAACAAAAATATAAAAAATTTTACCCATTCCCCCCCCTTATCTCCGAAACCATAAGCTGTAAAATTTTGAAAAAAAAATAGTTATAGCGCCTCACCTGAACTTTACTGGAAAAATAAGGAGAAACCCTAAGAACCCGAAGAAATCTTTAATATTAATAATGGGGGGCAATTTATAGAAATAAACGGAAAATAAAAAATATTTTTTTAACGTGTCATGCAATATATCGTTATGAGAAATACAAATATATATTTTTAAAATTAATTGTTTACAAGATATTAACATAAAGATTTAAAAAATTCTCATTTCTCGCTTTATTTCCGAAACCATACAACCTAAAATTTTGAAAATAATTAGGGGTACTGGGGCTCACTTGAAATTTATAAGAAAAATTATTAGAAAACCTCCATGGTAATTTTAGGGACAAATTATACAATTAAATGGAAATAAAAATTCAATGTTCAAACGAATCATGTAATATATCAAATAAAAGACTCATTATGTGAATTACAAATATATCATATTTTTAAATCATTTGTTTAGCAAAGATATTAAACATCGACTTAATTCTCATTTTAGAAACTATACTATTTAAATTTTGAAAAATATATTTTATTTGTATTTTTAAATAATTTGAATAACAGATTTAATAATTTATAATTTAAAACTTGACCTATTGTGCCCTTTATCTTCCAATCTATAGAGCCTCAAAATTCAGACAATAGATTATAAAAGGCTTCCCTGAAAGTTTATTAGTAAAATAAAACTCTAATGTTAATTTTTGGGGGCCAAATTAGAAAACTAAATACAGCGAATCTTGAAGGTGGTACGGAACCCTTACAATGCGAGTCCAACTCGCACTTGACCAAATTATTAATATGAATGGATGACATTTGTTTTACCAACACCCCATTTACTGTAATTTAACCAACTTCACAGATAGACGCAACTTTAGGTGTATAGAAAGTAGGGGCAATAATGTCAATAATGTCAAATTTGGTCATCACTAACACTTGGTCGACTAGATCGTTAGGCACCTTTAACACTACCGGTTGCTTCAAACTTCTCAAGTAGCTTTCTCAAGAAAGTCCTCGATATAACACAATCTGGGTACTTACCTCTCATTAAACAAACGTTCCTCTTCATGAAGATACTTTCTAAATTCTCCATATTCCTAAAAGTCTCGATAAACAATAATAAAATTGGTAAAATAACAATTACTAGAAAATTAAAAAACGTCTACTTTTTGACAACTAAGTCCAAATTAAAATTATTGGTCCCAGTAACCCTGTGACGTAATATATTACTATTACGTCATTATTACGAATGGAGAAGTTTACAAAACGTTTATTTTCCTCCAACTTTCATAAGTGTAAGTATAACCGTGAAACAAGCGGTTGAATAGCACTGTAGTTACATACATATATACTCTTTGTATATAATTAACTTCTTGAAATTCGGACGACCCTGTAAAAGTAAAAAAATCAAAATGGTGGGCCCGGCATCTTCGAACTTTTTATGACACCAAAACTTCAACCGAAGTGTTTAAACCATCATTCATAGTTTCTCTATAAAAACGAAATTGTAAGTTTTTGTCGTAATTTATTTTCCTAAGTATCTACGGAAGTACACATAGTTTCTTATCATTGTCTCTTAAGTTTTATACTACACAGGCATATTTTCTCAAAGGAGTGCAAAGTAAAGCTACACCCTTTCAGCTCATTACTCTTTTCTCATCCTCACCGACCATCCCCCACTTCCTATAGAGGGCAAAGATGCGCTTCCAGTGACACTTCTGGATAGACCAATCCATCTTCCAGATTTTTCCGGTTTCACCCGTTGGAATTTTCCCTTTTCCGTCGCGATGCTTCTTTGCATTCGAGACAAGACGGAGACACGGACGGTGACTTGATGGATTTTCCTATCAGTTAACGCGAACTTACTTAACGGTATCGCAAGGCAAGTTTTAATGATTTACGAAATTCAGACAGAGCCTTTGATAAAGATTAAGGGGATCAGTGTCGCATAAGTTTTGCGAAAACAGAGATTCCGGATAGCTTATTTATATTTTTACGTCAATAATCTAAATGATTGATCGAGAGCGATAAATTCGAGCTACGAAAGGGGACACCGGATCTTTTTATTCTGTCTTATCGTTATTGGAAAGTTTTAATAATGCTCTCACAGTGCTATAAAGATGTTCTCATTTTGTTCTATTTTATCGTTTTGTTAAAGTTTTAATAATACTCTCTGTGATTAGAGACTCATTGCTGAGAGTGAACTAAACTTTTAGCTATGAAACTGGTAATGTGATTTCGCAATATTTCTAAAGTCGTTTGAGTTTTACTTAAAAACAAGTCAAGTATGATTACTAGTATTCAGATTTTGAAGTCGATTATTGATAAATAGATATTAGCAAAATAAAACTTTTTGATTATCTCAAATCTTTTTAATTCAGTCAATTAATGTTAAAAACCTATACTTACCAGTTTTAGTAATGTGAATAAGAATATTTACAAGTTGTTTTTCATATTATACAGGGTGTAAATCAATAACTATAAAAGTTTTTTTTCTACTAACGACTAAAGTTTTCGAGATATTTAGCTCTATTTTGGAACATTTATCCCTCTATGAAGTTTTCATAATAAGACCATAAACGATCATGATATTTTTTCTGGGGTCATGTGTTCTTTCTCCCCCCTACATTTTTTTTCACTACGCCGCTGGCAATCGACAAAAATCTTTTTTATTCCTTGCGTTTTTCGTATCTGTCACTGTTGCTGTGTAAACAATGATCAATTTCATGTGTAGCGTAAAAACAATCTTTCTTTGAGGCAATATGCTATTATATATATATATATATATATATATATATATATATTTGTTTTTAAGTTTTCGCGGGCACTAAATGTATTAGATGGTTTCCGGGAATTCATCCGCGTAGTATATAACTGATCCCTGCCGGGGTCGATGGTAAAATGACGACGTTTCGGCAGAGTCACATCTGCCCTCTTCAGGTCGGTTCGCATAATTCTCGTAGCCTTCTGCTTTCGCTTCTTACTTTCAGTATTCGAGTAACTACCTTCTGTGCAGAATGCTAATATTAATTTATAATATTGGTTCACTCATTAAATAAAATATAATAAAAATTCATTATTTACGTCCATACTGTCAATGCCAACAGTGCCGCCGCCGCCAGATGGTCAAAACTCAAAACATTTAGTAATTATATATGGAAGGAGCGATCGTTAGATGCTGTTATATTCTTAGAGCATGTACTTTTGGAATTGGCATGTAAGCGTTGTTATTGATTTTTCAATTTCGAATAGCGATATTTGATTACATTTTTATTTTCTTTTTATTTCAATAGATTTGTCAATATAAGTGAACAATTTTGGTCATTACATCTATATCTTCGATTTCTCCACAACTCTGTTTCTTATAAAAATATACTTTTTACAATTTCATGAAATAGGGTCGAATTTCGTCCACTGGGCGACCACTAGTTATTTCAAACTCATTAAAAAAAGTTTACCTAACTTTGAAAACGAAGAGATCAAATTAAGTGCTCAAAATGACTACCTTCAACCATTACACAGGAGTCTAGACTTCGAGACATAGATCTTCGTATTTGATTGAAAATCCCAGGAGAATCGTGGATAAGTCTACATGAAACAGTAATGCTGTTTCATAAGTCTTTTAGGTCTTGAACAGGAGATCCACTATAAACCAAAGTTTTTAAGTGTCCTTAAGTTGAAAAGTCTATCGGATTTTAATCAGGTGAACGAGCTGGCCAAAATTGAGGTCTTCGTCCACCTATCCAGCTATCTGGATATGTTTCGTTCAAATATTGACATAAACACCATTGACATAAATCACATTTCTGCTCTTACACCTAAAGGAATTGGATCAATTAGGTGATCTCCAGTAGTTCCAATCCACACGTTTAAAGAAAATCCTTCCTGCTGGTGAACGATATCATGAGGATTTTCTTCTACCAATATGTGGTTACTAATAGCTTCCCTTGAAAAATTTGCTTGATCCGTGAATAAAATATTCTCAAGAAATTCTGAGTGTTGTCTAATCATATCTAGCATCCAAAACGAGTGCCTAGAGTCGTTGTACATGATATGGATATAACCGTTGTTTCTTAAAGAAGATCAACTTGTAGCTGTACCGCAATTGTCCTAGTACTGGTATGGGGTTGCTTGTCAAATAAAGTAAGTACTGCTTCTTCTAATTCTAGTCTTCTAATATCCCCGGTAGTGACCGCAATCATATTGTCTAGGATTGAAGCTACCTCTTTCTCTTAGTGGTTGATGACGCCGTCCAAACAAAATCTGATGACGAGTCAAACGTTGAGGAAATATTGCACCATATTTTCTGCACGCTTCTAAGGAATTACCATTAGAGAGACCGTAGACGAAATGCATGTCAACAATTTGTGCGTTTGAATAAAATTTGCGAGAGTCACGCACACCTAACGATGTGTAAATCAACGAGACTAAATTAACAATAATTTAAGTTAGAGTTGTCAATAAGAGGAATTAGTATGACAGCCGCCTACTAAAAAAATAACCAACAGAAGGTTTGTTTGCTTCTATGGTACACATGAAATTGATCATTTTTTTAAACAAAAACAGTGCAGATACGAAAAAAACGCAAATAAAATTTCAATTACCCGGGGCATATTGAAAAAAAGTTTTCTGGGCAAACAGAACATGTGACCCCCCAAAAAGTACCCCATGTAGTTTACAATACCGTTTATGTGATCTTATTATGAAGATTTTATGGACATTAATTCTCCAAAACTGAACTAATTATTCCGAAAACTTTAGTTGTCAGAAGAAAAAACTGAAAACACCTTGTATATCGGTAACGAAGCGTTTGAGGACATATGTTTATAGGAGCTTTTCCTCATAAACTGTATACTGTTTCCAACTGTATACAAGTTCGAACTACAATGTGAATTAATGTGGGATATCACCCGACTTGACCATAC
Source organism: Octodonta nipae (assembly GCA_034190945.1). Classification (NCBI taxonomy): domain Eukaryota; kingdom Metazoa; phylum Arthropoda; class Insecta; order Coleoptera; family Chrysomelidae; genus Octodonta; species Octodonta nipae. The sequence goes on along the minus strand of CM067218.1, from coordinate 20,638,968 downwards.
AATGCATGGCATCACACTTCCTCTAAGGCACACATTTAGGGAAAAATTCACTAAACCCTAGATATACTACATATGAAAAGGGTTTAACTCTGTGGGAGCCCTTGCCAGGTTATCAGGCCCGTGGCTGGCGTCGTGACTGCAGTTCCCCATGAATTTTCTAACCGTCTTGGCTGTTCCTAAAAGGACGGCTTTTTGCATCAGTTGGTAAAGATGTTCGTCCAGACCAAGGTACTTTAAATTGTTTAATAGAAGTTTTGGGACTACTCCTGTTGTTGACATAACAATTGATACCGTTCGAGTGTTGTTCATGTCCCATTGTTCCTGTATTTTAAATTCTAAATCCCTATATTTGGATATTTTTTCAACCTGCTTAATATTTATATTATTGTTGTTAGGGATTGCTATGTCAATTAAAGTTGTTATTCTAGAGACTTGTCTACCAAAACTATATCTGGTCTATCGTGAGCAACACTTCGATCGGTCAATATCTTCGGGTCCTAGTATAGTATAGATCTTGCATTGCCAATATAAAGCCTTCCGTTTCAGGAAACATATTACCAGAGATCAACCAGTAGTTAATTTTTTTTTGAAGGCGGCACAAATTGCCGCAATTATGTTTTAATATTCTAGTAGTAACTCTTCTCCACATTCACTAAAAACTCGCAATCACTACTAGACTAATACTTCCACTAAATATTAAAACATGAGTAAAGCGTACATCAACTGTTCGATTACTCAACTACTACTGTCGTGCGCCGGCATTTATGTCCTGTCCTCGTCACTCTCGATTATTTATCTAGCATCATTGTGTGTCCAATGTGCATGACGATTAGCTTTCAAAAGAAAGGGCATTTTCGGTAGTTGCTTTTTCGTTATCTCTGTATTCGTTAAATTTGTTCAACTACATACCATATTTTTGGATATACGGAAGTTTGGCGTTAGAAAAGTTAAAACTGACTTTCGTCAAACTAATATGAGAATTTGTGTTGTTTGTCCAGAATTCTGCCTTCATTTTTGTTTAATTGACTCCACGGCATTGTTGTAAGATTGAAAATGGTATAGAAGTTAATTCAATTTGAGATATATAGATATATGAGAATATTGGTATAGATTCCAGGAATTCACGTGAATCGTTGATAACTTATTCCTCAGGTTTCTTTGGGTTGCCCCTGTATCCGTTTGCTCACGCTTCTGGTTACATGACAATTAACAAACACTTGATATTCCTGGGTAGAGTGAAAGAGAAACCCATTTTCTTGTTCTATGGTTCTTCATTTCATAAAATACGGATACTTTTTGCTAAGCGTTTTGTTTATTGGAAATCAGTTTTTACTACGTTGAATAATTTCAAGAGAAGTCTCCTGCTAGTAACGTCAGTTAATTAATTATTTTAGGAAAAACTAGAGACTTCAAATCTATCTCTCTCTCCTAGAAATCACACAAAAGAATAATCTAGAAAATATCGTAATTTCCATCCTAGAAATCACAGGGAAACGACGTCACTTTCGATTTGAAAGCTTGTTTTTCATTTTCTAAATGTCAAATTACATTTGCCATAAAATAAAATAATAATAATAAAATTTAGTTATCTGCACTGATATAATTCGAGATTTCAATCAGTTTCGGAGAGCGCAAGTGATGAAGGATCTTCGCTAGAAACACTGATGATCAAGTTGTAGCTGATATAAGCCCGATGAGGACTTTATTGACTTATTGAAGCCCACCAAATTAGAACTATGTGTTGTGTGAAAAGAGATAATGCCAAAGAGTACGGTGTTAGCTCAGGAGTTTCATACAAGATTTTGAAGCAAAACGAAATACTGTGACGATTGAGGTGAACAGAAACGGGTAGAAGGAAAAAAAACAGACATTAATGAAGATCTTGCAGCCTCGGAATAAATGCCGCGGCAATACAGACATCCTGCATCTTCTTCATCTGATGTCAGAGCTACTTCTTCAGCTTTCTTGGTTCTTTTACATATCTTATTAATTTTTTTCAATTCCTCTTTAAACTTTTATCTATGGTTTCGGTAAAAACATTATTAAATTAACCCATAAATTGGCAAAGCGTGGTACCTCCCTCTTTCCCAAACCGGACTCCCTAAGTACACTTTCTCCTACAGATCTCAAATGAAAGCCAAAAATATTCATGGCATCTCATATTGATCGAACAGTGATACCTCCGTTGGACATGGTATACTAGCCCAAATAAAAAGCAGACATGACAAGTTGAACTAAAAAATATTAATACCAATACTTAAAAAGATTTTCAAGAAGATAAATGTTTTACATTAACGAACAAGAAACCAGAACCTGACTAGTTACGTTCACAGTTTATGTGTATCTCAAAACATAAAAACCACATTAATAGTAATTTAATATAGAGTTATTGAAGCTAAACTTAGTCGGGCGAAGAGAAACAGGTTGACATAAAAATAAATATTTTAAATTGCTAGAAAAGGGTTGATAATTATTTTAGGTTTCCACTCTTACCGCCCTATAAGATAGAGAGAGAGGGGTGCTATCCCAATAAATTATACATGCAGGTTATATTGTTTTGTAGAGGATTGTAATAATTACCACGCGATCTATTAATTTCATCATTCTCTTTCTCCTTCTTTGTCCATCGTTAATTAGATTGACCTCTGTCTATTTCGGTTTGTGCCCTACCAACTTTTGGTAAACCTTTTTAACACTTGCTTCCACTTCCCTAAACATCAATGCACTTTTGTCCTCATTTCAAGTAAACTGAGACAACTGTCAGAAATATGTTCTAAATTTTCTCTCGGTTTTGTTACTCCGTTTTAGCGTTCTGCTGTTTAAGAAACTTTTCGAGTGTATGTTTGCAATTCGGAAACATATCTATGTTCATTTATTCAATAAACCAAAAACGTGTTTTATTGGTTTCTTAGATACCTACTGGCCTTGTGTACTTTTAAAACGATTCATAGATTCACTAATATGTCAATCAAACAGAGATTCTAGAGTAGCCGTAGACAATAACCCCCAGAAGGTGTCATTTTCCAATTAAATCATCCGCCCGAAGCCTCAATATACTTAACCTCACTCTCTGGACGACTATTTGAAACAAATAAAGGTGAAGGCATCTACTTAGCTACTTTAGTTTTGAATAATTTAGGTTGTGTTTGGAAATGTACGATGATCGCAATCTGAACAACCTACTAACTTGTTGAAATCTCATTGATTTTGACAAACAGGGTCGGCTCTTAGAACCCAATACCTGATATTTATAAATTGTTCTAACTATTTCATTACTAATTCGTACCCTAGTCTTTAGATTAAATTTTATTTGGTATAACTATTCTTGAAACCTAGCAGTACCCGTTAACAAATTATCTTGATGACAATTATTTTCGGTGGACTCACATTATGTACATTTCTTGCAGTTCCTAGCCTGATAACTCCTCAGAAAAACTGTTTATCACGTAATTTAAGAAACAATACAAAACATTTTCGCCAAAATATAAAATTTTGTCATAAACATAATCAAAAAATAAAACACCCTCTTCATAATTCTGCCAACAAAAAAAAAGAGTAATAAATCTAAGTCATTTATTTCTCAGACATTAACAACCATTAACACTTTACACCTAATTACACCCTTATACAATCATCAGAACGCCCGCCATCTATAAATCATTCAAAATAGTAAAAACGAAATGCATAAACAATTTCCTGGACATTACTTTCAGTACATTAACCAGAAATTTAAATTTACCCTTCCAGTTGTTCTGGCGTTATACAATTTATAATCTACCATTGTATGCAGAAAACGGCGAACTGCGATTACAGCGTCGGAGTGGCTCAAGTGAGGGAGATGTTAGAGATTGTTGGAATGTTCTCATTTACAGAATTTCTGCAAAAAGCAGTCAATGTGTTTTTCTGAAAGTAAATTTTGAACGATTGTTGAGGAGGTGTTTATTTTGCCGGTACCTAAATATATCTTTTTTTCCCTACATCACAAAATTATTTAAAATTTAAAAGTGGAACCAAATGTACTAGGGAAATTTCGGTATTACTTTTTTTTCGTCCCAACCGAAATTCTTTCTCACAGATATGACGGATATTCCAAAACGATCAACCAGTAATCTGTTTAAACTAGGTTTTGTATATTGTGTGATGCTTATCTGTGATTTGGAGACGTTTCAGCTCCAAATTTGGAGTTGCTATCTATCACTGCGTGTCCCAGCTGGACGCTCTCGTTTTGCTATAAATTTTGTTGTTTCTACAAAAAATTTGACAGTGACCTTAGTAATTGGCAATCATTTAATACTGAGGATTTTTTTGCTCTTCAAGCAGCCAGTATTTCCAAGCCCGATTCAGATCTACTGGTGGTGCCCCGTTTTCAGTATTGTATACTACCATACAATTGTTTGCTGAAGTATATTTGTGGCATATTTTTCAATGTTTAATCACTTTTTAGCACCAGAAGTCACGAAATTGCTGTATATTTCCATAAACGTTTCGTGGTCTAGGTCAGACCCCGTTGTCAAAGGCAAGGAAACTACGAAAAAAGGCACAATTCTAAAATATAATATTAAAATGTTTTAAAATGTATATTATTTTACTTCTGACGTAACTAAGAGAATTTAATTTGACAATATACAGGTTAGCACAGAAACTTCTGAAGATCATATAATAATAAAGTTCCCTTCAAATTGGAAGAATTTGAAGGGGGTGATCTACAGAATTATATGTGGCGCTCCTAGGTGCGACTTGTTATAAGATAAGATCGCATTCGCCAAAAATGCGATCAAAAAATTTTGTTTATTCAGAACCGATGAATTATTGTCTTCTAAACGTTGTTTGCGGCATATTTTTGATTACTTTTATGTTTTTTTGGGCAATAACACCACAATCGAAATAAAACGACGTATATTGAAGGAAAATCAAACGTTTCAAAGTCTATTCTGAATTCGTTGTCAATAACTTTATATTAATTGTTTATAATAATCTGTTCTAACACAAAACTTTGTATCTGTATGAAGTACCGCTACCAAATATTTGTTCTTCTTCTGTGAATGTTATTGCTAGTTTAAAATGATAGATTCCTCTTTAAAATTCCTAATCATGTGTTATTCATGTCATGTCGTCTTCATCTTCGGCTATAACAACCTAATAATCTGCACATTAATTCTATACCAGTAATAGTTTTATATTGGGACACCCATACCTTCGTAGTTACGATATATAATAGAAGATCAGATGCAGGCCCGAATTTAACGCCGCCCCTGGGCACCGGAAAAAAATGCCGATCCAATAGTGAACTTTTATTCAAACTTACAGTTTATATACCTTATTTTTTTAAATTAAAATATCTAATTTATTACAGAAAATTTATAATATATAATATATTTTCAAAACATAAAAAATATATTTTTTTTCTCTTAAATTCAAATATAACTCCAAAAATTTTTAATATTTCAAAAAAACTACTAATTTAATGCCTTTAAATGCAGAAAATAAAAAATAACAAAAGTATTCCAAATATTCCAGGAAATAAATTAAATAAATTACTTTGGCTATCAACTTTTACTTGTATGCCAAAATAATAATTAACAAATAATGCACTAATTGAGTTTCTTGAATTATCAATTACATTAAAAATAATTAATTGAAAGAATTAATTAATTATATTGAGAAATCTTGATAAGACCGGACTTTTTTTTGACTTTCAAATTATGCCGGCCTAGAAAATTTGCCACCCTTGGCACTAGCTCTTACTAGCACTAGTGTAAATCCACCTCTGATTGGAGTATAAGATCCCTTTAGTAAGCCCTTGGGAGAAATCAATTTTTTCGTTTTTTTTTTGTCCTACTTTTACCGTTACAGTGATGGTTTCTTCTTCTTTAATAAGCTTTGTTTTTATCCCTATTGATTTCATTACTTTCTATAGTTAGATCCTCGGAATGGTATGCTTTTCTTATAGTTATGTTCCCTAATAGTCATTTGTCTTTGTTCTGGTTCTGTTAATAAACGAACATTTTTTGTATAAATGTTGTTCATATTCTCTATAGTACGTCTGGGACTTCCGTTTGTTTGTTATATGAAATTGAGAGTAAAAATATACACCGTTTTAATGTACGTGTCTATATTTTTTTCTGCCAATCCGGTGGTGTGGCTTTTGTTTAAGCTTGACCATGACGTTCAAGGTCATCTCAATTACAATTACTTTTGGATAATTTATATTATGTTTCTGAAGATTGAAAATTTTACAAGCAGTTATGACCTTGATTACACCCAATTTGACCTTTAGCGTTAAAAATCAAAAAAACTCTGGTACGAAAGAAAAATCTTTCAGAGAAAGGAAAACATAATACATTTACTCCTTGATGATGACAACCTAGAGCTGTTGAAACGGCGTTGATTGTTTAAGGTAAAGGTTTGGTCTTAAGCTGAAAAACTGTGTTTTACTTAATACTAAGACTTTGCTCTATATACATCATTGAACTTGTTACAAATCTTGATCGGAAAAGTCATCTCAAGGTCAACTGTACAATTTTAAATGAAACTCATGTTTAAGGGCCGCAATAATTAGAGCGGACAACAACTGTTTGAGAGTTTTTGAAAAGTTACTAAAATTATTTTTTTAGATTCAGAGAAAAAAAATTGTAGCTTTTATTGTTCATAAGAAATCATAAGTATGAAAGCAATACCAGACAATCTATTTCTGGAGTAAAAAATATGGGTCCCCAAAATCCAGTTGACCATGAAATGACTTTACAGGTCAGGGCCAATGCCAGATTCAACAATACCCACAGAGAAGTCATAGGACCCCTAGATGCATAACATATTTGGTTTTCTAGGAAATTTTCGGAACTTTTTTCTAATCCTAAGATTGAGAAAGGATCAACGGTAGGTTACAAAATTTATGATGAAATGTAAGAGTTTCCACCCTGACCATATATTGCATAAAAACTTAAGTCCAATTTTAAAAAATGTAGCAGACCTTGGCATACTTTTTTTAGGTTAACGTCTAATTCAAATTAAATACCACCACATTTCAAAATCGTACCGATATTCCGTAACGGGATTTATTTTGCAATAGAACTAAGTTTCCAAATTACAATTACCAGTAGGTTCAAAAGCACGGCCCTTATACTGTTGACAAATTCTTCATCTCATAGTTGTAATAAGAATGTAACAAGAAAACATTTTTCTAAATGTTGTAGCAAATTCTTCAAAAACTCATTCGTTTAGAAATTTAAAAATCTGATTACAATTCCCGTTTTTCATTCCGCGATTGACACGAAGAAGAAGAAGATATATACATTTCCTCCCACAAATATAAATTCGTGATAAGTGGCCCATCGAAAAGTTAAATTACTTGCCTACACATCGATGGCAACTTAAATTTGAATAGAAAAAGGAGGCATCAGCAGGGAGCGATAGCATAGAACAAAAAAGTTTAAATAGCCTTGTCTACGTATAGTATCTGTGTGAGTTATGGCTCGAACATTTATCAATCTACTTCCAAATAGTTTCTGTTCAGATTTAGTTGTTATCGATCGGGGAACAGTATTCATGGACCGATAGAATGATAGAACAGTGTTATATGGATATAAAGTAGGGAGGGATTTATTGATGGGATTCGGGTGATGTTGATTCGGAATGTGCGTATATTGTTACATAATGATGTGGAAGTAGTTTACACGAATGGATTAGAGAAGAGATGGATGAACAGATAGATTCAATTTTGACGAGGGTGATGGACCAGAGCAGTTCGATAGTTTTTATTTAATGTCGTAACACCTTGAATACCATGTTAATTAAAGCGATATCGAATTCCGGTATGGTCAAAGGTAAATTCTTTATTGTGAGACATTATCTGTGTCAATCCTGGAAAAAGTACACAGAGGTTGTGAGTTTGAATTTAATTTGCAAGTTAGAATTAGATATTTCAATAGAAAATGAGCTCAGGCAAATCACTGATAAACAAAAAAAATTTTGGCCTCTACCTTGTTTTAAAACAACAGACATGCTGATGAAGAATATGCAAACCGTTTGTCCCTATCACGCACCATTTTTCAGTTATCGAACATTTACTATTTATACACGGTGTTCAAAAAGTCAAGGTACAGCTGATTTACTCACTGGGAAAGCATTTTAGAGGAAAAAGTTAAATGGATAACTTTTAATATTTTTCCCTGGCCACCCAAGGGCCATCTCCGTTTTGACCTTAACTATGACGTTGAGGGTCATATCAAGGTCAAGTCGATTTATTCAAATAGGAACCCCATTTTATCATGTCGGGAAAGAAAAGAGCGAAAAATTTCACTTCCAAATATGGCCCTGACCTTCACTGCCATTAAGGCCATGTCAAAAAATATCAAGGCCATATTTGGACGAGAAATCTTTCGCTCTTTTCATTTCCGACATAAAAAATGGGGGTTCCAATTTGAAAAAATTGACTTGAACTTGATATGACCTTCAAGGTCATAGTCGAAGTCAAAACGGACATGGCCATTGGGTGGCCGGGAAAAAATATTAAAAGTTGTCACTTTAACTTTTTCCTTTAAAATGCTTTGCCACTGAATAAATCAGCCGTACTCGGACTTTTTGAACACTGTGTATATGTTTATCAAGGCAAACAACTCACAGACCAGTTACAGTAGAGCATATGTTGGTGAATAGAGTGATAATTAACATCTAGTCTAAGGTATAATACACATATAAAATACAAAGGTATAACATAAAGGTCCTTAAATTAAAGTTAGTTTGGTTTTAATTTCTTGGCTGTAGACTGGCGTTTGTTCTGAGCATTTGGAGATGTCGCGCTGAACCATGCAGCAGTAGTGAACCAACATTTCTCCACTCCATCGACTGTGATAATTAAATGACAGAGACTCCTTTGTACGCAAGACAATATATATTATATATAATATACATTGTTTCTGGTCAGGGAACCTTCATCAGTTACGCTTCCCACAATTGAATGTCCTCTCGAACACTTCTTTATGTATTTGAAACATTTCGTTAAATTTGAAGACGCAAGATGTGAGACCGAAATCTAGGATTTTCGAGAGAATCAGCACACAGAGGTTCCGAATCTGGAGCCGTTCCGTGTAATTCCTGTCTCCCTTAACTCCTGGGACAGAATGTCGCGATAAAATATTTCAGGTTACTTCACCTGTCAGAGATATTGAATACTTTCTTCGAGGAATGACGCCTCGAAGAGAGTAAGGTAAGGAGTAGTAGTAGTAGAGTAAGTAGTAAGGAGTTAAGGTAGAACAGCAATTACACGGAACGGCTCCAGATTCGGAACCTCTGTGTGCTGATTCTCTCGAAAATCCTAGATGTCGGTCTTACATCTCGCGTCTTCAAACTGTCCTGATGAAAACGTTCGCCATATTCATCACTGACACAAAGAAATCGAGATGTTGGTGGAGGACACAAAAAGCTGTACGCACTAATGCACTTCTACATAAAGTTTGCATAGTCAAGAGATTTATAATTTCTACGAAAATTGGCTACAAAAGACTTGAATGCCAACAATGCATCTTTTTCAGTACTGCTGAGTAAGTGACCATCTGTCATGATGTCCCTTATTTGTGGATCTATAAACACATCGTCTTTCACTTTCGCATAATTCAATTCTGGAAACTTGTTGGATATGTACCGAAAAGCATCTGAGTTGTGGTCTCGTGCCCTAACGCCACACGAAGGACTTTTCTGAATGATAATTGTGTTCTACCCCAAGGAGTGACACAAGTCCTTTGATGTCCGTGCAGTAGTACATATTGTCACTCATTGCAAAGAACTACACGAGTTCTTTGCGTTTGTATCGAAATTGTGAACTTCTTGTACCTGGTGATAGCAAATTAAATTCTTTCAGACGTGAACATAGCATTGCTTGATTTTGTGGATATTTTGAAAACCTGACCTGGTAGAGCAGAACAGTTTTCAGATTTGTAATCAGCATGACAAACAGGATTAGAAACAGTAAACATCATGCCAGGTATCTATGGGTTGTATATAAGTGTAATCAAGAACACTTTTAAGGCACTTCAGATCCACAATAGTGGAGAATATAAATCACTTACAATTGAAGTAAAAATTTATTATATTTAAACATGATACTTAGGATAAAAGTTTTGTGCAAATGTAACTAACGAAGTTTTCCCTACCAAGAGAGAGAGAGAGAGAGAAACTGAAATCCAGAATTTACTAATCCGTCCTGATTTACCCCTTCAATCCCAACGTCTTCAACTCAGTTAAGTAAAATAGCAACCCGCTAGTTGTGATAACTCATCTTAAAACTCTCTGAATATGCCCTACAAAACTACCTCTGAAAAAGTATTCTTTGGTTACGTGCGGCTCTATCCGCGGATGGTCCGTAAAATTATAGTTATACTTGGAATGGTAAATTATGGTATAGCTTGCATACCTATCATGTTTACTGATCCTTTTTATATAATCTGCCCATATACTGCTACAAATGCTTAACCCTGTTTACGTACACATCGTAGTTATGCTTTATATATTAAATGCTTTAAAGATCTGCTGCGATCCTGATGGTGATGTTAATTCATCATATTGGTAAACTGTGAGAATGCTCTTGCTCTTCCTGTGACAACAAGCTTCAACCTATCCCTTTCCTCTGGTAAGTTTCCCATTTTTTGAAAGTATAACATTCTCAGAACAATCCACAATGGGGGGTCTAAAGAAAATATGGAGAATTACAGAGCTGTATGGTTGCAATCTGAAATCCAGAAATTACTAAACTATTTTTTCTCATGGTTCTTAGCATGGAAATTTACGACTATTTTCGTTTACGAGCTGCATGGTTTTCTTTCAGGTACATCTATGATAACAAATCTAACTGTAGACAAATCTTTTTGGTCAAAACTTTTGAAAGATGAATACAAGAATACTCTGTCTGTACCGATTTTTCTAAAGTGTTTGACATAGTTAACCACAGAATACTTTAACAATCCTTTCTTAAAAATGGGTACAGAATTAACTTTCAGGTCGTTGTAAATGTGTAAAAATAGGTGGCTATCTTTCTGGGATTATAGAAGTGTCTTCGGGGGTTCCTCAGGATTTCCCATTGGGAAGCCTATCTTTTTAATTTATTTATAACTGATATTTACGAAATTATTAATCATAGTAAAATGTAGATTTAAGCAGGCGATCTTAATCTTTTTAGAGAAGTCGCTAATTGTCATGATGACATTTTACTCCAATCCGATTTGAACTGGTTGTTTGCCAGATGTATTAGCAATGATCTTGATCAAAATATTAATAAATGTTCTATCATTACCTTTGTTAAAATATCTCAACCTATCATCACTTCATACTTCATAAATTCTCAACTGATAAAACGGCGATTCACTAATTTTTCCTAGTCCCTTAGAGTTAATGGTCTCCAAGGGCTATATACTAAATTCTTCGCTTGTAAGACCAATCTGTTATATGGAACCCCCAATATCACATTCATTCAGCTAATATTGGAAAGGTTGAAAATAAATTATTTCTAGTAGCATTTAAAATGAGTTTGAATATACAGTATTTGCAAAAGCGGCGTAACATTGCCGATATTATTTTTTTGCTGTTGTTGTTTTCCGATAAATTTAACTTTATTACTAGACCAAATTTCATTTTATACTGTCATGCGCAATCTGTGCACCATAATATATAATTTTTACAATCTATAAATATATACTTATACTCTTCAGATTTTAATTATTCCCTGTATATAGAGGTTATAGCTGGATTTGATGTATTAATTTATTTTCTGGTGTTTTTATATTGACTTGGATTGATGTGTTATGCATGTGTTCTGTTGAATCGTATTACCCTTGCACTTTTTCTAATATTTTCCAGTTTTGCTACCATTTTTAGTTGGTTTCTTAGCATGTCGAGTATTCACGCAGCCAACTGTCAAGAACGCTAATAATAATAATTATTCAACCAGTTGTATAATTACAAACGTACGCTGCCTAACAAACCTTATATTTTGTCCAATTTATCGGTTTTAAATTATTCGAATTTAAAGTATGCGATACAATAAGTATATTAACTTAAATAAAGGTTTGATGTTTATGAGCCACTTATTTTTCTTAACCTTAACACTTTTACATATTCGATGCGTTGTTTATTATTTGGTTATAAATACTGTAAATAGACAGATTTATGTTTACAAAATTACAGGCAAAAAATTATTAAAATAAATAAAAGTAAATAGTGATAAAATTGAAAATGAAATTATGTGTTAACACATAATTTAATATACCATCTTTTTTAATAGCAAACGTTGCGTATCCATATTAGGCATTTTATTTAAGCTTGTATTTCGATCATCGTTGACTTTTTTTTGGATCACTTGATCCTCACTGTCAGTCATATCTCGATTAAATACTACACTGTTTATACAGAGAAGCAACCAAGCGTGTAGTATAGGCGGGCACACACATACGTGTGAGCGGTGACATCAGAGCGTCATGCCGTTTATCGTGACGGCAAACCAGCCAATTTTACTGCCAAGGTGTGCAAATAGATGGTTCACATCAAAAACAGATAAAATAAAATACTTCACATATGGTAAGGAGATTTAAATTTCATAATAGGTATTGTTTACCTACACAAACCTTTTTTTATTTCTAATAAATTTTTTATCAACAAAACTTTAGTGGGATCACAAACGAGACTCGGTAGTACGGAATATGGTCTTGGTATTGCCTACAATATTTTCAAAATTGTATCTTTCTTCTTGCTTCGTTTTTTCCAGGCAAGATCGTAACGCGACTACAAAAGTGTCGCGCTCATGTGAAGCCCTACCGTTTAGTCATTTCTGTTCAGTAGACCTAACCAGTTGATTTTTTTAGCTAAGGTGCTGCATATAAGCATACTTGTGATTTCATTCTAGCCCAATATAAATTTGCCCCCAAATGAATTTTATTAATTTCAACCTCTATTATAAATACAAATCTAACATTTAAAATTGTATATATTTTTTCAGTTAGTGATTGTTCCCATAGATTCCTGCCATTTATCTCTAGTTAGGTTATGATAACTGATAAATTCTCCATATCCTCCTGACTGCACCATTTTACAACTAACATTATTTCGGCAGTATTTGAAACCCTTAATAACCTATTCCAAAGAAAAAGCACCAGTTGGCACAACAGTAATAAATTAATTAAAAGGATATCTTTAACTGCCTGCCGACCTAGAAACTTCATTTAAACAAATAAATAACGGAACCGATAAACACTTAACCTTGTACTTTCAAGACCATCGAACTCCTAGATAAGTCCTATCTAAACTTTCCTTATGTTTCTTTGGCGCCGCGATTAAACTCATTATAGAAAGACAAACAGTTCTGTGTTGATAAGGTTTTGCCCTTAAACACCGAAAACTAATCTGCAAAACCGCCTTCAAAGAGGGCGCTGATGATACCGACTGTCAAACATAAATCCTCTCTCATAAAATCGTGATAAGCAGCTCATCGAAAAAGTTAAATTGGTTCACCATCGACTTTAGAAACATCCGGCAAGGAACTTAATTTGAATAGCGGACTGGGAAAGCTTAAGGAGAAAAGACTAAAAAAAGTTTGAATAACGCTCTTTCTCTGATATTGGCTTATGAGGGGATTATGACGGGAATTCATTTGGAGGTTTTCGTGAGATTTTTGGATTTTCGGTATACATTTTTTGTACGGTAATTATTTTGAAAGAAACTTATTGAAGTTTGAATCTTTATTTCGCCGTTGATGGAGATTAATGGTTCATATTTATTTTAAACCACAAAACAGATTTTTTCTATTAAAAATATGGCAACCTACACCTTTATGTTGTTGATTTTACAAATATTGTGATTTGAAATAGTTACTTAGAACGCCAGGACTCGATTAGAGCTACGGCTTCTGTGCAAAAAATCTAGAAGAAATATAAATCCAGTAAATATCAAATATGCACATGTGAATACCAAAACACAGGCTGAGTGTAGGAACAATAAAGAAGAAAAGAGGTGAGTCAAATACTACGCAAGGAAAAAAATAAAAATATAAAGCAGACATGACAAGCTGAACTAAAAAATATTAATACCAATAGTTAAAAAGGTTTTAATTCAACGAACAAGAAACCTGAACTAGACTAGTAATATTCGTAGTTTATATTCATATACTCGTATTATTGAAGCCAATGTTAATTACTTGTGCACAGAGAAATTAGTTGACATGAAATTAAATATTTTAAATTGGTAGCAGTTAGTTTTAAGTTCCACACTTACCTCGCTATAAAAAGGAGAGAAAAAGAGCAAGAGACAGAGTGAGAGAAAACGAGAGAGACAGAGAGAGAGAGAGAGAGACAGAGATGCTATCCCAAAAAATTATAGTCTTCCTTTTTGGTAAGGGCTTGTAATACTTACCACGCGATTTATTAATTTTAAAATTCCCGCTCTTTCTTGGTTCATTGTTAATCAGATTGACCTCTATTTATTTGACTATGTGCCTTGCCAAGTTTTGTTAAACCATTATTACACGTGTTTTCACTTCCGTAAACACCAATGCACTTTTGTCATCATTTCAAGGAAACTGACATAACTGTCACAAAAAAAGAATGTGAAGACATATAACCGCGAAAAGCACATGCGGAGTTTGGCAAAAGAGAAGAAAGTCTGGAGAGCTCTTTTGAAGTACATTTTCCGGAAAGTAGTAAGGCAATTTCTTACATTGGTACCTCCAAATATTTCTCAATAATAAACCGTTATATCTTCTACGGTTTAGAATACAAAAAAAAAAACAAACAGCACCACAAAAATATTTCCGTAACCACCACCACCATGGACAAATAGATATATTCACTAACAAAGAACTCTCAACACCCAGAAGGAGATGTTTAAATTTGATATTGTTTTGGTAAAACATAGATCCTATAGTTATGAGTAAATAATTAAAATTTGAACAAAAAATACCAAAGAGTTTTTTTAATACGGTTGTTAGTAACTAGAAATAAACTTTAATAAAACAGAATATCTAGCTAGCAACCACAGAAGAAACAGTAAAAGACCTAGAGATAGACGAAAACCTATAAATAAAAGGGACAGACAAATTTAAATGCTTAGGATGAGAGAAGGAAAGACGAAATAAATGGCCGATTAGGACAAACAAGAGCATGTATCAGACAGCTTAATCCAGTCCTTTGGGACAGACACATAACAAAAAACACAAAAACAATAATACTCCATACAATAGTTCGGAACATCATGACTTATGGTGCAGAAAACTGGATACTAAATAAAAGAAGTAGAAATAAAGTAATAGCCACAGAAATGGAATATTGGAGTCGTAGCTGTAGACTTACAATAATGGATAGAGTCCGGAATGAAGAAATTAAAAGGAGAATGGGCAGGACTTAGGATGATCTCGAGTATATAGAGGAAAAAAGATTAATTTGTTACGGACATGTCAGAAGAGCGGACACGAATAGATGGGTATCGAGAGTAACGGATTGGTGTCCCATAGGAAGGAGGAAAAGAGGAAGACCCAGGAGATCATGCAGAGACGAAATAGAAGAGGCGATGAAACGACGAGATCTACAGGAGAGAGAATGGAAGGATAGAGAAAGCTGGTGACAATGTTTGAGAATGGGGAGACAGCGACAGCTGTAAAACCCTGGATATATATATATATATATATATATATATATATATATATGTTAGTAATTTGTTTGTCCACGACGGTTTTCTCTACACTCCCCAACACTTCTTGGCATTGATTCAATAAGGTAATCTATTTTTTCTACATTAATAATATCCCAAGCAACCTGTATTTCATGTCTTAGAACATCCAAAGTTCGTGGCGGATGTGGTAAATGTCCGAGCCTTCTAACATAACATAACGCCGAGCATTATCTTATTAGAATATGAGATCCATGAGAGAGTACATACTATTCCACTACTTCCTGAAGATAACATTTCACTGTCATACCTCGAACAAAAACTAAAGTGACTTACTTCCATGTGCAATTACACCCCATGCCATAACACCTACTCTTCGGTGAACATGTCCAAAACATCAAGTTAAGTGATATATTTTAGGTGCAGATAGTACACACCAAATAAAACAAAAAACTCTCATAACACTATGGTCTATAGCGCTTAATAAGCAAAAAAATTCGAAATACATGTTGAGTAAATTATTGGCAATGTGGCAACGTCGCGCTAAAAATAAGATTCACTTGTAGCGTGAATAATAAAGGAGTGAGTCACCACAAAAAAATGAACACCTGTTATTTTTTTGTATTAAATTACATAGTGCGGGAAGAATTATTTAGATAAATAAAATTTTATGAAATGTTATTTTCAAAAATGTACCCTTTTAATATATATGTATTGAAATGAATATTTATATTTGGCGATTTATTTTATGCATAAAGTTGAAGAAGGGAGAATCCAAAGTTGTTTACATGATGATACAGAAATAATTCGATACAAAATATATTAAACAAAACATTTCTTATATGTAGTTCTTTTATTTGTTAAATTCTTCGAAAAATAATTGTTACTCAAAAAATTAATATTACTTATGTTAGACAAATAAATACCCATTACAGGATGTCATTATGATAGATAGATAGATATCAAACGGATTCTATATATTCAAAATTAAACATTCTTGCTTTTACATCTGTTTTCCCCACAAATTAATAGCATATCAGGGTCTTTACCTAATTGTATAAGTGTCACTATTTGTCATAAACTAATACACTCGAACTCACAATACACAACAGATTTTATTTATTGCTCCAATTTATTTTTTAAAATCAAAATAAAATCACGAACGCAACTTCGAATGTCAGGCAAAAATCATTTTCACTTTCTTACAAGAACCGATCAGCAAAAAGTAATCGTGGCAGTGGTCAGCTGTAGTACTGAGCAAGGTATGTTATATACTATGATGCCACATCTGTTCGGAGGAACGTACGACAAATTATAACGGAATATTTAGAGTTTAAATATTAATTTTCTTGATTCAGAAAAAGTTTATTATTCTCTGTAATAAAGGCTACGTAACTTCTAACTTATTTTTGGCAAAACTGTAGTTAATTTCTGAAAATGTTATAAAGCTTTTTTGATTTTGATTTGTTTTGACCTAAAGTATTGATCCTCAAAATCTTTGCACTCAGACCGTTTACACCCTGTATATAGGAATATATGTATCACGTAATTTGTTGCTTTTTGAAGTTAGGGGTGGTTTTTCACCCCGTATAGGGGTAGTTTTGTCCAACATTACGTCATTCTTATCAAATCCTAAAAAAGAGAGGCAATCATGTTAGAGGGAATGATGGAAACGAAAAGTTCTTACAACATCATATACTTCCCGCTGTCATTATCTCAGTAAATCTTTTTCTCTTTGTTTGTAACATTCTTAGCAAGGGACATAAATTTCAGGAAAATTATAATAATTGTTACTATTTTGTTAGGATTAAAAAATAATCCTAATGAGTAATTTAGTTCTTAATTTAAATTTATCTGCAAGGGAACAAATCTACTATCTTTAAAATATCAAATCATTTCACACTATTCTTCAAAATATTCTGACATAGTTGAATCTAATAGATATTAGAGCAAATAGCTGGTTTAGAACAAACTTTAATAAGAATATTACCTGGACCACCAAGGGTCGTTCTGGAATTCAAAAATTGATCAAGTTACCTGCATATAAAGGTATTTTTTTGAGATGATGACTTGCGAAAATCCCGTCACTTACCAAATAGCATGGGCCGATACAAGGGGGGGGGAGGAGATGGGGGCAATCGCCCCCACTGAGAACCTCGAAGTTAATAAATTTAATATTCAATCAAGGTAATATTAACTCCAAGATCCCTGAAGATGGTCACTTTTAGGCGTTAAACCACATAACGACTAATTTTAATGTAGTAGTCCAAGAAATATGGGTGTAAAATTATTTTTTGGTAAATTGAGTACAGGATTACAGGATCGCTCCCCTGAAGTATGAAATCGCCTCACCGGAAGCACGTGTCTGGATTCGCCCCTACCTGATAGTGTGTAAATTCACACGGTACTCAAAAATGATTATGAATATTATGAAAATACACAAATATAGACTAACCTTTTAGCTTCTAATTCAAATATTTGTCAATACCTAATACCACAATGTGATAGTTTTGTGTTAATGGTCTTAAAGTCATATAAAGTATATTCTCTAAGATCCGTTATTAAGGTCCAATGAACGTTACCTCCAGAAGGTATATCCTCGAAATTTTGATATTAAGAAATTAAATAATTTTAAGGTATTTCCTCTAAATTCTAATCTTATTCAGAACTGTTAATGTTAAATCTTTACTTTTTAATATGAACTTGGTCGACATACAAAACTTGCTAACTAGAAACTAAAGCTGGGGTCACGTTGCCCTTTTTATGATCTTCTGAGGTACATCAAGTCTCTAATTTAATATATTACAAACAGCAAATTTGAATGTTTATTATAACTAGTTTTGTATATTAATTGTATATTATATTTGTTTATTTTCTAAAATTTCTTAAATTTCTTCGATATTCCTAGCAGTTTCCATAGTTACTGTAGTTATTTTAGTTTTTCGGATTACACACTTCAATACACAATAATTAGAGTAATTACATCTCAATTCCACCCTACGTATGGGATGATTTTGCGGGTTTACCAATATTTCTGATTTCGAGAAATACATGGAATTGTACAGAGAAGGTTACTGCCTTCAAAGCTTTTTTGGGGCTATATAATACAAGTAAAAGAAAATTACATTGCTAGTCTGACAGAAATTACGCAAATAATTTAAAAATAATTAATTTCTTGGGACCAGGAACCAAGTTCCCAGAATTCATTAAAATATCTTCTTATAAAAGTTAGCTAACTGTCGGTGAGACAAATGCTTAAAAATTAAAATTTCAATTTCTTCTATCAGAAAAAATATAAGAAAATGTTCCATTATGAAATTTCTTTCATCTAAGGTTTTTTTCTCAACTCTAATGAAAACAAAAACAACAACTCTTTGCCTTGAAACTTCTCCCATTACAACGTAGATCCTCACAAATACTTATCCTCGAAACTCCTAGACATTCAATTATTAATACGACAGTAATGCAATCTTAAGTTAAACTAATCCCACCGAGTTATTAACAAATTTCCTCAAAGGCATTAATTACAAGCTGAAAGCCTCTATAGTTACACCTGACACGGGCTGCGAATTACTGAAGCTTTGTAGAGTTTGTGATTTGTATTCGGTCTTGATAAAATTAGTGACATTACCCTTTGAACTGTGAAATTTTGCACTCCGTGTTTATGGCTGATGCACTTCTATAAGCACTAAATGTTGCAAGTGCTCCACAACAATTTTGATCTGATTTTGTTTCTACAATTCAGATTTGAATCAGGATTGCTGGGAATTCTATCAGTAGATGTTGCAATTGTTTTTCTACACGCTTTTATTGCTTTTTGTGTAAATCTTTGAGTACATATAATTTAGGTGAATTTGGTGCGTATCAAATTTACCTAAATTATCAAACAAAAAACTTTTATACTACTAAGTTCTCCAGAGATTAATAACCAGGTGTATTTTATTCAATAATTATAATTGGAGCGAGAGCTGCTTATCGGGGCCCACATTTACAGATATGAAAATAGATGAGCAACGGAATGAATTGCATAACTTGAGATTTCATATATTCCAACACCGACACTACCTACACACTGCCTCGATCTTGAAATGTCCATCCAATTTAGTTCCCTGTGTATTTTTTCATAGAAAATCAATAATATATAGAAAATAAACTAATGTACAATACCTGCACAAAATTTGCTGTTCGTGCTACTAAAAACACAAATTCTGTCTTTAGGATACATTAAATTATAGGCTTGACATACGCCAGACATCAGAAATAATACCGTTAAACTTATGTATTGATTACATAATATTTTATAGAAAATGAATAATAAACAGGAAATTCACCAATATAACATCCAATTAATATAGAATACCTCTTTTTGTAATAAGCCTCATACGACAGAAATTAAAAATAATACCACATAAGAAGGCAACTTGGCATTAAACTTTCATGTTATCAACGAATATAGACTCATAGAAGGATCCACATTAAGCAAAATATGTCCTTTGTTTACATCGTTTTGTTATCGTAATAATTAACAAGGTACTCAATAGAGGGCCTGATGGATGCTATGCGTCCGGAGTGTGTTCACCAAAGACCAGTGGCCCGGTGTCTAAAGCGCCCGGCTACAAATCAAGTTCTCGAGTTCAAAACCGCGAACAAATATACTTTTTAGGGTTCCGTATATACAGTATACGGATACCCTGGCAGAGTGATATTACTCAGGATTTCTGCCTCTGTCACATCACAGCAATTTTCTCCTAAACTACTGGACGGAAGAGGTTGAAACTTGGTATGAAGGTATAGTTTGGTGTCCCGATCAGGAGTACATACCGTAAAAGAAAAAATTTTGATTTTAGGGGTACTTCTGGGGGAAAAACTAAAAAAAATCGAACGTTCCCCCCCCCTGATCTCCGAAACTACTGAACCTAAAATTTTGAAAAAAAAATAGATAATATAGAACGTTGCCCGAACTTTACAGGAAAAATAAGGAGAAACCATTAATATTAATTTACTCATCATGTAATATATCAAATGAAAGGTCTCATTCTGAGGAACACAAATATATTTTTTTCATATTTAAAAAACATAAATTAAATAGATATTAAAGAAAATATACCAAAATTTACCCATTCCCCTCTTATCTCCGAAACTATAAAACGTAAAGTTTTGAAAAAACATCATTTTATAGGTTCTGACCTGAAGTTTACTGGAAAAATAAGGAGAAACCTCTACTTTTCATTTTGGGGGGCAAATTACAGAGTTAAATGGAAAATATAAAATTAAAATTGTTTCTAACCCATCATGTTATATATCAAATGAAAGGGCTCATTATGACGAAAAGAAATATATTTTTTTCATATTTTTAAAATAAATTATTTAAAAGTTATTAACAAAAATAAAAAAAATTTACCCATTCCCCCCCCTTATCTCCGAAATCATGAGCTGTAAAATTCTGAAAAAAAATATACGTATAGCGCCTAATATTCATTTTGGGGGGCAAATTATAGAATTAAATGGAAAAGAAAAAATTTAACTTGTTTCTAACGTATCATGTAATATATCAAATCACAGGGCTCATTATGACTAATACAAATATATATATATATATATATATATATATATATATATATATATGTTTTTTAAATAAATATTTTAAAATATATTAAAAAAATATTAAAAAAATTACCCATTCCCCCTTTATTTCCCAAACTATAAGACCTATTTTTTTTTATTTACAGGAAAAATACGAAGAAATCATTAATATTAATAATGGGGGGCAAATTATAGAAATAAACGGAAAATAAAAAATATTGTTTTAACGTGTCATGCAATAAATCAAATGAAGGGGCTCGTTATGAGGAATACAAATATATATTTTTCATATTTTTAAAATTAATTGTTTATAAGATATTAACATAAAGATATAAAAAATTCTCATTTCTCGCTTTATTTAAAATTTTGAAAATAATTAGGGGTACTGGGGCTCACTTGAAATTTATAAGAAAAATTATTAGAAAACCTCCATAGTAATTTTAGGGACAAATTATACAATTAAATGGAAAATAAACAGTCAATTTTCAAACGAATCATGTAATATATCAAATAAAAGACTCATTTTGCGAATTATAAATATATCATATTTTTAATTCAGTTGTTTAAAAGTTATTAACAAAAATATTAAACATCGACGTAAATCCCACTTTAGAAACTACACTATTTAAATTTTGAAAAATATATTTTATTTGTATTTTTTAGTAATTTGAATAACAGATTTAATAATTTATAATTTAAAACTTGACCTATTTTGTCCTTTATCTTCCAATCTACAGAGCCTCAAAACTCAAAAAGTAAATTATAAAAGACTTCTCTGAAAGTTTATTAGTAAAATAAAATTCTAATGTTAATTTTTGGGTGCCAAATAAGAAAATTAAATACATATGTATTCTGATAAAAATCAAGCGAATCCTGAAGCAGATAAAACAAAAAGTCTATGTGTGGAAAATCAAAGTGTATATTTTTTATAAATTTAAAATGCTTCCTTTAAAAGTTATAAGGGTAAATATAAGAAAATGCACTCATTGTCTGCTTGTCTGAGACTGAAATATTCGAATCTTCAAGGTGGTACGGAACCATAAGTATGCGAGTCCAACTCGCACTTGACCAAATTATTTTAATTGTTTTTAGAAATCTGAAGTCAACCCTCTGACTCCGTCAATGGTGTTTTAAGCAAGTCAAATGTAATTGTAACTATATTGAATACGATAAGAGAAGCAAATTATTATCTTTACAAAGTTTAATCGCCAAGCGTATCAAAATGAAGATTTCAATCAATAAGAGCTCAAAGTGGACAAGCCAATCATATATATATTAAGGACACTAAATAAATAACTACAAGGTGACACACATAAGCTGCAGAAAACTACTAATATCTTTGTTATAAGAACATTTGCACACATCAACTTTCTTTAACTCTAATTTCACAAGGCTATAATCCATTTGCTTTCAGCAAAGCGTAATTTCCCGCACGTCACTGATATCTTACATCTTACCTTAAAGAAGGAGGATAGTGATGATAGTAATTCCATGTAAGGTATAGAAGGTGAGACAGTAAAGTCATTAGAAACAAAGCTCGTTAATAAATTAGACGAGTTGAATTTGTCGTTGGTTGGGGCTGATGGCATATCAGAATTCATTGTGTACCTATTCTCAACTGAATTCAGGGTGAAGGGTTTCACGTGAATGGAATGGAAATTGTTACTAAATCGATGCTATTCCCTTGAGCAAGAACACACTAATAAATGGAATGTTATAAAAGGACGATATTATCATATCTCCCGCTATTGCCGTAATTTCTTTACTTACTGGAATGATCAAACTTGAGAAAACGTCGTATATTTTACCATATGGAGTTAGGTTATAAAGTTTTCACTATGTTTTACAATAAGATAAATTCAATTCTGAATATAGTTCTTTCAAATTGTAAGAGGCTTTATTATTTTCATTTTTATAACCGCCTTCCAAAAAGAAGGACGTTATCAATTTCTCGGCATGTGGTTTTTATGTATACCCAGTGATTATTCAAAAACGGCTTGGGCAACTTTGATGATTTAAACCGGATTGCATTAAGGAATGTTACGTAAAGGAACCATATAATTTTCTATAACGTGAGATATCAGAAAAACACTAATTAAGGGACTACACTTTAGTGAGTTTGAAAATATGCCATGAAAGTGTATCGTACGGGGTGTTTGTAACGGTTTTCATTTTACGGGGCTTTCCGTCGTGTGATCTGTAACAAAATATTCCATTAGTGTTTCGAAAAGGAAATTGTTATGTGAGCGATCTTTTCTATTTCTATAAGGTATACGGTGGTAGGTTCGTGTGTATGTACGTGCATTAAAATTCAAGCAGAACACAGTTGAAATATAAGGCGAAGTAAAATTACAATATACAGGTGGGTTCAAGAAATCTTACAAATAAATGTGATATTGAGTGGTACAAACCATATATAGGATGGTTGAAAATATAAGGTGGAATAGAATTAATGTTATACAGGGAGGTTCAAACATGTTGTATTGGCATATAAGTAGTTGCGTATACAAGGTGTAAAAAAGTGAAATAAAACTACAGTTATAGAGAGTGGATCAAAAAACGTAAATAAAGTTATATGGTGGAGGGTTGAAAAATCTTAGAAGCAGTTGCATATACAGGATGGTTGAAACATGAGGTAAAGTGAAATTAAAATTATATGGGATGGTAACATAAATGTTATACAGTGTGGGGCATAAGTAGTTGCTTATAGTTGACATATGGGGCGAAGTAAAATTGTAGGTATACAGGGTGATTTAAACAATAGAAAAATAGAAACAGTCAATAGGGTGGACTGGGTTAATACTTATAAAAGATGGTCACGAAATCGTATGGAGTTGAATTATTACTACCATAATTCACAGGGTTGTTTAGAAAATGATAGACAAATAATTTAAATTGGGTGATCAATACACAGAAACATACTCAGGGTGGTTGCAATATAGGGTGAATTAAGAGTTACACTTAAAGAAAGTGGTCCAATTAATAAAACAAACCAAAAAGCTAAAAAAAGTAGAAAATTTAAAAAAACATACGAATTAGAGAGAAAGAGCGAAAATCAACGAAGAAAAGACAAACAGAGAGAGAGATAGGAATATGCTTAAATATACAATAGAATTGTACCTTAAAACAGACAAAAAAAATAGATATCAGAAATTAATGATTGACTGCACACGGTTTCTAAACGGTTTTTATTTTAAGCCAGTTGAAGTCGGTTCTTTTATTTATATAAATTATTTATTTGTTTATTTCGACATATAAAAAGGTGTTACATATACATATAACTATACAGGGTATACCACGAGTCGTTATTTATATTGGAAACTACCGGGAGTACTAATCTGAAAATTGGTATACAGTGGTTTTTCAATGAGCTGGTTTCAGTTAATATATTTTCAGTTATCTAAGACTTCTACGTCTACCGGAAGTTGTCGTCAACTTTGTTTTTTTTAATAGAACACACTGCTTGTATAGTATTTTTAGCAAGGTACGATGAATGACAATATAACTACTGTAGAAACATTATAAGTTTTTTAAATTTTTTTGAAAATTTTGACAGATTTTTGGAAGGAAAGAGACTCAGGTCAAAAATCTCCAGAATTTTTATAAAAAGACTTGAAGCTTCCAAAGTCTTTGGAAACTCTTCAAATAAACTATACGGAGTGATTAGAAACTCTCGAAAATTGTGTAACTTTTTTTTTCATATGACAACCCCTTTTTTCTCTACGTTAAAAAATAGGGGGAGTTTATGCTTACAACCCTATACCTGAGTTAAACAGTTTTTATATAAACTTGGAAAATTTTATCTGACATTGTAACTTAGGAATTACTGGATAACAGCGATGACATGGAACGGCTACAGATTCGAAAACCCTGTGTTGTAGTTTCCCCGAACATCCTCTATATATTTAAATATATGAAGGCGAATTTTAAAGATATGTGTCAAATGCATAAATAATTGTTCGAGAGGACATTCTTTTATATATATTATACATATTTTCTTGCATACAAAAGAATGAAGAGATTATTTTTTACACAAATTCATTTGGACGGATGGCGCAAAATTTATAAAAACCGCCATAACTTTTATTACTGGAATGATACTAATTTACAAGTATTTAGATAGAGGCAGGTTTAAGGTTACTGGAGTTTCAATGTGTTTGTTGCAATAAAAAATGACCATGTGCTTGTGTTGCATTTGTATGATAAAAATTGAATAGAAAGTTTATTGAAGATCGAAGGGTGATATAAACAAATATTTTCCGTTTATGTTTAGATCAGATATATCTCATAATTTTAGAAAATTATTTACTTGATTAGATTTAGACTGGAATCAGCTGCAGAGTCAACACGACGTACCGCACGTCATATTATTATCTCTGAGATAACTTTTTAAACAATCATTTTAAAACTTTTGTTTTTAAAACAGTTTTCTTTAAAGCACATGACGGTGATAGACACGTGTGTGTATTGTTTTACATCGGGTAGGGACAAACCTTATAAATACACACACTTCATCATCACCATATGGCAGCTCGTCTCGAACACTGCTGGACATAAGCCTCTCTTAACCAAAACCATCTTATTCGGTTTTGGGCATATTGACTCCAGTTTGAAAATATCCCTTTCAAATCGTCCGTCCATCGAGTTGGCGGCCGTCTCCTGTTCCTGTGTGCTTCGTCCTGGGACGCCATTCTTATATTCCCTTCGTCCATCTATTACCTTACATACTTGCGACATGACCAGCACAGGTCCAGTTTAAATGTGAGATTTTTTCAATTGCATCCGTTTTTTCTTCTACGAAGTTCTTCATTTTGGATTTTATCTCGTACTGTCACTTCCAATATGGACCTCTCGATGGCGCGTAGAGTTATTTTTATTTTGTTGACAGTTTATTGTGTTAATGTTAATGCGTCTTAGTCATACTTCAATTCCGGGAGAACGCATTGGTCGAACACTTTTCGTTTGAGACATACCGGTATATCTGATTTGAATACATATCTCAGGCTGTCAAAAGCAGCCTAGGGGTCTGATTCTTGAAATCGTACGCTCGTTTGCGATCCTGCGATCGTACACGAAGTATATTTCATTGAAAAACAAATTGCTTCGGACGTACACGATCTTCGAGAATACCGCTTTCTATTAGTTTTCATTCGATTGACGCCATTCGTCGAGTGGTAGAGCGTTCGCTTGGGTTCAAGAATCGGCGCCCTGGTCAGTCCTATCTTTCTGTTTAATTTCCAAGTCTGGTTATCTTTTCCCTTTAGGATCAAATTATTCAGTAAACCACCCAATTGTCAACTTAACAATGTTATAGAATTTCTTAAGTACAAATAATTTTATTACAAAGTTATAGTTTAATTTGAAACAAACAGAAAAAGAAAAAGGAGTCCTTAACCGAAAATTCTTTTCTGCTTGGCCCAATTTCAGGATTCCACAAACACTTCGATCCGTCCATGCGATATCCACCCATACAAAATACCCAATTACAACCCACTCTATTCCAAGCTCCATATACCCGGTTACCCTAACCGAATTCCATCAATTAATTCTAATCACCGCTCCTTGAATTCACTTGTTGTTCGCATACCGACACTGAATAACGATATTATGCAACTCAATAACATCTCACGAGTTCCGTGTTTGATTCCCGATTCCTGGATCGTAAACAATTTGTAACTCCAGCTACCACGTAAGGGCATTTCGCTAATGCATCTTCTGATGTTGCACGCCGCCATGGAAATCGAGCATGTTCGTGATTAAAGTGGATCAGTAGTGGCTTAACGTAATACCTATAAAATAAAAAACAAAAATCAAGTAACTTGATAGCTACTTCGATGGTTAGCGCTACATTTTCAAACGTATATTGAAATTTTAACGTTCTATAATAGGTTTTATTTCATTTTGGTTTCCCCTATTGTGGCCAAAATACGAAATGAAACTATAAATATATATGTTTTGAAGCGAAATTTACACATAAGAAAATAGATGAGTATGATAGGGAAATGTAAAAATTGCATTTGTTTGTAAGCTTCGTTCCGACCGACCGACCAACACAACAATTCTTTAATCTTGAAATACCCATACAACTCAGTTCTCTGTGTAAGAAATAGGAACTAGGTTATATATTAAAAGTCCCGTCGTTTAAAGAAAATGAATACATTATTATAAATAAATAAACATGGCATCCGATTAATATACAATACCAGCACAAAATTTGATTTTCGTTCTAATATTCATTCCAATTTTGCGAATGCGATATACTAAATTAGAAACGACATAAGTCAGAACTCACAAAAAAGCTTATCAATGGTAGAGGCAAAAATGATTAATTAGAACTTTACAATAAAGGGCAACGTTTCCTAGTTTATAGATGGTAGAGACAAGGATGACAAACTTAGCTGGGGATTAAACTGACAAAGTGTCCAGCTAAAAGCATTAAATAGCAAGTTCAAGAAGCGACCAGAATGTCGCTGGTGCAGATAGAGGAGATGATGTGACTTGCTAAATATAAAATGATATTAATGTAAAGCCATCATGGGTGGGAACAAATTCATTCGAAATTCACTTGTCGTTTTTCTGATAATAAACTCATGTTTTTGTGATGATAAACTCATTTATACAGGGTTGGTCAGAAATAAATTGAGACCATCTGCCTAATTTTTTCAAATGGAAACATTTGGTTTCTATTTAATTTGTTAATTCTGCATTGAACTCTAAGTATATTTCATGTACAAAAATTAACTGATATTAACAAAATTACATAAATTTCAAAATTGAAATAAAACATCAACATATCAAATTATGTATTCAAATTGTTGACCATTAACTTCCTGACAATACCTAAGACGATTTTCAAATTCTCGTAACATTTCATTTAGCTTTTGTGGTAGTATTCGTTGTATTTCGGCACTAATTCTATTCTTTAATTCTTCGATATTTTCCGGCTTATTGAAGTAGATTTTTGATTTCACGTAACCCCAAACAAAAAATCTACCGGGCTTAGATCTGGAGACCTAGCTGGCCATTCGATATTATCTCTCCTTCCGATCCATCTATTTGAAAAAATATTGTCAAGATAAACTCGCAATGTTCGCGAATATTGCGAGGGCGCTCCATCCTGTTGAAACTATAACATATTTGCCAGTATATTGGCGTTTTCACCATTCGGGTAAAGTTCTCTTAAACATTGGATTATGTTATATATATTATTTTGTAATAGGTCTAAATACTTTTCCGAGTTAATTGTTCCCTCAATAAAAGAAGGACACACAATAATTGTAGTATCCACAATTCCGGCCCATACGTTACTTTTCTTGGAAAACTGTGTACGACTTTCCATAATCCAATGTAGGTTTTCAGATGCCCAATATCGAAAATGTTGCCTGTTTACTGAACCATTTAAACATAATGTTGCCTCATCGGAGACAACTATCTTACTGGAAAAGTGCGGGTTGTCATTGCATCTATCCATCATTATTTCGGAAAATTCTACTCTATGGTCCAAATCATCTTTAGTAAGTTCCTGAAATAAATGAACTTTGTATGGGTGCCATTTATTTCTATGCAAGCATTTTAGAACTGAAGATTTACTTATTGAATGTTCTGGGACTATTTGTCTACTGAATTTGTGAGGATTTTCTTGTAAATCGAGCAAAACATTTAATTATGTATCTTCTAGAAGATGTTTGGGTTTGTAATTGTCTCTTACGTGGCCAAATTCTAGAAACTTTTTTCTATTTTACTAACTACCGATCGTGTGATAGGTCGCTCCGGGTACTTCATATTAAACAATTCGCAAAGTTCAACTTGTGTTCGAGTTTTGTCGCCATATCCTACCTTCGTCAAAATTTCTATTCGCTGATTTTCAGTTAAACGCGCGAATAAACTTTGCTACTGAACTTGACTACTACTTATTGGAAGTAAAATTATAGTACAGTGTCTATGGAAATAAACGATTGTTAAAAACTCCAGCATTAAAAAAAGGGTTTCCATTCATAAAATTCCGCCAACAATCATAAAAACCAGACCTAAATAAAGTTCAAACCAACAAACACCTTATTTTTACCGTTGTTTTCTTAACTTTAGAAAGAAATGTATTTTTTATAATAAGTGTTAATTTTCGGTATCGGACATTGTACATAAAAAATACTTAGAATTCAATGCAGAATTCGAAAATAAAATAAAAAAACAAGTGTTTCCATTAGAAAAAATGAAGTTGATGGTAGCCATTTATTTCTGGTCCACCCTGTATGAATGAGTTTATCATCATAAAAACCGCAGTCCAAAAAAAGCCGATGTGTCCGAGCGTTTTTCCAAAAAAAAAACAACACCTGTATTGTAAATGAATTGGTTCCAACCCACGCGTCCTCACTTTATATATATATTGCTGGAATCCAATAGTAGCGCCATCCATCTATCCATCTATGAATCTAAACCATCTAGAGACCCTCTCAAACACACACAAAAAATTTCATTAAAATCGGTCCAGCTATTTAGGAGTTCAAAGAAGTTTTCCTAGAACAGCATTATTGAGCCCCCTACCTGATCGAATTCTGAATCGAAACAATTTGGGGATTCACTCAAGCAAACGCAATAAATTTCACCAAAATTGGCCCAGTTATTTAGGAAAAGTTTAAAAAAATTCTTAGTAAAATCCTTTTGTCAAATAGGAAAATAGTTGCTGATCTTTAATCGGCTGAATAAATTTTCATAAATTATAGTTAACAACCATCTCGATAACTTTAGCTTTCAAACACAAAAAAAGCGCATCAAAATTGGTCCATTCAGTTAGGAACTACGATGCCACAGCTACATAGATTCACAGATACATAGATATACACCTTAAACTTATAACACCCCTCTTTTTGCGTCGGGAGTTAACAATATGCAAGTTGCAATAATTTGTTATAAATTTTGTCCAAACTGGCTTCCACTGCTACGGCTGCAACCGCGTCATCTTTTTCTAACTGCTACGGTCGTAATCTCTGGTAACATCTCATCTCGCATTGTTTCAGACGCAATATTTATTCTTATTAGATGAAGTCCTGTTAGATGACAGACCAATAATGTTTCAAAACGATGACTGTCCAGCACATTACAACAGAGGCGCATCCAGAAACGTGTTTCCGGGGTGGCGATTTCATGATTCAGGGGGGAGGGGGCGTCCAGTACTAAATATAACACAGATTTCTTGGGTTTACATTAAAAATAGTCGTTCTGGCATAGATTTACTTTTTCTAGACCCTTGGAATTAGGGTTCCGGTAAATGCATTATTTTTCAGTTCCTTCCCCAAACACATGGAATGGATTGGGAGAGCTGGCCCTATACTTTGGCCTCCAAGGTAACCAGGCCTGACACCCTTTGATTTTCGTATGCGGACGGGCCAAGCAACTCGCTTACGAGGTAGAACTAGAAACCAAGGAGCAGTTAAGAGAACGAATAAATGTTGCGTTTGTGAGCAATACGGGATGAGAAGCCACTAAAGACTAAGACTGTAGCAAACGGAAAAAGATGTCGCGCTTGCATCCATAGCAGTGGAAGCCAGTTTGAATTTATAACAAATTATTGCAACTTGTATGTTGTATTTTGTTTGTTACAAGCTCAAATTTTATTATGATACTCATTACTTTCCAATAAATGTGGTAATAGTTGGCAAGGGGCTGAAGTATGGAAGTTTTTGTCAGCATTCGAAATTCTCGATGTGCTTATTATTTTTTTTTGGTATTGTGATAAACTGCTTAGTTTAATGACATCATTTTTCAATATTCCATGTTTCTTTAAGTAAGTTTCAAAATAATTGTTTTTATATTCAGTTCCATTGTCACTTCTCAAAATTTTAATTTTTCTATTCTCATTTTCTACTCTGTTCTTGAATTCCACAAATTTTCCAAAAACTTCTCCCTTATGTTTGATAAGGTAGACATGTCTTGAGAAGTAACAAAAACCTTGCACCTCCTTGAAACATGCTTCACTGGATCTGTGTGGATAAGCTCCAGAAACCTGTTGCACGGGAGCCTTCGGTAGGGAATGGTTGTCTTGTTTGCTTGCCTTCAAGACAAGTTACACAGATAGAAATTGCTTTTCTCAGTGTCAACTTCACTCCTTCTGTACAATTGTATTTTACTTGTTTGTGACCCATTTGCCACAAATATGCATCATCATCATCAAGTAGCCAGCATAACAAGCAATATTTAACTGATAAGTTTCATTTATTAAATTTGCCGTTGCAACCAACACATTACTTCTACTCATAATGTTACATCCATTTCGCTTACAGGTACAAATTTGTTTTCAGATCTGGTACACTTCTCTCACCTGTATTGTTTCAGTGCTGTGGCATACATTACCACAACATTCAACTTTAACTTTATTGTCTGCAATTTTTGGCAGATGAAGACATTTGGGCCAATCCCTGTGATTGTCATTTGCATGGATGCTAGAGTCCAGTACCAGTTTTGAAATATTTGTTCTGGAGCAGAAAATGCGCCACATATCTAGATATTTTTCTGTTTCGTAGGACTTGATTTTTTATGCCAACAATTTTTACTAGATGGCCATAGTATTGCAATTAAAACATCTTGGGCCTTTCTTATGCTTTTGCTGATATTTCTTTTGCAGTAGCATCGGTATTTTTTACCAATCAGCACTCATCATCCACATCAAATTTTATATTTCTCAATTTGGATTTATGCTCTCTTAACAAACCAACTTTTCGGGTTTAATCTTCAAATGCTTTTGCTAAATTGTCCCATACCTGTTTGGCATTTTGGGCTTTTGAATGTGTACATATAATACCGAATCAACTAATAGTATTAATTTTGAAGTATCTTGACTTGCTTTTCGGCTGGATCTGGTTCTCTCAAAATGCAATCATATAAACCTTCGACGCTTTGACAGCTAAACTCCAACTTGCCCAATTATTGCGAGAGCTTCTCAATTGAATTAACAATTTTTTACAATATCCAATAAAGAGTTCAGCAATTTGCACGTCGTAAATTCTGGTGAACTGTTTTCTTGATTTTATCCAAAATACACTATACGGCAGGCAATACTGGGCCCATAAAAAATAAACAATTTAATATTTAGGTTACACAAACGATAAAGACACACAATATATATATATATATATATATATATATATATATATATATATGACAGAAGATGACATAAACATCAGAATGGTCTTCATATACATAGAGTATTTGACTTGTCGTTATGCGCATGCGTCCATATTTCCAACAAATATCGATTGCAGAACAGCGAATAGATTGGATGAAGTTACAGAAAATCAAAAACCTAAATTGAAACAAAAAATAAAAAACATAAAGCTATTCAGATACAGGCTCCATAATATAGCACATGAACCCACCTCTCCGTCCTCTATGGTCTGCAAACCTTCTACAAAACACCCTGCATAGTGCCAGAATATTAAATAGGTGGAGTAGGTTTGAATTGTAATAATTCAACATTATATACCTCTGCAGTTATATTTAAATTAAGGTCTAAATTAGATATTAGTATTAATACTTGAATCGTTCAGTGTCAAATTACTGCCGCTTTCTTTTATTTACTAAATGTAACAATTTACAATTATTTTTTAAGTGGTGGGTGGCATTGGAATCTGATCATTATTAGTTCCTATGACCAGGTTAGTATTAACTAGTGCTATTATTTTCCTGTATATTTGTTAGTCATATAAATCAGAAACTCTGAAAGCTAATATATGAAAAATACTACTTCTACAATCGGTTATTCTGTTGCTCCATCCTTCGTGTGTTGGCATAAAACAAACCCAGTGTCTGATCTTCTCGTCGTTAGACAACCAAAACAGATGTAATCCAAAACAGTTGATTAACCGCTCCATTAAATGTTCTCATTAAAAAACTAATAATGGAGTTGTCAAATAATTCAACCGCAAATAGCAGCGGGTTGTGTCCTTCTAATATCATCCCTAATTTCATTAATTACTTTCAATTAAAAATGATCAGATAAACTTGCCGTATCATCACGACATATCGCTCGGTGTATAAATGATACCGCAACATTTGAATAGGGGCAAAGTAATTTTTAATCAAGATTAATAACAAGGCGGTGCACTGAAAATAACGCAGTCATGGTAATAACTCAAAACATAAAGACAGTTCTTGAAAAGTATTGAAACAATTGATTGTTTTGATGTAGCGGTCTTGGAAAACTAGCACGACTATTCTTAATGAATAAAGTTATTTATCAGAACGTTAAGAATATTGGAATATTACTATTAATAAGTTATTGGTAAAATAATACATATCCGTGATGACCTTGTTTACTAAAAGGGATAATAATTTTGATTACAAGAGTATTCAATTATCACAGCTAGAAAAAGTTTCCCTGCTTTTTTTTAGGTAAGTTGTTATGGCTTTTTAGGGAGTATTTTATGCTGAATGAGCGGTTTAAACACAACCTTAATTTTATTTTTACCCTCGCCTTCTAAGGTATTTTTAACCGGTGGAATTGTTTGGCATTGAATCGATAGAGCTAACACTACCACGAATTGTTTGCAATAAGTATTCGTACCTTAATTATTTCTTTAGTTAATTATTAGTTATTTGATATTTTTCAACATCTCAGCTGTTCAATTATATTTTGAATTGTCAAATAGACTGTTATCAGTATAAATCTTTCGTTTTGTCTTCTTGTCTCTCACCAGCATTAAGTAACATATTTATGGAAAACTTTGAACAACAAGTAATTTCATCAAAAGAAAATAAACCTTTAATTTGGTGGCGTTACGTTGACGACATTTTCGTAATTTGGAAACACAATCTTGAAGAACTAGATAAATTATTAAATGATATAAATAACAAAGAGCCAACTATCAAATTTACCCTAGAAATTGAAGAAAATAACAAACTATCTTTTTTAGACATATTAATAACAAAAACAGAATCTTCATTCGAAACAGAAGTTTATAGAAAACCAACTCATACAAACAGATACCTAAATTTCAATTCAAATCATCCGAATACAGTACAGAAAGGTGTCATTAAGTCACTATATGATAGAGCAAAGACCAACTGATCTGATGATAATAAATTCAACAAAGAAAAAATAATTATAAAGAATGTTCTCACTGGAAACAATTACCCCACAAAATTTATCAACAAAAAATTAAACAGATTTGAACAGAAAACAAACCTTCCGAATCAACCCAGAACTTCTCTTAACACTACTACTACTCAAGACAACAATATTACAGTTACAACTATGCCATATATACAGGGTCTGTCAGAAAGATTGAAAAGAGCGGGCAACAGATTTAATGTTAAAACAACATTCCAAACAAGAAATACACTTAAATCTTTAATATCGAAAACAAAACCAACAAACAAAACCCAGAACTCAAAAAACTGCATATATAAGATTCCTTGCGAATGCAATAAATTTTATATTGGAGAAACATCGAGACCATTAAACGTACGAATAAATGAACACAAGAATTACATAACGAAACGACAATTTGAAAAATCAAAAATTTGTGAACATGCTTGGGACCTAGGCCATAAAATACAATTTGACAATTTAACTATACTTCACAAAGAACAACATAACACAAAACGAAAAATAAAACACAGTCTGCCTTAATTCTTTTGAATGAAGACGATTGTATCGCTTCTACTTCTGTAGAATTTAATCGTATCTGGTTACCGACAATTAAGGAAGAAATTATTAATGGTAACCTCCTTTTGAACAACCCAATATCGGGATAGTTCATAAGGTTTTTCCTAGGTTTTCCCTTATGACGTTAATGGGATCACTGAAACAATAGAATTTTTGATCGCATTTTTGGCGAATGCGCTATCTTATAACAAAGTCGTACCTAGGAACCCCACTTATAAATTCTAAAGACAACTCTTTCAAATTCTTCTAATTTGAAAGCTGGTTAACTATAATTCATGAACTTTAGAATTTTTTGTGCTACCTGTATATCTAAAAACAACAAATTTTCTAATGTCAATTTTAAATGTCATAAATCAAATTTTCATTTTGCAATCACATCAATAAATATAAAGCCATTGACAACGAAGTCAGAATAGACTTTAAAACGTTTGGTATTCCTGCAATATACGTAGTTTTATATCTATTGTGGTGTTATTCCCCAAAAAAACATAAAAGTAATCTTTCGTTTTGGTCAGACAGAAATCTACAACCCCTTAGCTTCATTTGTTCTATTTATTTTTGTACATGTAAACTAAAATATGGTGGATTAAATAATGTAATCAAAAATATGGACTGTAAATCAGGGATTCCCAAAATGGTCCAGGTGAACCCCCAGGGGTGCACGGCGTGAAAAACAAATCACAAGTTTTAATTGAGGGTTCTCGAAAATTTCTCTGGTTTCGCTAGGTAGGAACAACAATGTTGGCTAGGATTTACCTAACATCGTAGACAGATAATAGACTATTCAAAAAAGGAGCAAACAGAAGTTATTTCAATTTTACATTTTCAACAAAAAATTGTCGTAATGGAACCTTGCATTGTAAAGCTTTATTATTCTAACTTTCAGATTTTTTGGCGAAATTTTATAGAGCTACTATCTCATTAAATCCTAACCCAAAAATAAAACTACATTTTTTTGGTATTTTACTTTTATTTTGGTATTCGACCGTGACATTTTTTGGGGGATTGGGGAATACAGTAAAAATGCACCAGCAGGGGGTCTATAGGAATCAGTAAAACTTTGAAAGTGGTCTTCCTGAAAAAAGTTTGGAAACCTCTGTTCTAAATGGATGCCCCTGTTTTTCTGAACAATCTTTTCAGTTTTAGTTAAAAAAATCAGGCATGAACTTGATTTAAATGTATTATTCCATAATTGCCCTATTACAGAAAAGAGGTTCAAGTTTACGGATTGTATAGATAATTCAAGATAATTTGAAACTTGGCTAATACAATCAGTTTCTGTGCTATATATTACATTTTGAAACAGAGTAAGACAACTTTACATTTTAAATAGTTTGGCAGTTAACATAGAGAACATCTTAATGAATTGAGCTATCAACTCTCTAACGTACTGTTAATTAAATATAACATTTGTTTATTTTAACCATCCTTCAAGATGTTAACCAAGTGCAAAGATTCCAGACCAAATGTGATTAAATTCTGGAATTCTTCTTTTGTCATCTAACAACTGATAAAAATACAAACAACCAAATTCATATGGAATCACCCTTTTAATCATAAAGGAAAACTTAACAAAATAAATATACTAAAAAGGAACATATTAGTCGAAACAACAAGGTGGGTGAATGTGTATATGCGTAGGGTAATCAGAAGCCCAAAGAAAAATACTGTTGCTCTGGAACCTGAAAACCCGAAAAATAGGTACGGTAGAAGTCCTGGAAGAGTTCTTTACGAAAGAACGCCAGGACTGCCTCTTAGTTCAAAAAGTACAAAGGAATCCCACAACATTCCATCCAGAGCTAAAATAGCAACTTTTTTAAGCTATCGGTGTTAGCGTTTCAGTTCAAACTATAGGGAACTTTTCAGTAGATGGCAGTTAAGGGTTCCACAAGTATCTTCGCAAAATCAAATTGCCCGACTTAATTGATGTTTTGGAGCATCAAACCTGGACGATTGAAGATTGGCAAAAAGTGTTATTTTCGGATGAGACCAGAATCGGCCTACAATCAGATGATCGGTCGATTTCGTGTGATAAGAGGTCGTGGGAGACAAGCTAAACTCCGTGCTGCTCGATAGGTCCCCAAACACAAACAAGAGACTGTAATATTTTGGGGTGGTATTGTAAATGATAAGAAAACTGCCTTGATTCCATTAGACCACCTCAAGTCCGAGGTATGTGGAATCAGTGGTTTCGGCGATTCTTTCCTATTTATACAAGATAACGCACCTCCACATTCCTGCATAGCTGCGGGAAAGTGTTTAGACGAGGAAAGAATGTTTTAGAATATCCCTCTTGTTCTCCGGATCTTGTTCAAATTGAACGCTTGTGAGATATCATTGATATAAGGAGGAAGTCAGAACAATCTTGGCAACGTAGACCAGCTCGTAGAAGCAGGTTTAAAAAAATGTAGGAATGTCCCCAAAGAAATTTTTAAAGTCATAGATAGTACGTTAGGTCGAATTCAATCTTGCAAAGATACTAGATGTGGTAATACTGACTATTGAACTAACAAAATGTATCATTATTCCTCATTTTTTGTTTTTTAGTTTTTGGTGATAATCACATTTTTGCTATTTGTGTAGTATTAAATTATTTGAATTTATATTTTGCCTTTAATAACCTGCTTCTTATTTTAAAATAATTTGTTCTTATTAAAATACTGCAATTCCTGGGTAACTCTATATAAACTTGGTTGTATGTAAGATACATAGTGAAACAACATTATGTTCAAGTCACAATCTTTATGAAAATGGATGGTTTCCCAAAAATAAACATACCAAATACTTCGTGATATAATTAGATCGTATAAACGTCAATTGTATATGAGAATTGTATTGACATTTTATAATGCATTCAAACACCTACGTGCTTCGTGCAGTTGATAATTTTGCACAGAGCTATTGTAAATGAAAATCAGAAAATACCATTTATTGGTAGTCGCTGTAACCATTATGTATATTATGAATTAAAAGATATTGCTTTAACATATTTCAAACAAGTCACCTAATAAACCTCATAAGAAAATCTTTCATTTCGAATTCACTTAGATGTTAAGAATTTGTTTCATCTACATAGACAAATTTTAATAACATCATCTACAAAGAATATTATTTATGTAACTCAGGAGAGCTATATAGCAATAATTTATTGATATCTAAAAATGCTATCTAGAAACAATTTGTAAAGCATTAGTTATACCAGATATTTAAAGAAACCATAGTATTTTTTAGCATATATTCCTTTATAATTAAGAATGTATTAATTGTTGCTACGGTTTTCATCTAACACTTGCATTTCCCTTTACATTTACAATTAACATCCAACAATTATAACCAAAATCGAGAAATTTCCTGGTCGTTTGCATTGCTTCTTGACTTCCTTGACTGTTCCAGATCAACTTACAACGTAGCGCCTGTCATTTTAGATTTAATTATTTATTGGTGTAAACAAATTTTTAGCCTAGGTTCGAACCAGTTTTTTCAGGACAGCCACTTTAATAATAACGATGCTCACCGGACTATATGTGTACTCTCATAGGTTAGAAATAGCAACTAATGGCGGAAATCTTCATGATTTGGGTTTGAAGTTTTTATTGGGGTTCACTCGCCCTTTCTGTTAGAAGGACTGTAGCATCAGACTGGGTGCTCGCCATGCAACACCGTTTATTTGGAAAAACAGAAACTGCCCTAACTTAAAACCTGGCGAGCTTGGGAACATACTTCCGCAAATGGACACTGAGGCCCAACATCAACAAACGGAGACGGCGTGCTTCCATCTCTCAACAAAGACAGCTCCAGGTCTACTTGGGGATGCTTTACTGCGGCACAATGTGCACCCGAATTATCTTGGTGTCACCCTAGGTAGGGCAGTGACCTACAGGAGCCACATGGAGAACATGGATGCGAAGCTACGAACACGGAACAACATCCTCCAAACGCTATGCGGTATTATCTTAGGCTCTTCTGCTGAAACACTTAAAACTATAGCACTTGTGCTGGCTTACTCAACTGCAGCATATAGCGCTCCGATTTAGCTTAACAGGGCACATACACAAAAAGTAGACAGACAACTAAATGAGTCTATGACGATAATCAGCTGAATGCTAAAATCGACTCCTACTGAATGGCTACCAATATTGAGACATATACCTCCTCCAGATATCCGGAGCAAAGCAGCTCTACTTCGAGAATATAAACGCATACAAGGCAACCCTCAACTTTCCATACGTGCAGAAACAGACTACGATCCAGAAGACCAACCATAAGGACTGCAAGAGAACTGCACAAGTTACAGTTCGACCCCATAGAATCTTGGGACCCAAAATGGGCAGATAACTGCCAACCTCAAGGCAGAAACCTCTCGTGCATACGAATAAAACCTCCCGCCTTCGATCCACCATGGGATATGCGCGGATTCACTAAAGATCGGTTAGGGCGCAATCTGCATGGTGTGACTGCGGAGCGGAAAAGCAAATCCTTCAACATAAGGAGATAGAATATCCAAATGCCGCATATGAGGGAAACTTTGACGACTTCTTAATGGCAAACGACGCTTCGATAGACTATGTATCTAATTTAAATGTGTGTTTTGTGAATTTGAATAATATAACTTCTTTTTATACACGTTTATGTAGTTTATATCATTTGCAGCCATACGATAAATATTGCCCGTTGTTAATAAATTTCCTCTACATGGGCCTGTGACTTCAATTATGATGTCATCTAATATAAAATTGAAGAATTGATGATTTAGGTCCTCTGCCTTTAAACTTTCTATTGATGTTTTTATGTTTGCTATTAGTCTGCTATTAGGTGATATTCGAGTAAGAGTCCGTACGGAATATCTATATTAAACACTTTATGATAATTTACACAACACATGAAAAAAATTCTTAATACCGTCCAAAAAACTGTCCTCGCGTTTATGAGCATTGATTTCTTTCCGGCCCCATATCTTGATAGATAAGTCATATCCCCGACCTATTTTTTGGGATATCCAATAAACATTTATCAACAATTCGATAAGCATAACACTTTTTCATCGAGAAACTGCCTATCTGACGTTTATTTTCGCTCCATGAATAGTCGGTCTATTTTCAATCCATAAAAAAAAACTATTAGACCGGAAAGGAAGACCTATACCCGGCGTGGATCAATATTCTCATCCAGAACGGTAGTCTAATGTGACATTTTCTTTCTTCTTCCCCTCTTTTAATCTGGACGGATCTCATAAAATATGATTGGGTCAACTGCTTTTATATTGATTAAGTCGAGGAATAGGTTATTTAGATTCTACCGTTGCGAAATTGGGAAAACATTAAACAGGTTCGTTTTAGTTCTACGCAATGCAATGAATTATATTAAATAACTTAATGTTTGACATATGAAACTGTGGAACGGACAGAAGCTTGCAAATATTTAGGTCTGATGTTTGATCAACACCTGAAATGGAACTTGCATGCCGAATATATTGCCAAAAAAGCTAACATATAGATTTTACATCCTGCGTTATTAATCGTCTACAGAAGTCTTCTCGAATCTATACTTAGTTACGGAATAAGCTCTTAAATAAGGTGCAGGTCTGTCAACATTATAAAATAAGGATAATATACAAAATGCATAGGCAACAACCAATTAGAAACATATTCATTGATGAAAAGGTTTTGGATGTAAAAGGACTTTACATGCATGCAGCAATTAAACTTATACACTAGTCAAATAACTTATCGAAAATAAATCACTTATACCAAGCAAGAGGAAATGACCAACAATTATACAGGGTGTCCCAAAAGTCCCGGAACGGCATTTTATCTCGGCGGGAACGCATTTTAGAGAAAAATGTTTTAAACAAAACTTATAGGATTCGTCCCTGGCTATCGAATTTTGACCTTGAATTTGACCTTGATTTTGACCTTCAAGGTCATTTCAAGGTCAAGTTCAAATATGTCCTTGAACATTTTTAAAACTTGATCTCTGGTGGTCAGTGAAGGTCAAGTCAAGGTCAAGAACAACTTCGTTGCGTAGCCATACTAAGTATCGCATTGCCGTGGAAAAATCCTAAACCTTAGTTCTTGAAAGGTTTTTTTTAAACCCATATTTGACGAGCTACGCAACGAAGTTGTTCTTGACCTTGACTTGACGTTTACTGACAACCAGAGGTCATGTTTTAAAAAAGTTCAAGGACATATTTGAACGTAAAATTTTTCGATCTTTCCATTTCCGAGGTCAGAAATATGTTGTCCCATTTGAAAAAATCGACTAGACCTTGAAATGACCTTGAAAATATGTAAATATTCAAGAGCTTATACATTTTTAATAGCCACATTAAAAATGAAAATTGATTATTTAAACTCGAAATATGCTTTTATAATTTAGTGTAAGTTTCTCCGAATAGATATGGCAACGTGGCATACAGACCAACTTATTTCCTACATTTTTTACTTTAACGACGACTGAGAGTTACGATTGTTTTTTGCGATTTCGATTCTTGTAAATAAGAATAGATAAACGGTAAAGTGATTTGAATGATATCTATTTGATGTAGACTTCGTGGTTTGCTTTCCATTTAATATATTTTTTAAATAAATAAAATCGGTTGTGATTAGTGTGTAAGTTCGAAAATTAAGAATAGTGCGACAGTATTTATTTGTGATAAATAATGGCCGATTATACAATTAGGGAAAGACATGACATGCTCTTAAGTTATGGGGAAAGCAGACGTAATTGCAGAATAGCAAGAATCTTATACAGGGAAAGGTTTCCAAACAGACGCCTGCCCAATGCTAGGACATTCGTAGTTGTTTCGCAGAGGCTTCTGGAAACAGGTAGTGTAATACCACAAATAAACAATCGCGGACCACAGCGACATAATCGTATCTTAGCTGCTGAGGATCAAATATTAGACCTTATCGACATCAACCCATATCGTAGCACACGGAGTATTGGAAGTGAGCTGCAAATTTCTCACACTGTTGTTCATAGAACATTACGGGAACAATTGCTCTATCCATATCACATGCAGCGGGTTCAAGGGCTCTCAATTGATGATTTTCAACCAAGACTCAATTTCTGTCGTTGGTTCCTCAGAAAACATCGACAATTTCCTAATTTTGTGAACAATATTTTAACAACAGATGAAGCAAGTTTTAATAGGAATGGTATAATAAATTTTCATAATACGCATTCGTGGTCTGAGGTAAATCCGCACGAAATACGCCAGTCAGTATTTCAACACCAATTCTCAGTTAACGTGTGGGCTGGAATAGTTGGTGAATACTGGGTTGGGCCATTTATACTGCCTGCACGTTTGACAGGTGAGAATTACCTTTATTTTTTGAACAACACGCTACCAGATTTGTTAGATGAAGTGAACGTACAAACACGTTCCAATATGTGGTACTTACATGACGGAGCAACATTTCCCCGTCGTTGGATTGGTCGAAACGGACATATACGTTGGCCAGCAAGATCTCCTGATCTCAATCCTTTAGATTTCTACTTATGGGGACACATGAAAAGTAAGGTTTACACGACTCCAATTATTGACGAGAATGACCTTAGACAACGCATTTTTGACGCTGCTGACGAAATCCGAAATATTCCAGGAATTTTTTCTCGCATACGTGAAAATTGGATTAAAAGGTGTCGTGCTTGTGTCGATAGTAATGGTGGGCATTTTGAACATTTGCTGTGAATAATCCGTTGTTTCAACTCAGTTCTATCATTATAATAAATTCGGTAAGTAGGATTACATATTTACTTGTCTAATATAAATAATATTAATTAAATCAGTAATAATGACTCTTCGAATAATTTAACTGGTAAAAAACTACATATACAGATCTCTTGAGTTGAATATCATATGTATTTACCCAACTTTGTAAAATTGCATAAAAGAAACCGCCAAATACAAATTCTAATTGCAATACCTTGTATTAAAAACGTAAATATTTTCAACAAAATATTTCATACATTTTTATTTAATTCTAAGGTCAATATCATCAGTCAATGCAAAAACACAGGTGTTTATTTTTTTGTCGGCGTAGTCATCCCTTTATTATTCGCGCTAAGAGTGAATCTGCTTCGAACGCGAGCGACGTTGCCGGATTGTCAATAATTTACTTAATATGTTTTAGGGATTTTCTTGGTTATTAAGGCCTACTGACCATAGTGTATAAGAGTTTTTTGTTTAATTTGGTGTATACTACCTCCACCTAAAATATATGCACTCAAACTATTTACACCATGTACATGAAAAACTATAAGTTATGGTTAGAAGTCTGACATTTGCATGTACGGTATGTCTCATTTGATGCTGATTGCTGACACATTAATTGGTATTGGCAGAGAAATAGTCATTTTTGACATAAAAATGTCAAAACATTGGTGACATTTTCCAAATTTTTGGCAGTTTTGACATTCCTGACATTTTTAACTATTATTTTTGGCATTTTTGACATTTTTGACGTATTTGTCATTTTCAGTTATTTCTGTTGGTGAATTTATCATTCTTAACATGTCGCCGCTTCACCTATAATTAATCAAATAGTGTACACTTTTGAGTCCAAACCCCCTTCAAAAATTCAATGTTGGCACAATAACGAACAATCTCTCTTTTCATTTATTTATCAATTCACATGCAATGAATAAATACTCCTCATAACATTTATGAAGTATTTTATATTTTGTTCCCTAAAAATTACTGAAACCCATTCCTCCCCTGTTCTATATAGTCTATATTAATTTAAAGAATTAATATCATAATTCTTATACAAGTATTATTTTCGGTTCCCGAGAAAGTAGTGTTTTTTTCCTAAAAAACATCACACTTGCTCCCTATAGGATGTTTCAGTTTTTGCACATTGACAAATCAGGATTACTTCATTTAAAAAATGAAACAACCTCTTAATTCTTATGACTGCATTAGTTCCCGAAAAATATATATTTTTAAAAAACGTGTCCCTGCCTGTTCCCCATGAGATAATTGAGCAACACGATCCAACTCTTTTTTTTTTGATCAGAGAAAAAATGGTATATACACCAATTTTCACGCCTATGTCACTTTTTGTTGCCAATAGAAAACCTACAGCCAGACATTACTCCGTACAATAAACAAAGAATTTATATATCTACATATTGTAATGTTTTT
This sequence comes from Octodonta nipae, assembly GCA_034190945.1. Taxonomy (NCBI): domain Eukaryota; kingdom Metazoa; phylum Arthropoda; class Insecta; order Coleoptera; family Chrysomelidae; genus Octodonta; species Octodonta nipae. The sequence goes on along the minus strand of CM067218.1, from coordinate 20,594,935 downwards.
ATTTTACATTCTGGGCTCGTCTGTTGTTTACTAAATCTTTTCTTCGGCTTCTTGCATTTATATATTTCTGCTCAGAAGGCTCTAGACCATATAGCTGCCGAGAATTCATGAATTATGGAACATTCGAAGACTTTACCAGCGCTAGCAGCAGACCTCGACACGCCCGACAGAATCAGGGAGGTAGTCTCTCCCTGATTCCGCAACATACAGGATGAATGCCCGTCACAATGATTCTACGAAATATCGTATAAATGACCGTCAAAATATTAGTATAGCTTAGTTGATAACTGATTCCTCTCGGGATTGATGGTAAAATGACGAAGTTTCCGCCGAATCATATCTGGTGCATCAGTTCAGTTCTCATAATTCTCTAATATTCTATTCATCAAAGTCAGGAGTCATTGTCTGTTACTGTAGGTTTGTTAAATGAATAGACTTTCCTCACAACTTATAAGTATACATAATATACAATTCAGTTGTCTGTAGCCAGTAAGAGAAGTTGACTAAATTATGAAGCTGCAGTTCTATTAGAGCACCTATGCGAAAGATTATCTGTAAGAGACCACTCGTAATCTAGGTAATTTTTCTACTCGCCTTACTACACTTTGACTCTTCGAAAAATTGCAAATACATATAACGAAGAGAACTGATCAATCATCAACGAACAGGAATAATAAGATTCAGCCTGTTGATGTCTGCAGTACTCAAACCTGGATCGGAACTAAAGCAGTGATAAGCTGAACCAAAACAACAACAAAGAAGCGTGCAGACTTTCTGTCTGTTTATGCCTCTTCCATAACTTTAATAATTCAGTGGCTAAACACTTATAATTAATTCCCTGTTTTCCATCTGCCGTATAAACCAAACAACGCAGAATACATCCCCAAATTCATTAAAAACATCGCGCAAATCGAGGTATAAGATTTCTCTGACAGAATAAATGTTTAAACCTTCCCCAGCAACACTGAGTGAACTGTAAAGCAATCGATCAGCCTATATATTTACGAGTGTTCATCCGCGTATTCTTAACGCAAACATCCCTCCAGAGACGAGGGGGTGGAACTTACCCTAAGGCTGTACATGAAATATTAAAACGTTCTTGTATGCCTATTACATGTACCGACGTCGGGGCATCGCCTTTGGAAAATAATATCGATGTAAATGATCTTTGATAGGGAGGAATTTAAGAAAATTTATTGCTGGACAGGGACGATCAAATGACGACGGCTGCTGCTTTCTGGGAAGTACAGAAGAAAATTATTGAAATTCTTTGGGGAAGTAATAAATGTGTCAGAAAATTTCCTTTCATATTTCATTCGTTTTTACCATTTATATCGCGTAATTGAATACTGGGTGTCTTACGATAAATTTTTATTACAATGATTAAATTTTTGTTTCTGAAATTCGAGAATTTATGTTAAGGATTGTCTAATTTTACGACAGGAAAATGTCAAGGGAAATGAAGACATTTTTAAAAACTCTACTCGGTTACAGAAGATGGCAGTTAACTGTGTAATGGTGTGAAAGATTTTTTTGAAAATCGAGTATATCAAATACTCGATTTGCTCATGCAACTGGTTATTTGTCAATTAATTATTTCGCTTTCAGTTATAGTATTTTAGCTCTTTAAAAATTAGATATACTGAATTTAGTGTAAATCTACGACCGAATTGAATTTTGTAATATTTAAAATATCTAAAACGAAGCAATTTTTGAAATCACCAGGCTAGATTGGGGATGAGAACTAGATCTAAATTTGTTAATTTAATAATTTGGTCAAGTGCGAGTTGGACTCGCATACTAAGGGTTCCGTACCACCTTAAAGATTCTAATATTCCAAGCAGGGAATGAGTGCATTTTCTTATATTTGCCCTAATATATGTTAAAGAAAGCGTTTAAAATTTCTAAAAAAGATATACACTTTCATTTTCCACACATACACTTTTTATTTTATCAGAATTCGCTTGATTTTTAAAAGAATACATATGTATTTAATTTTCTAATTTGGCCCTCAAAAATTAACATTAGAGTTTTATTTTACTAATAAACTTTCAGGGAAGCCTTTTATAATCTACTGTCTTAATTTTAAGGCTCTACAGATGGGAAGATATAGCGCAAAATATGTCAAGTTTTAAATTATAAATTATTAAATGTATTATTCAAATTATTTAAAAATACTAATAAAATATATATTTCAAAATTTAAATAGTGTAGTTTCTAAGGTGGGAATTAAGTCGATGTTTAATATTTTTGTTAATATCTTTTAAACAAATGATTTAAAAATATGATATATTTGTAATTCATATAATGAGCCTTTTATCTGATATGATTTGAAAATTGAATTTTTATTTTCCACTTAATTGTATAATTTGTCCCTAAAATTAGTATCTTGTAAACAATTAATTTTAAAAATATAAAAACCCTTTCATTTGATGTATTGTATGATGCGTTTAATTCTATAATTTGACCCCCAATATTAATATTATGGAAAAAATAAAAAATATATATTAGTATTGGTCATAATGAGCCCTTAATTTGATATATTACTTGATCAGTTAGAAACAATTATAATTTTTTATTTTCCATTTCATTCTATAATTTGCCCCTCAAAATGAATATTAGGGGTTTCTCCTTATTTTTCCAGTAAAATTTAGGTGAGGTGCTATACCCGTATTTTTTTTCAAAATTTCACAGCTTATGGTTTCGGTGATAAGAGGGGGGGATGGGTATTTTTTTTTATTTTTGTTAATATGTTTTAATTAATTTATTTTAAAAATATGGAAAATATATTTTTGTTTTTGTCATAATGAGCCCTTTCATTTGATATATAACATGATGGGTTAGAAGCAATTTTAATTTTATATTTTCCATTTAATTCTGTAATTTGCCCCCCAAAATTAAAAGTAGAGGTTTCTCCTTATTTTTCCAGTAAACTTCAGATCATACCCTATACCTCTATTTTTTTCAAAACTTTACGTTTTATAGTTTCGGAAATAAAGGAGGGGGAAGGGGTAAATTTTGGTATATTTTCGTTAATATATTTTTAATTATTATTTTTTTAAATATGAAAAAATATATTTGTGTTCCTCAGAATAGGACCTTTCATTTGATATATTACATATATTACAATTTTTTATATTTAATTTTTTTTTTAATTCTATAATTTGCCCTCCAAAATTAATATTACTCGTTTCTCCTTATATTTCCTGTAAAGTTTGGGCAACGATCTATATTTCATATTTTTTTAAAAATTTTAGGTTCAGTAGTTTCGGAGATCAAGGAGGGAACGGTCTTTTTTTAATTTTTCCCCCCATAAGTACCCATAGAATGAAAATTTGTTCATTTACGATATGTACTCCTGATCGGGTCACCAAACTATACATTGATACCAAATTTCAACTTCTTCCGTCCAGTAGTTTAGGAGAAAACTGCTGTGATGTGACAGAGGCAGAAATCCGGAGTGATATTATAAGGGTATACCTGTATATGCGGAACCCTAAAAATGACGATAAAAGCGGCGTCATTGAGACTGAACGATAAAACGAAAGTTTCTTACGAAATACACGTCCCGTTTCTTCTAATTTTGTCGTTCTTTGTCTTTCTTAGTAATATACATAAATTTCAAGAAAAATAAAGTAACTGTCGCTATTTTGTTACGACTCAAGTATTAACCTAACGTTTAATTTAGTTCTTCATTTAAATATTGCAATAAACTGCTTGGGTTCAAAGTTAATTAAATTAAAAAATACTCATATACACTTTCTAGAACTTTTAATCGCATGTAAACATAAACAATTTTCTGCAGCTGATTTAATACAATAACTTCGAAATCATAACAATAGGTAAGCTCTACTAACTAACTCCTGAAATTAATTTCGCCCTATATAGCGTACGCCGAATTCTCTGGTCGTTCTACCTTTGTTTGCACAGCGTCCAGATACACAGTTTTTGCCCCATTCGAACCTTCTGGTTCTTCTTTTTAACTATTCCAGCGATTGAAGTTTAATTGGATCAATAATGCTTTACCTTGCTTTAGTCAGGGACGGCGTAGATAAATTTAATAACAATATAATTGCACAAGAGCATATGGTGTGTATGTTATTTTTTAATTAAAAATGGCTATATTGCAATAACTCCAACACATTTCAACTTTTTTAGTATTGTGGCAATATTACAATGATGTCTCTTTAATTATAATGTATTAAATTATAGGAGCATTATTTAAGTAGACATCAAAGCATCTCCAGACGATTCTTCAAAATAGCTGCTGTAATATAGTTTAATCTAATACATATTGAAACAATTATCTATTTTACAAGTATCAAGTTTACAAATGTAAACATATTTATCGTTAGATGATTACTTTTTGCAATATCCTCTAGCTTACCTAACAGAGATTAATTTATTTTTTAAGAAATATTTATTCTAACTATGTGTGGTATGTATACAAAAACGCCCTGTACGTGCTATTAGTTCATTTGAGGCAGGTTTACGACCAATTCATGAGAAATCAGATTTATAACGCGATGAGAGAGCTGAGAATACCAAGCAATATAATCTAACTCACGGAAATGACGCTAGAACAAACTATAATCGAGGTAGCATTGAAGGGCCAACAGTCAGCTACTTTTGTGAAGTGGAGGAGGGACTTACACACGGGGACCCCATATCATCAAACTCTGTTTAACTTGATACTGCAATTATAAGAAGAAGTGGGGTTAAAACAAAAGGAACAATGTTCAAGGAGGAGCATCAATGCCTAGCCTTTGCGGATAACGTAACTATAATTGCAAAAAATAAAAAAGAATTAATAAGGATGATAGGAAGAATATGGACGGAGGCGAAGAAGTTTGGTTTAAAAATAAATCAAGAGAAAACAACATATATGGTAATGGAAGCTATGGAGACAAACAGAATCAGAATTGAAGGTAGAAATAGATGAAGAAACATATAGTTTCAGGAGGGTGAGGGATTTTACATATTGGGGGCTCAAAGTCGAAGAAAATGGAAGAGAGGACGTGGAGGTTAAAACAAGAATAGCAAAGGGAAGAAGGAAGTATGAAATGTTGAGGGTTTTGATGAAATCCACTTTTGTCTCAAGATAAAACAAAAAAAAGGGTATATAAAATAGTAATTCGAGCGACAGTTACATACGGAGTTATTAGAAAAACAGAAAAAGATGATCGAACGATTGGAAATGAATATGTTAAGAAACATTTACAGAGGCATTAGAACGGAATGCTGGTGAAGAAGGAGAAAAATGAAGAGCTAGAGAACATATATGGGAGTCCAAAATATCTAGTTTTGTAAGAGCCCATAGACTTAGATGGCAAGGGAGCAGGATGCCAAAAATAATCATAAATAGAAAACCGATAAGAGCGAAAAGAAAAGGACGACCTCGGAGAAGATGGTTGGGTAATGTAACAGAAGCTCTGATGAGCTTGGGCATAGAGCAATGGAAAGCCATGGCTGCCAACAGAAATAAATAGAGGCGTATAGTTAAGGAATCCCTATATATATTCTAAATAAAATAAATAGGAAAATGTTTACATAAAATGTAATTCATGCCCTAGGCCTTCAGGTCCTGTTGTTATAAGATATATCATTTCATAAATAAAACAAAATTGTATTCTTTCGTTCGCAATTGAAAAGGTATTTTTAATTTCAATATAGGGAAATTCAGAGACCCTCTAAGGATGGAGGCATTATCAACAAACTTTACTTACCACATTCACTCAGCCCTGTGGGAAACCTTTATCAGCCAGAACCAGATCTCCATCTTCCAAAAAAAAATCAAGATGAGACTATAATAGTTTAAGACTCACTTTTTCAACCTTAGAGTTCAAGCAGAACCCATCAGGTATAATTTCGACCTAAAGTTTTCCAGTTAACTCTTTTTATAATTTGAATAACACAGAACTTGATTATGTAAATTTGATGGAAACTCAACTAACTAAACTCTGTATAATCTATTATCACTCTTGAGGCACAGTATATTTCAATATATAACATTCTGGTATAGTGTTTTTGTTTATAGGCACTATATTTTGGGGTTGAGTGGTAGTTACGTTTACGTGCTCGGATATTAAGAATCCTTTGAAGTCCTGGTTAACCTCGCTACCAGCAGCTTTTTGTTGAAACCTGTATGATTTTAATTCCAGTTTTGAATCCAAGCTATTTCTCCGAGACTCCCAGAAAGTATGACAAAAATACTTTACGCTGTTCTTCTGCTTCAGTGGGAGTGGTATTCACCAGCTGAGATTTTCGAATTGTACTCTTATTGAAAAACAAATGATAACCGTTATGTCAAAGAATTCAAACTCCAGATAACGAAACCATTAACAACATCCCACTACCTACTTAGAGTTGTCCAAAATTCAAGCAGAACATTCATCTTAGGACCATTGTCAGTTCAGTTCAATCTCCTGTCCAAGAATTATAAAAGCATCTGACCAAAACTTGAAACCGATATCGGGCAAGCATCCTCAAATATTAAGAATTGTTTTTCTTACAAGTAACACTAAATTCTCTTAAAACTAACCATAACCAGTTCATTTCGGTGATGATATACATTCATTATAGCAATAAAACAGTGTCTGTATAACAGCAGTTAACGTACTTATGAAAATAATAACCAGCTCAGCGGAACTTCTCCATTTTATTTTCGTCATTTTTTGTACAAGAAACTTCGATCGCATCTCTCACCACTAAGCGAACAAAAAGCCACTTCTCATCTTGAATTCGCTTTTCGGAAAAACAAGTTTCTAACTTTTCCCAACAAGAAACTCGAGAAAGAAATCGACTGGAGAGTGACGTCGATGGTTTCCACTTCTAAGTCCGAAACTCTCTCGTCACCGACTATAATTTGTCTAGCCTAACGAAGTCTGACATGGTGAAGTTATTAATTACAGATGAAATCATTACAACTCGAAAAAGTGGAGGAAGAAAAATAGTTGCCGACAGCTCAAAAGAAAGTAAAGCTATCAGAAACAGGCCTAATGGCATATACGAGGCCGGTGATTAGTAAATGTCAACAGGGCAACCAGAAATTTTAGTGTTAACTACAAATAAATTGAAAGAGAAATATCGCTCTCTTCTAAACAGATACTTGAAACATTTTAAAATGTTTATTTTTTGATGCGGAAGCTTCCAACATGATGTGAGAATTTTCCCACAACTCGACCACGATCTGTGAAGGATATGTACAGCGGTCTGCAAAAATTGTGCGTACTGTTTATTTTATAGGAAAAGGCTTCTTAGATGAAATAAGAATTATTTGCCACCTTGACTATGAGTAAATCCCTGGAACGTATGCAAAGAGGGGCGACTTTTAAAACGCAACAGAGAAACAAAAATTTTAATGTCAAATACAGATGTGTTGAAAGAGCGATATAGCCGGCTTAAAAAACATGTGAAAATGTTTCTGTTTTGATTTGACAACTTAGTTCATACACAGAGTGATAATTGTCCGACAACTTGACCTCGATCAAATCCATGGAGAGTAAGTAAAGAGGAGTGCAGAAATTGTGCATGACTTGCAAATGTCAACTGGGAATACAAATTTTAGTGTTAAATACAAATGAATTGAAATAGATATATCACTCTATTCAAAAAAAGCAGATACTTGAAACTTTTTAAAATCTTCCATTTTTGATTCAAGGGCAGATAGTGTGCATAAAGTCAAGTCCTTAAACAAGTATAAAAATATATAAAAATTTTTGAAATGACACTTTGTTTTCAAAAGTATTGAACTAAAGAATAAAAGATATTATTTACTCGTAAAAGTTGTGTGTAGTACGTACTTAATATATTTACATAAATATAACATGTAAACATTTTGTATATAGAAGACGCGAGATGTAAACACCGACATCTAGGAGTTTCGGGGAAACTAGAACATAGAGGTTCCGAACCTGGAGTCGTTCCATGTAATTGCTGTTACCAGTAACTTCTAGGCTAGAATGTCACAATGAAATTTTCAGGTTAACTTCACCTGTCAGAGATATTGAATACTCTCTTCGAGGTGTCATTCTACTTTACACCTCGAAGAGAGTATTCAATATCTCTGCAATTTGAAAATCTGCTTTTGTTAGATCACAGAATCTTAAGCGTAAACTGGGACTTTTCTTGATATTTTTCTATGAACCAACTTTGTAAGTCACCAACTCGAAGTCCGTAACTAATATGTTCGATATATTATTTTCCACTCGACGAAGGGAGGTAACGAGGATTTACTTTGTAATAAAATATTTTCAATTTTTCATTACACACCCTATTCATTCTAAGGACCGACATACCTGGTTGCGGTCTTTCGGTATATCGCTGAAAATCTTGAGTTCGTTCAGCGTTCCTGTGGCACAAATGGAACAGTTATACGTATCCACTTTTTCCCCAATTTGAATACTCTTCCATATTTTAATGAATTGAAAACCTGCTCTAACAACTAGATTATTTAAATCATATCACATTTATTTTGAAAAATGTTAAGCTCTTAAAGTATAGAACCGAATGAATAATAAAGTTTTGGCAGAGAAATACATAGCGATGGCAATAAACACGCGATTGTATTTCACAGAAGAAGGGATTCCGCCACTTCAGTGTGGAAAAATTTTCAAGGTCACTTACCCTCAGTTAATTACAATGATTACCTCAGGACTTGTTGGCAGCTGTTGAACGCTATAGGACGGTCAGCACGGGACATTGTTGATGTTGACAGGTGACGTATGCCATAGGGCGGTCAGCATGGAGCGTTGACAGGTGACTTGCGTCATAGGACGGATGGTCGGCAACTAAGTGAAAAACTGTTTTTTTTTTCAATAATTTACATTTTCTGTCATCCAAAGATGTTATACATGATTAATGTGCTATTCAATGACGTATAAATCCAATATGGCGGCCATAAAAAATAGCAAAGGTGGCGATGGTTGCAGAAAATCTAGAGGGCCTAGAAAAAATACGTTAACGTTAACTGATAGGCCGTAACTGCTAACACAACACTATCGAATTTTATCAAAATTGTAATTGTTTAGAATATAGCGAATTTCCTGCTTGGGGTTGGAATAACTACACTTTTTTCTCATTTAAGCCAGCCTGTATCTCTTGCCATTTCGGAAATAGCCATCTAGTTGCTTTTATTTGGGACACATGTTATATGTTTCATATTTTCGTCTTGACGGCAGTTTATGTGCAATTCCTTTTATTCCATAAAATGTTCATTGTTGTGTAATTCACAAAGTTCCTCAAATATTTTATAACCGACGCACACACGTTTTTCAAATTACACCCAAATTCATTAAGCTAATGTCATTCCAAATTTACTATCCGAAATGAAAAATCGTATGTTCAGGTAAAAAAATTCGAATTAGATTCAGGCACACAATTCTAATGTTCCTTTTTTATCTTATCGTCCGACGACCAATTTTTCTCTCCTCTCATTCCTAGTGGAGAGCAACTCGAAACAAATCAAACTTCCTGCCCAAAACAGCCACTCAATTACATCGATATTTATGTATGAATGTGACATTTATAAATGTTCGGCCCCGCATGAACCATTAGCCGCATGTTTCTGATAGACTTCTTTTCGGTGTAGTGTCGCCGACAATTTTTCTTATTTCCTTGTAATGATTTCTGGGATAATTAATAATCGTTGGGACGTCGTTCTTCGTTAGGAACCGAAGAATGAAAAATCGTCAACCGCGTGAAAGATTACGAGGAGGAGTCTTGATCATGATCATTAGTGTTACATCTAATTTGTTTGATTCATTATTACGACGGTGATGCTATATTGAAGAAAAAGTTCATTTGTCAGTAATGTAATATATCAAAATAATGAAGCCGCTATGATAAGCTGTCATCCAGCAGATAAAGAAGGCTTAACAAGTTATCAAGAAATCCAAATTAAATTATAAATTCTGGAGTGGTATTATTTAATATAAACTCGGGCTTATATTGAGTTTACCACGAACAACATCTGTACCTTAAGGTTGAATTCAATAAAGATTACATTCATCTTTTTTATAAGGTGCCTTTACATCATATAAACGTAAACCCTTTTTGGTCTTTCCCAAAATTTACAAAGTCAAAGTTAGCCTGAAAACCTCAGTGAAAAGCTTAATATTAATTTTGGGAGGCAAATAAAAGAGAGAGGGAAATAAATAAACAATGTTTAAATTTTTACAATTTTATTTTTTATTCATTTATAAATATTAAAATTTTATTTTAATTTTCGTATTGCCTTAATATGCAAAATACATTTTAATTATAATTTAATGTACTATTTTTTTTATTTAAACTTTGATTTACTATTTTATTTTCCAATTATTGGATTATCGTATAATAAATTGCTATTTAAATAAATTATTTTCCCTTCTTACTTAAATGCTATGTGAATTAAATACTAATTTATTATATTTTTAACTACAATTCCTATGACGTGTTTCCCATATCTATTTCATTGGGAGCATCCCTAAATTACATAAGACACATTTTGTCGCTCATCTATCCCCACCCACCCCTACGCAAGAAACTGTAAGACCCATCATGCCTTACGTAAGATATTTCTTTTTTCGAAACTCTTCATTATGAGTTTAACAAGATTTACATTATTTAATATATCCATTATAATCAATATACAAAATATACAGTATCTATCTAACTATCTCCCAATATTAATACAGTAATATACTTCTACTAATGTAACCAATTTTTATTATTAATGGATGTTTAAAATTATAAAATCCACAGCATATATATATATATATATATATATATATATATATATATATATATACAGGGTTTAAATAGTTTGACTGCATATATTTTAGGTGCAGATAGTACCCACCAAACAAAACAAAAAACTCTTTTAACACTATGGTCTAAAGGCCTTAATAAGCAAGAAAATTTGAAATACATGTTAAGTAAATTATTGTCAATGTGGCAAAGTCGCGCTAAAAATAAGATTTGCTTGTAGCGTGAATAATAAAGGAATGAGTCACCACAAAAAAATGAACACCTGTTATTTTTTTGTATTAAATAATTTCATAGTTTCGAGTGCCGGTAGATTTATTTAGGTACATAAAATTTTATTGTCTTCTAAACGTGGTTTGTGGCATATTCTTGATTACTTTTATGTTTTTTTTGGGGAATAACACCACATAAAAGTAATCATAAAATTTTATGAAATATTATTTTCAAAAATGTACCCTTTTAATATCTATGTATTGAAATGAATATTTATATTTGGCGATTTATTTTATGCATCAAGTTGAAGAAGGGAGGATACAAAGTTGTTTACATTATGATACAAAAATAATGCGATACAAACTATATTAAACAAAACATTTCTTATATGTAGTTCTTTTATGTGTTAAATTCTTCGAGAAATAATTGTTACTAAGAAATTAATATTACTTATCTTAGACAAATAAAAACGTTTGACCTGCAGGATGTCATTGTATGATTGTCACTGTTTGTCACAAAATAATACACTCGAACTCACAATTCACAACAGATTTTAATTATTTTTCCAATTTATATTTTAAAATGAAAATCAAATAACTTACGCTATGTCGAATGTCAGGCAAAAATCACTTTCACTTTCTTAAAAGAACCGGGCAGCAAAAAAGCATTCATGGCAGCGGCTAGCTGTAGTACTGAGTATATGCTATGTTGCCACATCTGATCGGAGAAACGTAGGGCAAATTATAATAGAATATTTAGAGATTAAATAATAATTTTCTTTGTTAATACAGTTATTAAAGATGTATACGCTATTGAGTATTTACATATTTAGCTTTACAATAATTTTGAAGCAGGAAATAATCTATTATTCACTGTAATAAAGGCTACAGAACTTCTAACTTTTTCATTTTTTTTTGGCAAAACTATAGTGTATTTCTGAAAATGTTATAAAGCTTTTTGATTTGTTTTGACCTGAAGTATTGATCCTCAAAATCTTTGCACTCAAACCGTTTACACGCTGTATATATATATATATATATATATATATATATATATATATATATATATATATTTTATATTCACTTTTATTCAATTCACTTTTTAAAAAAAATTATTTATTTAGAAACATACAATATTAAAAGTGAACAATTAAAATAATTAAAGTACTTGAATAACTTAATGCTATAAATGATATTATTTGAATGACAACACGAGAACGTTTCCAGTTGCTTTTATAACATTAACAAAAGTGCTGATGCAAGTCAGCGTTTTTACTGGTTAAACGGACTCGTGTAGGTTTCCGGGAAGTTGTTTGCATATAATTCAAGATGTAATTTGATATCCCTGAGAATTCACGTACGCTTTAAATTCCGTTGACTTCTCGACTGTGTGAATTAAGTGCTGATATATTTTGCATATAACAACTCCCCTTACATATCAAAAGTTGATGCTATAACATCAACTTTTAGGAACAGAAACATAAAATAGTATAAAATGATGTTTGAATGGTATGAATAATAAGTAATAAGTGTATAAAATATGAATAAAATAAAGTAATAGGTAAAAATCAAATTAATATTTGTAAAATAAAATCAAAATATGTTAAAATAAATGAGCAATAAAATAATACGAGTAATAATTAAATGCTTAACCTAAACATATCAAAATAAAATATAAAGTAAAAGGAAATGTGAATAAAAATAATGTGTAGAAAAATAAAAAGTTAATGATATAAATTAATATTAAAAATGGTGTTTTTAGAGAACATAAAGGGTATACCTAAACTTGCGTCTCTAACCTTTGTTCTGTTTTCAAAACAGGCCTAAGCTTGGGGAAGAATTTGAGTCTTGGCTGAGGCACTGAAGTCTGGTCAGGATTGCAGTCCTTTGGAGGTTTTACCATCCTCTTTTTGACAGCTTGGAAGGTGATGAGTGCTGCTATGATCATGAGAGCAGCTATGGTTGTATAGGTAAACCAAGAGATATTTTTGGTTACAAACGGCTGGTTTATGAGACCATCGAGGTCTCTGGAATATTGTTCCAATTTGTGATTTGCTACGTATAATTCTTCTACGTTAAGCGTGTTCAGCTTCAGGGGCTGAAGTTCAGGAATTATAATTTTTTCTGGCACTGCGTCGCAACAGTTGAACGGCACTGTTACTGGTTGGAAGGTTTCTAGAACATCGGTTTGTTTACCAGATTCGGCTTGAACTTTTGTAATTCCTATAAACGCACTACACTCTGATTGAAGAGTCAATATGGAGTTGAGAGAGATTGTAAGAGTTTTTGGCTTTGTTTGAGCGCAATTCACTGTAACACTTATGGGTTCAGAAGTAATTATGAGCCATGTATTGGGTTCTAGTTTTTGAACGTTGTATCCTTGAGTGAATATTAGTGAGCTTTTACAGTTGTCGGGTACCTTCTGGACATTCTTTAGAAGTTGAGCTTCACATAACGCGTTTGTGTCAATAGGATATGCGTAAAGTTCAGAGCACAGTTTCTTACGAGTGGATGACGGTTTACACGCACTTAACTCTTTGATCGGAATAAACATTAAAGAATCATCATTCTTTGCAAGATATTTTTGAGTGAAGGATAGCATATGATGTAAACCTGTTCTTTCATCGTATATAGGGATAGGATATAAATGAAAGACTGTGTAAGGATGTTGTTCGACTAAAGGGATTCTTAACACAAATATAAGATCGGTATATGTTTGAAATGCCTCTAGTTCAATAATTTCCAGATATTGTGCGATGCTCGAGTACTTTACAGCCAATGGAAGGTTACTTTTGACTAAATTTTGCGATACTTCCTGTAATGAGGTAATAAGATGTTCTGGTGTTAAAATTGAAGAGTGAATTATTTTCAGACGCGCGAATGTGATAGAATTTAAAACATCATTCAAATTATCTTCTAAGTAGAGATAATTCTCCATAAGTTTTTCACACATTTCAAGTAGTGCGAGTTTTGATTCGACGTAGGCGACCTTATCATTAATTTTTCCGATAGTGTTTTCCAGCTTTATCATGTTATCGTTAAAAAGTTTCTCGTCAATTCTAAGATTTTGGATAGTTTCGTTGAAGTTTTTAATTACGGATGTGGTGACACTTATTTGGTTTTTTTGTAAGTTCTCAATTTGAAGTTGGCCTTGATTTAAGCGGTTTATGCTTTCGGTAAAGTATTTTCCGTCGGCGGCATCTAAATTGCCGGTGATTGCCTTAAAAAGGGTACCTGCCCCATCAAGTATACCTCGTTTGTGTCTTTTAGTGTCCATGTGAATGTCAGTAAATTTCTGTTTGATTGAGTTAGAAATTTGATTGAGAAGATTAATGTGGGTTTGTACGTCTGCGCGAAAGTAGTTCATAGCAAAAGAATTGAAGTTAACAGTTTTTACAAGAGTTTGTAATATTCTGTTATTTGTTGTAAATACTTGTTCTAGTGTAGAAATGTTTCTGTGTACTAAAAGTGTCCATTTATCATTGGATACAGTTATTTCTGCTTCGTTATGGAAGTAGATACCTAAAGTATTGTTTATTGGTTGTATTTGAAATTGGGGTACTGCTGACCCGAACAGCAGGCAAAACCTGAAACAGAAATTAACTTTCTGAGAACGGTTTCATTCGGTCGAAATTAACTTTTGATTTTTGGTTAGTTTTAGGGTTTAGTACTGTTGCGGAGTTTCTGTGAATCTCCAGGATTTCGAAAGGACCATTGAATTTATTTTGGAGTTTGTCCTTGATCTGGGATTCTTTAATATAGACTTTATCGCCTATTTGATAGTTAGGGAGATTTTCAGAAACGTGTTCATCAAATCTGACTTTCGCTTTATGTTTTTGGATTTCCGTTCTTTCGCGAGCAATTTTATAATAGTGAGAGATACGATTGTTGAGATCTCTGATGTACTTAGTTAGTGGTTGTAGAGAGTTTCTGGAGTCCTACTCGAAGTATGTCCATAAACAAGTTCGTAAGGGGTGAATCCATGAGTTTTGTTTACAGAATTGTTATATGCAATGATTGCATAAGGGAGGATGTTAAAAGGGTGTTCGTCAGGATTTTCTAGTTTATGGATTCTAATCATCTCTAATAGGGTCGAGTGGAATCGTTCTAATGAACCATTTGACTGGGGATGTCCCACACTAGAATAAGATAGTTTGATGTCAAATAGTTTACACAAATCTCTCATTAGTGTGTTGTCGAATTCCCTGCCATAATCACAATGTATCCGTAATGGAGTACCGAAGTGTTGGAAATAGAGTAGTAAGGTACTAACAACGGTTTTTGCGGATTTGTCGGTTATGGGGTAGGCATGAGAGAATTTTGTTAGTTCGTCCCTGATAGTCAATGCGTAGTTTTTTGTCGGGACTTCTAGAATATCGATGTTGACGCGTTCAAAGGGTGTCCGTGGGGTTTCAGTAATGACAAGTGGGCTGTCGAGATTTTTCCGGTAAACTTTTGCTCTCTGGCAAGATTGAGAGTTTTTGATAAAATTGTCAACGTCCTTAGTCAGTCCTTGCCAATTGTATTTTTCTTTTATTCTGCGGATAGTTTCATTGATACCACGGTGTATACTATTTTTGCCGTTATGGAATTGGTCGAGGATGATGGGTATTTGGTCTTTCTCAACCGTTTGGACGATATTTTGGCAAACTTTCCATTTGATATCAATTTCGGAAAAGATAAACGAAAGCATTTCCAAAATGGGCAGTTCAATGTTATTCTCAACACAGAATACTTCATTTTCAGTAAACACATCTCTACTATTATACCGAGATGCGAAAAGAATCTCGTTGACTATTTCTGGGTCAGAAGGGAGAGGGACGATGTAATAGCGTCTTTTTCTGACACTTTTGCTTGCAAAGACATTTACTCTAGGGGTACGGAAATCAGCATTTTCCTCAAAAATGTCTTCGATGATGTCATGGTGAAAATTTTTCATGAGAGAGCCTTGGGGAAATACTAGGATGTTTTTGTTTCCTCGGTCTAGGAGTTGGCAATTAGAAAATTGAATTTTATCGTAATCTATGAGAGAGACGGTTTGATATCGCTCGACAAAAGTTTTAAATTCTTCGGAGATTTGTTGAAGATTAATGGGACTTCTCGTCTGGGGTTCTTGTGAGTCATCGTCAGTTTCGTTTGTTGGGAGTACTGTAAATGGTGTTAGATGATTGTTTGCTTGAAATGATATGTATTCATTAAAGTTGTTAACTTTAATGCGAGAGAGCGCGTCGGCGTTTTTATTTACTTTGCCGGGTTTGTAAATTATTTGATAGTCGTACTCCTCGAGCTTAAGGCGCCATCTTGCAAGTCTACTTCCAGGGTCCTTTATAGAAAACAGCCAAGTTAACGGGCGGTGATCGGTCAGAAGTAAAAACTTACGGCCAAAAATTATCGGACGAAAGTGTTTAACCGCCCACACTATTGCAAGGAGTTCTCGTTCTATGGTTGAATACTTAGTTTCAGCATTGCAGAGAGTTCTGGAGGCATAGGCTACGGGTAAATCTTTACCTACGGGGCCTTGAGAGAGCACTGCGCCGATAGCAAATGAACTGGCGTCGGTTGTAAGAATAAATGGCTCTTCAAAATTAGGGTATATGAGTATGGGAGTAGAAGTAAGGGCTCTTTTTAATTCGTCAAAAGATTTGACACATTCTGAATCAAACTGGAAAGGTGTGTCTTTTTGAAGTAATCTTGTCAAAGGTTTTGAAATCTTGGCGAAATTGGGGATGAATCGCCTGTAATAACCAGCTAACCCTAAGAAGGACTTGATATCTTTTGGGTTTTTTGGTTGGGGAAAATTTAAGATACAATCTACCTTTGAGGGGTTAGGCTTCACGCCTTCGGGAGTTATAAGGTGGCCAAGATACGCGACCTCTTTGCGAAGAAACTCGCATTTGTCGGGTTGGATTTTTAGATTGGCTTTTCGCAATCGTTTGAAAACTTCAGAAAGTCGGGCTATGTGCTCATGTATAGTCGGGGAATAAACGATAATGTCGTCCATATAGACTAAACATCTCTCGTTTTGAACACCTAAAAGAATATTATCCATTACCCTTTGGAAGGTGGATGGAGCGTTTTTAAGACCGAAATGGCCATTATCAACTGTGAATGCTGTTTTTTGGATGTCTTTAGTATCGATTTCGATTTGGTGAAACCCGGAAGCTAAGTCGAGGGTGGTGAAGTATTGGCATTTGCCAAGTTGGTCAAGTAAATCCGAAATGTTCGGTAGGGGATATTTGTCGTCAACGGTAAGTTCATTTAATTTACGATAATCGACGACGACACGCCATTTTTGGGTACCAGATGCGTCTAGTTTTTTGGGAACTACCCAAACCGGGGATGACCATGGCGAATTAGACGGACGTATAATGCCTTGGTCAAGCATCTTTGATATCTGACTTTTTACCTCTTGTTTGTGTATTTGGGGGTACCGATATGACTTTGTGAAAGAGGGTTTTGCGTTATTAGTGTCTATCGAATGTTTGATCTCGTTTGTAAAGGTCAGTTGGTCACCTTCTAAATAGAATATGTCAGAATATTCGAGGCAAAGTTGAGAAATAAGTTCGGCTTCCTCCTCGTTCAGATGTTCTAACCGAAGTTGTTCCATAATTGTAGTTTGTCTATCAGGCTGGGTCAAGTTTTGAGAGTAATTTTCAGAAAGAATGTTTACGGAAAAATTGTTTATCGGTTCGAGTTCCAAATTGTCGAAATTAACAGTCTTGGGGATCGCATTTGCATTTAAAACTGAAGTAAGGAATTCGCCTTTTTCATTAATTTTAACAAGGGCACGGGGAAGATAAACTTTTTCTATTTCGGCAGATGATAGGAAAGCATCAGTATTAGTGAGGTTACATTTTAATTTACATATTTGTTCTGTTCGAGGTTCTAAACAGATTGTATTAACCGGGATGCAGTTATTGAAAGTTGAAGGGTTCTGAGTACGCATGACAGTATCATCCGTAACTTTGTAGAGAGGTAAAGTTTTAAAATTAGTGACAAGTTGTTTGCTGTTAAAGTCTATAACGCAGTTATAGTGTTCAAGGAAATCTGAACCCAGTAATCCGTCGAATTCAATGTCGATGTTGCAAATATATACCTTGTGTGGGTCGGCGACATTGAAAGGTACAAGGGTGGATTCGTTGATTAAGATTTTCTGATCGGTGATTCCTTGGATGACTACGTTTTCGGGAAATCGTTGTTTGAAGCGTTGGCAGGTTTCAGGTTTAAAAATTGAAAGTCCTGCACCCGTATCGATAAGAAGTTTATAGGTGTTTGAAGAGTCAGTAATATAAAAGATTCTTTGAGTTGACGGAAAGAAGGGGTCTTACAGAAAGTTCTGTTCTGGGAAGTTGACATTGGGGCTGAAGTCGTCCAGATTCATTGTCTGAATTTGGGTTTGAATTTCTGAAATTTCTTGGTCTGGGGGTTCTGACTGAGTGGGGGTCAAATGAAAATTTACTTGAGAAGAATCAGGTTCAGTATTGAAATATTCTGGTTCATTGTTTTGTTCGAAATCATTAGGGTGATAATCTTGTACGTTTCCGTACTCATCGGGTAAAGAGGTGTAATGATTTTCGTTTTGAGAGTAGTTATAGTCGTTGTGATATGGTCCGAATGGCAGATTGTTCAAGTGATGAGTCTTTGGTTGTTGGCGTTGTTGATGTTTAAAGAAACTCGGGTTCGGTCTGTAATTGCCAGACATTTGGGGTTGTCTACTGGTAGATGGACGAAATTGTTGCTGTGAAAATTGTTGACTGGGATTAACATTTGTAGATTGATTAGCAGGTTGATTGGAAAAATGAGGGCGGTAATTCGAATAGTTCTGATTAGAATTCGGGTTGTGTTGAAATTGTCTCATTCTCAATAAGCATTCGTTGCTTAAATGGCCCATGCGTTTACAAAAAGAGCATTGTTTTGGAGGTGGACCGTTATTTGGTTTACGAGGGGGTTGTTGGAAACTTCTATTACCTGAAAATTTCTGGGTTTCTAAATGTGATAGTTGTAGTTCTCGTTTAATTCTGGAAATGGCAGTGAGAATACTGCACGGGTCGCTAGCGCGAACGAGTTGACCAATTTTGGGCTCTAAACCCGTGAGGAGGCTATTAAGAGCCATTGACTCTATTAAGTCAATCTGTGCTTGTTTTTCTTTGATAGTTAAATTTTGTTTGTTTATAGCTGCTAGCATTTTCGCTTGATGCGTCTGGAGTCTAGCAGAGAACGTGAGAGGGGATTCATTAGGAGTTTGCCGCATTCGTTGCAAGTCCTGTATGAGAGCCGAGAGATCCCGAGGATCTCCAAAATGGTTTTCTAGGAGGGTTTGAATTTCGGCTAGTTGACTAGGGTTTCGCGAATTAATTAACTCAGCCGCTCTACCGCGTAACTTATTTTTGATATGGAGAATTAGCAGTACTTGCTGATTATCCGTTGCCATGCTGTAAGCAGTATTACAGGAGCATATGAAAGTGTTTAAAAATATCGGATTACCATCATACTCAGGAATTATGGCAAATATTTCCGATAGCTTATAGGGTTCTACAGTTGGTGTAGCTGCCTGTCTAGTCGTTGCCATTTTTAAAATTGTATAGATTCGCACAATAAATCGAAATTAAACGTTGAATAAAAGTTTTAAATTGAAATGGTAGAAAATATACGGTTTATCGATTCAGTATTGAGTAATGTTTAATATAGTAATAACAAATTTAAAATAGGAATGTATAAATGGTAGATTAATAATAAACTTGAAATAATGTTTCAAATACTTCGAAATATGTAAGTCAAAGTAATAAAATAATATGATTATGTAAAATATATAGTTTCAATATTATTTAGGAATGTAAGGTTATGAGGAATAAAATATTATATAAATGAAAGAACTGGTGGTCATTCAAAAAATAATTACTTTATGTGATTCTTACGTTATTATTCCTCGCATCGGACTGTTCTCCGCGTCACTTAGCACTGGTTAGCCTGGTTGCGTGTTCCCTTGCTAGTACTTGGTAGTTGTTGTCCTTTTCAAGTAGGTTTTGTCCACAATGATTTAGAAATCTCCACAGTCAGTTAGTATTCACGTGTTCTAACTGTGTTGGACAATCCTACTGACTGCGCCAATTTTATATTCACTTTTATTCAATTCACTTTTTAAAAAAAATTATTTATTTAGAAACATACAATATTAAAAGTGAACAATTAAAATAATTAAAGTACTTGAATAACTTAATGCTATAAATGATATTATTTGAATGACAACACGAGAACGTTTCCAGTTGCTTTTATAACATTAACAAAAGTGCTGATGCAAGTCAGCGTTTTTACTGGTTAAACGGACTCGTGTAGGTTTCCGGGAAGTTGTTTGCATATAATTCAAGATGTAATTTGATATCCCTGAGAAGTCACGTACGCTTTAAATTCCGTTGACTTCTCGACTGTGTGAATTAAGTGCTGATATAGTTTGCATATAACATATATATATATATATATATATATATATATATATATATATATAATATATTTAGGAAAATTCAATACCCAATACCCAATAATTTTTAATACTATATATATATATATATATATATATATATCTACAAAAAAATTCCTTCGAGGGTATTCGAAAAAATTTAACTTTACATGTTTACAACTAAAATATTTTTATATATATTAAAATTTTTGAAAACATAAATCTTTAAGTTGTTTTTACGTTATGTTGTACGTAAATGCATATAAAAATAAAGATTTGGTTATTTTATACAAAATTAAATATAGTAAAAGTTATAACGATATTTATACTTGAAATCGCTTATCAAGTAGCATTTAATTTTTTATAGATATTGATACTACTCAATTTAGCAAATAATGTCATAAACAATGAAAAAATTATATTACATTTTTTTTACGTAAATCCATTTCCAACACCCGTAAATCTTAAGATATTAGCAGACACCCACCCACCCTAATATATCTTACGTAATTTATGGATGTTCCCTTGTTACTTTTTAGCATTTTTAGGCAAACTATAGATTTAGTAAAATAAACAAGATAAATTTTCTAACATAACACTCCTGCTAGAAAAATGCAAGATAAATTAATTTAAATAAGTGTGGGCGAAGGTTTGTAGCAGAGCAGTTAAAGCACACACCTCGAAACTGAGTTGTGTTTGACCTAGTGGGTTCTAATACCACTATGGTTGTGTCTATATAATATGCGTGCATATGGGATTAATTACTTTTTGAAACGTCCTTTAACTTACCTAACAGAAAATAATTTAATTCCTATGAAAAATTTATTATAATTATTGTCATAATTGTGTAAATTCACAAGGTACTCCAACATGATTTTAATAATAATAAATTTGACACACAAACTGAGTCAAACCTGCAAAAACTCTTTTCGTTTGTTTCAAATGAAAACTGTTTTTAATACCAAATATCACATACGAAAATGTTGTGTTTATGCTCTTACAGTAATATGAACTATATGCTCAAAGGTTCCTTGTTGGTGTGCTTTCCACGCTACCTCCAACATTATTTGCTCTTTAATCCGATATTAAGCAATTTAAAAACAGCTATAAAGAAAGTAGAATATTTACTCTAAATTCGAATATTATTTAGAAGTGTTGATGTAATGTATTTACTTTATAATATTAACTTGGTCAGGACACAAATGTATTGGCAGTTTGGTAACTGATAATTGGTAACCACAGTGGTGCGTTCCCGCATTTGTTTAGTGTATTGTGTTCAATTTGATTGAATTACTTCATTGATTTTTACACTTCTGCACCTTTTCTAAAACATTCCGTCGCGCTAATGCTAATTGTAAGTGTGTTTTTGCGTGTAAAATATAGACAGTATTGTGATTCGTGTTTTGGATCCCAAGCTATTAAGACGCTTGGGAGTTTCGTGCAATGTACTCCGAACTTTTCGGTGGCTTTGATTCCGTCTGAAGAGACGCCGCTTTTTGTTGTTTTTTTTGCGTTCCGATTCGCGAGTTTTGAGCTCCATTCGTGACGACCGCTAAACCGCTTTCATTTTGTTTCTTTTGTGTTTACAAAAGCGCATCATTTGTTGTTAAACCCGCATTTTTTTGTATGTTCAATCAATGAACATTACGTCGGTATTTTTTGTGTAACGTGTTGTCCAGACGAAGCTCTAAGAAACTGTTCCTGTTCACGGGGCTAGCCTCAGAAGAAAGAACCACCAAGAAAACACCCTTTGCAGAGCTTCGACGTAAAAGGTTAGTGATTAACTTTTATTTGGTGAATTACTTTACGTGTTTATTGATTGTTCCGCTAAAGGTCCTTCGTCAATTATATACTTGCATTGAACCAGCATTGAACTAAAACCGCAACATCTATTTCATACATTTTTTTGAATATTCTATTATTCTCTCTATGGAATGTGCATCGAAGACATTCCATAACATTTGATCCAAGTACGAGCCGGATGCAATTTGAGTTAATTTAGTGCAAAGATTATCGAATAAATTACATAATTTGGTCCAACTCCGGGCCGGATACATTTGAGTTAATTTCGTGCAAAGTTTAACGATCAAAAAAAAACATTGATTTTTCGTTGCAATTATTGTTGAAAACCGCATTAAATTTTCGTTTCTTTATTTGTTAGAAGAGAAAGCAATTTCGGGATATTCACTCATTCCGTTGGAAATAAAACGCAATTTTCTTGCCGCCTTAAAAACTTAACAAGAGCTCGTTTTGTTTGTTTTGGTTATTTGCTAAATTGTTTTGAATTTATTTGACATTTGGTCAGATATTTTAACAACAGTAAAAAATTGTACATTTTTGGAATAGTATTTTGATTCGTTCTATCGTGTTAGATTTGTTCAGTGGCGTTACAGTGATTTTGATTTATTGTTAAGATGTCAAAAACCGCTGAAAATTTACGTAAATTTAAAAATCATCGACAATCGGAGTTTAGAAGATTAGAAGATATTTATTTTGCTGCCGAGAAAGCCTTAAGAGGTGACGACGTTGAATTGTTTTTTAGCATGATTGATATGGTTGATTCAATTCATTTAGAATTTTTTAAACATCACAATTCCATTGTTGGATTAATTTCAGATGCAACCGATGATTTTGACTTTGAGGATGACATTCGCAATAAATTTGAAAAATTGTTTTATTCAATTAGGTCTATTTTTGCTAAACTGAAATCTGTTCAGAATTCTACGCCACAAAATTTAGTTCGGGAACAGGAAAGTGTTGCTTTGCCGCGAATTGATTTGCCTTCATTTAGTGGAGACATATTGCAATTTGGTACTTTTATTGATTTGTTTGATTCATTAATTCACAATAATGAAAAACTCAGTGCTATGCAGAAGTTCAAATATTTGCAGTTAGCTTTAAAAGGGCCTGCTTTTGAGGCTATTAAGAATTTTAAACTAACACAAAACAATTATGTGAGTGCTTATGAAACACTTTTGAAAAAATTCAAGCGAACTCGTTTAATCGCGGAGTCTCATTGGTCAGCTTTAGAACAATTCCCCCAACTAACTTCAGATAGCCCTTCAGAGGTTCGGAAGTTATTGGATGACTTCAGTGATAATTTGGAAGCACTGAAGAATCTGGGTTTACCAGTAAATCAGTGGGATTTTTGTATTGTTCAGATGATGTTGAAACGAGTTCCAAAGAATTTAGCCGCTAAGTTTGAACTTTACCATGGTACTGTGACCGCTCAAGATGACTTTCCGATCCGTTCGGAAGTTGTTGATTTTTTGTCCAAGCATTGCGATGCCTTTGAATATGTTGAATTATCCCGCAAGGCAAAGCGAAGTGTTGACAAAAGGTTACCATTGAATTCAAAGCAACATTCTTCCCGGTTCACAACATCTTTATTTGTCACTAAGAATAGAAATTGTTTAGTTTGTAAATCCGATCATGCGATTTACAAATGTTCTGAATTCTTGAACAAATCAGTATCCGCGCGGTTTAAGTTTGTTAAAGATTTTAGACTTTGTTTTAATTGCTTAGGCGATTCTCATCAGTCGAATCGCTGTAAATCTTTATCCACTTGCCGCAACTGCAAACAACGTCATCACACATTGCTTCATTTTGTAAATCGTGCTGATTCAGGTATTGGGTCTGAATCTAAAGCTCCCCCCGCAAACCTGGCTTCCACATCTGGTGGATCCAGTGCCATTGATACTGTTGAAAGTCCCGAAACTTCTCTACCGCAGACTTCTTGTCATAGTTCACTTTTGTCATACAATTCAAATGTGTTGTTATCTACCGCTTTAGTTGAGGTATTAGATAAGCACGGTTCTTATCAAGCTTTGCGATGTCTGCTAGATTCTGGTAGCATGACATCATTCATTGCGAGCAAGGCTGTGAAACGCCTTGGCTTCCGACCTATGCCCGCTTCGATTCAAGTCAACGGGCTAGGTTTTATGCAGAGTCCCTCTGCTGAGGGCTCTCTTACCCTTTCTCTTCGCTCTATAGTAAAGCGTGAGTGCAATTTTGTTGTTGATACTATTGTTTTACCCCGCATTTGCAATGATATGCCTGTTGCGCCCATTAACATGGCTAATATGGCATATCTAACCAATTTGAAACTTGCTGATCCTGGTTTCAATAGCCCAGGCGCTATTGACCTTTTGTTAGGTGCCGATATATTCTCTCAAATTTTGTTGGATGGACGCCTTCTGGGAAAGGAAGGTGTTCCTGATGCTATTAACACTGTGTTTGGTTACATCCTTATGGGTAGAGTGTCTTCGAGTTCTGTTAACTCTCACTCTCAGTCGGCCATAAACCCAACTTCGCTTTTTTGTAAAATTGAAGATGTAGTATCATTAGATGATTCACTCCAAAGGTTCTGGACAATTGAAGATGTTCCTACCGCACTGGTTCAGTCCCCTGATGATCTTATCTGCGAAAAAATATTTTCCGAGGGATGCAGGAGATTGGATTCAGGTAGATTCGTTGTGCCTCTTCCTTTTCGAAATACACTTCCTGCTTTTGATGGAATGTATAATCTCGCCGTACAACGTTTCTACTCTTTAGAAAGACGTCTTCTACAGCAACCAGATCTCTACAAACAATATTGTGATTTTCTCAAAGAGTATTTGGAGCTGGATCATATGGAGTTGGTTCCTCATCCATCTACTGCTTCTGATTGTTACTACATACCGCATCGTTGTGTTTTGAAACCTGATAGTAGCACAACCAAACTTCGTGTAGTGTTTAATGCATCCGCTAAGATACCTTATCGGTTATCTTTGAATGATTTTTTGTTTACCGGTCCCAAATTGAAGCAAGACATTATCACTATTTTGTTGACCTTACAGAATTTAGTTTTGCCTCACCTGCTTGCTATAGAAAACTTTTCTAGTTGTGAACTTCACGCATTTGGTGATGCTTCTGAGAAAGGTTATGCCGCTGTTGTTTATTTTGTGTTCGAAACCGCATCTGGATTTCGTCGAAGTTTTTTTGTGTTGTCTAAATCGAAAGTTGCCCCTTTGAAAACTTTGTCACTTCCCAGATTGGAACTGTGTGCTTCAGTTCTTACCGCTAAGTTGGCTCATTATGTTTATGAGCAATTCAATAGTCGTTTGTTGTTCAACGTGATTCGTTGCTGGTCAGATTCCACGGTAGTCCTTTCATGGCTTAGTTCTTCCCCGCACCGTTGGAAGACATTTGTCAGTAATCGAGTTGCTTACATTCAGGAAAAATTTCCTTCTTCGCATTGGTTTTACTCTTGTGATAACCCCGCTGACTTGGGTTCCCGCGGCACTTTGCCATCAGAGTTGTTAGGCAATACACTTTGGTGGAAAGGCCCACAATTGTTGATTACCGCTTGTTTGCCACATGCTTGCTCAGACTCAAGCATGTCACCGCTAGTTATGACTGAAGCCCGTATAGTGGCGCTTCAAGTCACCGCTTCACCAAATTTATTTGGTACTTTGTTAGAAGAACATTCTTCTATTAATCGCATTACCCGCATTATAGCTCATATTTGTCGCTTTGTTGATAACGCCCGCAATCCAGACCGTAGGGGCTCTGGATCATTTTTGGCTGCTGAGTTATATCAGGCTCAGCTTCGCATTGTTCGCTATGTTCAAGATCAACATTTTTC
The DNA here is from genome assembly GCA_034190945.1 of Octodonta nipae. Taxonomy (NCBI): domain Eukaryota; kingdom Metazoa; phylum Arthropoda; class Insecta; order Coleoptera; family Chrysomelidae; genus Octodonta; species Octodonta nipae. Next base: position 20,568,897 of record CM067218.1, on the reverse strand, counting down.
TAAAGAGATTTCCCTTCTTCGAGAACGAAAACTTTTGCCCAAATCGCTTCGTAAACTTTCGCCGTTTCTTGATGAACAGGGAACTCTTAGAGTTGGTAGTAGATTGGCTAATGCTCCATTGCCGTTTGACACTAAATTTCCCGCACTGCTACCAAGTAAAAGTCGTTTGACTAATCTAATTGTCGAAGATTGTCATGTCACCAATCTTCACGCAGGAATCCAAACCGTTCAATTTCTTTTGCAGCAACGATTTTGGATTCTATCCGCAAAGAAAGTAATTCGTAGTGTTAAAGCTCACTTAAGACGTGTCGTTAGAGATCAAATCCTAACCTACGAAGAACTTTCTACTGTATTTGCACAGGTCGAAGCAGTTTTAAACTCGCGACCTATAACCCCTTGTAGCAACGATCCATTGGATCTTACCGCCTTGAGTCCTGGAATGTTTCTTACCATGGAACCTTTAACAGCACCTCCTGAATCTGATTTCTTATCTGTCCCATCTAATCGTCTCAATAGATGGCAGTTACTGAGTCGTTTGCATCAGGCATTCTGGAAACGTTGGTCGCAAGAATATTTACATACTCTTCATCAACGGAGTAAATGGACTGATCCCTCGGAGGTTGTTAAGCCAGGGACTCTTGTTATGTTGAAGCAAGACACTTCACCTCCTTTGAATTGGCCATTAAGGCGCATTATTGACGTACATCCTGGAGGTGATGGTGTTGTACGCGTTGCTACAGTTAGAACTGCAAGTGGTACTTTGAAGCGACCTCTTGTAAAGCTTTGTCCACTGCCAGTGGACCCTTAGTTTTGAAATAAGTAATTCAAGGCTGGCGGAATGGTGCGTTCCCGCATTTGTTTAGTGTATTGTGTTCAATTTGATTGAATTACTTCATTGATTTTTAAACTTCTGCACATTTTCTAAAACATTCCGTCGCGCTAATGCTAATTGTAAGTGTGTTTTTGCGTGTAAAATATAGACAGTATTGTGATTCGTGTTTTGGATCCCAAGCTATTAAGACGCTTGGGAGTTTCGTGCAATGTACTCCGAACTTTTCGGTGGCTTTGATTCCGTCTGAAGAGACGCCGCTTTTTGTTTTTTTTTTCATTTTGTTTCTTTTGTGTTTACAAAAGCGCATCATTTGTTGTTAAACCCGCATTTTTTTGTATGTTCAATCAATGAACATTACGTCGGTATTTTTTGTGTAACGTGTTGTCCAGACGAAGCTCTAAGAAACTGTTCCTGTTCACGGGGCTAACCTCAGAAGAAAGAACCACCAAGAAAACACCCTTTGCAGAGCTTCGACGTAAAAGGTTAGTGATTAACTTTTATTTGGTGAATTACTTTACGTGTTTATTGATTGTTCCGCTAAAGGTCCTTTGTCAATTATATACTTGCATTGAACCAGCATTGAACTAAAACCGCAACATCTATTTCATACATTTTTTTGAATATTCTATTAGTCTCTATATGTAATGTTTATCGAAGACATTACATAACACACAGCTTGCCCTTTTTTATGGTATTCTCACTTTTGAGGTAGGTCAAGTCTCTAGTTTAAAATATCGTAAACAGCGAATTGAAATGTTTGTTAAAAATTTTGTGATGGTATGGCATATTAATTGAATGTTATATTTGTTTATTTACTATAATTTATTGATTTTCTATTATCGAACAGACCCTAAATCAATATATAACCTGGTTCCTGTTTCTTACACATACACCCAACTTGTATTGGTATTTCAAGGTTAACGAAGGATTACGTCGGTCGAAACAAAATTTCTAAACAGAGGCAATTTTTGGATTTCACGACCATACTCATCTACTGTCTTATGTGTAAGTCTGGGCCTCCGTTAGAAAGTTTTCATCCCAATAAGTCAGCTTTCTGCTACGGATGTGAAGCATGGACCCTCACAAAGGGCTCAAAATCCAACACTTTGAGCAAAAAACGCAAGGAAAATATTTGGCCCGGTACAACACCAAGCTACTACATAGTACCACATATCAACAACTAGGTGCGTTGTACCATAATGCAAATATAATTCAAAACAATGGAATCTCAGGCGCTAAAACGAGCAGGACACGTCCAAGATCCCCTTTCCACTTGGTTAATTTGATGGACGACAAAAACTCAGGTGAAGACATAAAATAGTTAAAGAGCTACATATTTTGAATACCAACAACAGGAGAGATGCCATGATGAATAAAGAACAATCTTTGCGCCAAAAGTCCCATTAGGGTTTTAACCTACAGTGTTGAGCGATATTTTTATACTGATGGCTTCAGCAGGCGACTGAGATGGTAGCTGTTATTACCGAAGACCTAATTCTCGGCAAATCAGTGAATTGAGTGGCTGCATGCACGCCGCACTATACCTAGTGATCCTCGTATAATCTTAATCTTCAGATAGATACTGTTCTTCCGGCGACCACAGCCAGCGACCGCGACCTAATTTTATGCAAAATTTGGGTAACTGCGTGCCCCACGCACGGCACCTCCTATTAATCATAATTATTGAATAGTACTATCGTTATTTTATTTTTCGTCGCTCGTGGATGTGTGGCGAGGGTGTCTAGTCTTGTTCTTTTAATTGGTTTGAGTTTTTGGTTTAAGTCAAATTAGTTAGATATATTAAATTATTGCTGATAATTATTAGCAGCACTGTACGAATGCAGGTTGAGCCACGGTTCAATGTCAAATCTCTCATATTAAAAAATCGCAGTATCGTTCAACGGCAACGCTCATACAGCAAACATTCATCCTACTTGATTTGGATTAACGTAACACATCGCACCGAGAAACAGCGACCTCAGTCACTGTTTAAAAAAACAGTGATTTGGAAGTCACTATCACCGGTATAGCGGTGATTTAAAAAGCACTGGTTAACTCATTGCTAGTAACCTAATAAAAGAATGACGGAAGTCACACGACCTGTATGAAACAGTTATAAAATTAACAACGAAGAGGATGTTATTATGATGTTACAACGACACTCGGTTTTTTGTTTTATGAAAGTTTCATATACGTAATTTTATTGAACAAAACACACACATAAAACCCTTTTAAGGCATTGGAAACGAAAACAAGGAAATTGTTCATTGTACGAAATATGTCGTTGCGAATAAATTTTCCATTTTCTCATATCAAAAGCAATCATTGTAATCATAAAAGCGACCCGACTAGAACTCAAAGCGTCGTCAAATGATTTTATTAGTACATAAACAGTTTCTAAAATGGATTCACGACCCCGAAAATCACAATAAAACCATCTCTGGAACGACTCCGAGCCGCGAACTAGATAAACTCCCCGTCGGTTGAGCATTGTATATTTATACAAAATATTTCATAGTGTTGGAAACATTTCCGGAATTGAAATTGGCGAGTTTAGAGCTACCAGAATAGGCGCATTTACATGCCGATAATACGGAGGGAGAGAACTGTGAACAGCATGTTGATAATAGCGGGAACAGCAAAAATGGGCATTCGAAGGGATTTTGTATTGTATTATTGGTTGTGGGATTTAGACCGGGAAATTATATTTCACACGGAGGGATAAAACCGATACTAATCCAGCTGATGCATAATACTTGTGTGCAAAAATATTATTCTGTCATTACGCGTTCAAAGAAAAAAAATGTTGATAAGTTTGGATCTGCCTGTATATTCTCCCAGTCAGTGTCGGCTAGAGTTATTTCTGATATGACTTCCTGAATCGATCTTGTATGTGGTCTAACCCGTTTACTTTTCCCGGGAGGGACAAATTTTCAGGTTATTAAAGTGAAAGCTTCTTAACGGAGGCCCACACTTTCACATGAGAAAATAGATCATGTAAAAAGCAAAACCTAGACTTTGTTCCGAGAGATCGTCCTGACACTTTTGACCTTGAAATACCGAAGCACTTAGTTTTTGTGTAAAAAACAGGGTAATGATTATTATACAGTTATGGGCAAATGTGTGGAACCAAGCAAATATCTCTGGAATTATTAGAGATATCAATGAAATTTGGAAGGTGGATACTGCAGTAGATTGTCTATTTGTTTCCAATTTTTTTTACAATTTTGAACTTCCTGTTTTACCGGAAGTAATGTCGATTTTAAAATTTGCAATGAAACACCCTGTATAGTATTTTAGTTTCTGATGAAACATTTTATTGCGAATACAAAAATATTGGGTTTGATATTGTTTACTTCAATACCTACCGAGATATTAACAGAAAAGTAATTAAGGAAAGGAAAAATCTAATATGCATTAAATAAATACATAATCATAATTATTAACTAAATCTAAGTGATTTTCAAAACATTGAAAATTAACTTAACTAAATTTTAAATTCTTTAGTAACATTAGCTATTACTTCTGGTGTAATTCTCTGGATGTCTTGCAGCTAATTCTTGCAAATTATTTGGTCTATCAACATAAACCTTAGACTTTAAGTAACCCCACAGAAAATAGTCTAGTGGATTAAGGTCGGGACTTCGTGCAGGCCATTCATAAGTACCCCTTCCTTCCAATCCATCTGTGATAAAATGTCCTATCTAAATGATCTCGGACAATGCGAGCGAAATGGGGTGGTGCTCCATCCCGCTGAAACCAGATATTATTTGGTAATTGTCCATTTACCTCCAATGCCGGAATAACTTGCGTCTCCAAAAGCTGTAAATACCTATCTCCATTCAAAGTTTCTTGTAGGAAGGAGGGTCCCACGATTGTGTTGTTATAAATGCCGGTCCAAACGTTCAATTTTTGGCCTCTTGTACCCAATTAGGATTACTTTGCGACCAGTAGCGGCAGTTATGTCGATTAACTGTACCATTTAAACAAAATGTATCCTCGTCTGAAAACACCACATTTCTTATAAAATTATTATCACGGTTACAAATATCCATCATCGTTTCACAAGATTGCAAACGTCTGTCGAAATCGTCTTCGGAGAGTTCTTGAACGAGGTGAATTTTTTATGGATGCTATTTTTCTCGCCTTAATATCCTCCCTACTGAACGACGGCTAATTCCATGCATATTGTCGAGTTCGGTAGTGGATAAGTGAGGATTTTCCAGATTTTTCCGAAAATATAGCAACATTTTGAGCTACACCTTCATTACTTGCACTTTTTAACCGTCCACTTTTTGGTAAATTGCTAACTGTTCCACTTGTGTCGTACCTTCGCAAAGTTTTCGTTACTACTGAACGGGACATTTGTGTATTCGAATGAACAATGTTAAAAAGGTCACAAACTTCTTGATGCGTCCTTTTCCTCCCCCCATACCCAATCATCATTAATATTTATATTCTTTCTCTTTCACTTAATTCGGCCATTTAACGATTAAATTAAAATAATACAGTCTTTCTACGTTCAAATAAAAAAAACTAATAACTTATCTTGACAACTACTGTCACTTCTGTAATGAATTTCATGGACTACTAAATTTGATTCAGATTTAATTTGAGCCTGATTTAAACAAACGCACGTCTATTCGACTATGGAACAAGCAGTGCTGTTGGCTGTGACGGTATAATAGTAGATAAGCTATACAGGTACGGGAACAAAATCGACCAAAAATACATGTAATTTCCCATAAGATATTCTAAGGTCACGAAACCACGAAATTGAACCAAATTTACCCCCTCTACTCCCACTTCGGCTGGGGGTGGTCTGCGGGGTCACTAACCTCAAGTTCGAACCTAACGGCAAGGTGGCTAACCTAAGAACTTCGGGCGTCGGGACACCTAACGGCAAGGGGGTTAACCTAACGGGACTTCCGGGAGGAGGCGTCAGGACTTCTGTCGGGCGTGGGGGGATGCGTCGAACGTTGGTTGGAACGGGAGTAGGAATAGCGGTGGTCTGCTCACGGGTCCTTCGGGAGACTCGGCGGGCGTCGGGTCGGGGGTGTGTGTGGTTTGGAAGGCGGTGGCTGGCGTAACGCGGGGAGTAGGGAATGCGGAACGGGGGTGCATCGTAGGGAATTCGCTGGCTGGCGATCGGGAAACGGACTGGCTCGTGTCGGGTGCAAGGTTTGTCGCAGGGGTGTATCACAGCCGGGTGCATTGGCCGTGGCAGGGAACACATAAAGTGGCGAAACACATCTTAAGAACCTATTAATTATTTGCGATGCATTTTCGGTACATTTTTTTGCTTAAAATTGCTGAATTATCTATATTAAGAGATCTAACGCCCGGACTAGGCGTCCTCTTGGCCTTGGTTTATCCGACGAAAGCAGAAACTCGAATGAGTTGCCGCTCTCGCGCATATGACCAATAAATTTATTTCGTTGTTCAAAATACGTTTCGTTCATCCCAATCATTGAATATGTTCTTAAGATGTGTTTCGCCACTGTTTGTGTTCCCCGCCACGGCCAATGTTTAGTAATGTTAAAATGCCTATTTTTCATTTCGAGAAATCGCTAACCGCACGAACAGAAATCCAGCAACAGTTATGAGATGTTGTCAAGCATGGTATTATAATACCCAAAATCAGGGAAGAGTAGGCACCGGACGTCGAAGGGGCACAAATGAAGTTTAAGATCGAGTTCTAAGACATAGATTTTAGAGACCGATTTTCGATAACTCGAAACTTGGCTGATGAGTGGTTCGGAAAATACATCTTCTAAGTGTCCGAACAGTTTACCGCAGTATAGGCTCTTTTCGACTGCAAATTATCGACCCCGTCTTGTGCTACTTCTGAGTGCTGGACATCGAAGGCAACAACTTCAGTGGTGCAGAGAGGGGCAACATTGGAGAGTGGAGTGGCATCAGAACGTCTTCTCTGATAAACCTCGATTCTGCTTGGATGGACGTAATGATCGAAGAAGGGTTAGAGGTGGTCGAGGAGAAGACGTTAATATTAATTTGTTGTTGAGCAACATGTACACCGAACAGTAGGCGTTACGGTATGGAGTGCTATTGGACATGAAAATAGGTCACCTTTGGTCTTTATTGGAGGCAACCTGAGAGCGCAACGTTATTTTCAGGCAGTAGTGAAGCCGTATGTACCCGCTTACTTTAATCGGCTCGTGGTTCCCAAATTTCGACAAGATGATGCTCAGCCTCATTTTGCTCGAGTTAGTTTAAACATTTTTGAAGATACCCATCTTAATCTGTTGGCAATGGCGCTCGGATCTACCGATCATTCGCCTACAGAACATGTTTATGAAAAGATGGGAAAAGGCTCGGAAAGTTACCCCAGCCCCGACGGACTTTAGAGGTCCTACGACATGAGATACAGGTAGCTTGGGATAGTATTCCTCATGAAGAAATAGATCACCTTATTGAATCAATGCAAATACGTGTTGGGGAGTCTATAGATAACCGAATGTAAATGTGCTGCGAATGAAATTATTGATTCTAAAAGATTTCGGGAAAACAATTTCGCATAAAATAATACGAATCAGAAGTTTGATGTAGCTTTTAGGGAATTAAATAAAATTCTACATATTGTCCTACAGCAGTGCTTAGGACAATTGGTAATAGAAAATGGCTAAGTATAATGATAGTTGTCGCTAAATGAAGGAAGGATATCACGTTATAATAAAATTGAGCTGCAATTGATCCGTCGATGGTGGGCAATTATTGATCTTAATGCGGTAGGAAGGTGAATACAATTTTGCAATCTTAAATTCTAGCTCTAAATCACTCATGACAATACTTCCAGAAATCAAAGAAAAATCTTCTCTATGTTCCACCGCAATGCTTACTGCCAAAAGAAATTTTCTAATCTCAATCTGGAATTAGAACCCTTTGCATATTTCTGTCTTTGAATTCACTTTGTTTTTTGGAGCTGTCGACTGTCAATTTACTGTATTACTCTCTCACGATATGAACAAGAATTTTATCGTCTGTATTAGGATATGGGGTAATGACAACTGTTTGCCTTAATGTCCTATTTAAAAAGTACTCTTTAAGAATTTCTTTGCAAATTCTACGGAAAATATGTATTAAAATTTGTAATTAATCCCTCAGTGGATTTCCCATAAAATGATAATAAAAGGGTTGTGAATTTTATTGAATAGTATGAATACATTTTTCAACCACCGTCGCTGTTGGTCCACACGACAGATCCATTTACTCGTATTACATATAATAATAGCGTACGTCTATTGTGTCCCAAGAATTCATATAGCGCCGCCACCGTTCCTGGATGAATAGAGAGAAGAACTCGCACAAAAAAACTATGACGCGACGCGTCGTACGCGTGATTAGAGGAAATGAAGCTGTCATTGCGACCGCAGAGAATTTCTAATTTCGTCATTCCCGTGGCATTCGCGTTTGGTTTTTCGTGCAATGGAAAAGTAGGCGTTGACACTGGAAGTTATGACGCAGTAGATGGAAACAAATGCCAGGAGCGTTCGATTGTTTCTAAAAGTCTGTGTACAGGAAGTATATTCGTGGATGTTGTGTTTTGTCATTGATAATTATTTTCTTGAAGAACGCCTAGGGAGGAAGAGCGTTGTCAAAACATACTCGGTTCTTTGATAAGGGTTTTTTAATGATTCGAAACAAAAACACACCGACGTTTCTTAAGTGTCGCTCTTGCGAGGTTATGAAAATAGATTTCAACGAGACAGTAAAAACAGAGTTTGTTTCTGTTTCGTCAGAAATAAACAGTGGTATTATTAACGTAAAGAAAAAGAATATAAATTGTTTGTTCGAGAGTTTTCACAAATATTTCACCTCCAGTTAATACTAAGCCCTTAACTAAGCACAGAAATTTGGGGTAAAATATTTGTAAAATTTTATGCTTTGTCCTAGACACAATGTAATTTGCATTCCATCATAACAAATGTTTGTAAGTATTTTATTATACGTTATTTAAATACAGTGTGGAACAGCCAAATGGAATAAATTCGGTAACAAATAAAGGAGGACGTGTTGGGAAAAACGCTTGGACTGATCGATTTGTATTTTTAAATGCGCATTTTTTTAACAAAAAAATATAGGGTGTGTCATGTGACAGTGGTCAATACCAACTTTCTTATTTTAAATGCAAGGAAATTATTTGATTTCACAAATTCGCTACATTACACTAAAAACCTAATAAGTAATACTGATTATTTCTTAATAATATAAAAAAAGACAAAATACATTCATGTCAATGTAGGAAATGTTCAAAATGCTCGCTGCGAACGTCTTGGCAACATGCTAATAATTGAGGGGTTTAGTTTTCTGTGCAGTACTTTTGACATATCCCACAAAAAGTAGCCCAATGGCGTCAAATCAGGAGATCGTGCTGGCCATTCTATCGATCGCACCTCCCTATCCACCGATTTATAGAAATTTGGTTCAGGTACTGCTGGACATTGATTTCGGAATGGGGCAGTGCTCCATCTTGCTGAAACCATATTGTATTGGCAGGAACTTGTGGGTTTACTGGATCAGGATATAAGTTTGTCAAAATTGGCACGACATTATTTTGGAGCAGTTCTAAATATTTATCTCCATTCAAGTTGCCATTAATGAAAAGGGACCTACGATAAGATTTCCAACAATTGCCTATGTTTCTCTGCCGTCCAGTGAGGATTCTCATTAGACCAATAGCGGCAACTTTGATGATTAACATGACCGTGAAATGTAATGTGCACTCATCATAAAACAAAATAGATTCTAATTGGATCACATTGTTATCTCACCTTACCATCATTTGTACACAGAAATACCTTCTCCTATCGAAATCCTTTTCTATGAGCTCCTGAGTCGGCATCATTTTGTAGCGATGCATTTTACTTTCCCCTAATACTCGAAAAATTGATGTGTGGCTAACGTTGAACAGTGGCGCTGCTTTTCGACAAAAATTATACTGGTTTTCTTGAAACTCAATATCCAATTTCGTTCACTTACAGCATTGGCAGCTATTTTTATTTATTTTTCTCACATAACCAAGCTCGCGAAACTGCTTCTCTATTTTGCTACTTGTTCCTTGGGATACAGGCGGCAAATTTGGGATTTTTTTGTGAAATAAGCGAGAAACTTTGTGTGAGTGTGTTATCTCCACCACCAATCATTTGTAGAATAGTTATTTTGTGAAACAGTTGAAGATATGTGTAGGACATTGTACATGCATTATGTCTAGAATTCTCTAGAGAATCCAAAAAATAAATAATATACACGGGCTTGCATTTAAAAGAAGACAGTTGGTATTGGCCACTGTAACATGACACACCGTATATAATTTTTTTTGTTGAATAAATGGGCATTTAAAAATACAAATCGACGTGTTCAAGCATTTTTCCCTACAAGTACTCCTCTAATCGTTATCGAATTTATTCCATTTGGCTGTTCCACACTGTGTATTGAGTACAGCTCATAATTCATCTCCTACTCTGTATTTCCCTAAGCTTAAATAAGATCTTACTCAAAATATATAAAAAGCAGCTGAAGAAATTATAAAACAACACAAATAAGAATTCACCCTTAGTAAAGGGGCGTACGTTGAAGGCAGTCCATTAGCTTAGTAAAAAAATAGTTCTTCAGAGGAACTCAACCGCGTCAGATTAAGACAAAGTAAGTTAAGTACATAGAGAAAAGTGTATATTTCAATAATCTGACGGTTTGAGCGTGATATAAGGAAATGGTCGAATCAAAAAGTTGAAAAAACGTCACCTCGAAATACTCAAGCGTGATTGATTTTTTTTATTTTGAAGAAAATCTTTTAAGGATTACTGAAAAGTATATTCTGACATTTTTAATTGGGCGATGTAAGTTAAATCATCCACAAAGTGTGGAGATTACAGCTGCTAGCTGCTGTGTTTTCCTACTCTGCACGTCTCTTTCCTTGTCACTTTTTCTTTCTCTCACTCTCTCGCAGCGTTTGTTGCCATGAGGCTATCCCAGCTGATCAAAAAGACGTGTTCATTTTCGGAGAAACCCTTTGATTTGTTTCGTGTATTTTGAATCAATTTAGTGAATTTATTTTCATATATACTGCAATAACGAGTAAAGCAAACGAGAAATGTGTATTTTGTGGAGAACTGGTGAAAAAATTGAAAAAATTAAATCCGAAATATTGTTAAAATATATGAGTACTTTGGAGATTAAGATACTTGTTTATAATTTTATTTATATGTACTTTTATATTAATACATGATAGAATTACAAATATATTTATATTGTTTTTATTACCTCCAGTAATTGAACTTTTTTTCATCAAATTGTCAAAATATTCCTTCATATAATTGTCAGATTATCACTAAGGACGACTAGGACATTAAGTTGAACCCTCTGTATAAAAATCTGACGCGCTCGAGTATTTCAAAGTCTTATATATTTTTTTTCATTTTCTAAAATCGGTCATGGCTTTTAGTCATTTAGACATTTTTTGAGTTCAGTTCCTTCTGGATATCTGACACGCTCGAGTAACTCTTTTTTCCTTTTTGTTTTCTTATCTCTTTTTACACTCCCTCCCCACTAATTAATCGTCACAATAATATCTCCCGATTATCAGAAAGACATTGCGCGTATCTATACTATTATAAAATTCGCCCTATATTTCAACTGCGCATATTGCTTGCTGCTTGAATTTCGATGCACGCACACACACATACAGACACCTATCGTAGACCGTATAGAAAAGATCGCTCACCTAACAATTTTCCTTTTCAAAACACTAATGGAATATTTGGTACCATTTTAGTCGACTACAAGCCCCATAAAATGAAAACAGTTACAAACTAGACACACTTTCATACATTTACATTGACTAGCTGTCGCCCAGTGGTCGAAATTCGACCAATTGTGTCAATATCTCTGGTAGGTTAAGTAACATGAAAATTTTATCGCGACATTCTATCCTAGGACTTTAGGGAGAACAGCAATTACACAGAACGGATCCAGATTCGGAACCTCTGTGTAATAGTTTCCTCGAAAATCCTAGATGTCGGTCTTACATCTCGCTTCTACAAATAAGTAACGAAATTCAAATTTTTTTCAGATATAATTCATAGAACTTTATTTGTGTTCAAATTCGTAATTCGTAATTTAATATGACAACAATTCAACTGCTAATGGGCTACCCTACATATTTATTTTTTCTAACACCCCTGTATAGCTATAATTGCACTCAATTCTCTAACGTTTATTAAAATCCTCATTATAATAATTCCATCTCATTATATATTTCCACCACCCTGTATATGCAATTGCTTATGGACCACGCATAATATTTTTTAACATTTTTCAACCACCGGGTAAACCATTCTGTATATGCCACTGCCTATGACCCACCATATTTACTCTTTTTGTTTATGAAATTTTTAATTATCTTCTGTAACTATAATTCTACTCCGACCTATATTTCAATCATTATATATATGGAACTCTTTGTGGTCTACTCTATAAATCATTTCCTATTCTAACATTTTTTATCACCATCCTGTATATCTATAATTCCTCTTACCCTATATTTCATCTTAACTATATATACAACTGCTTATGGGTTACGAAATGTTGCATTTCCATTTCCGCCACCCTGTATATGCATCTATGTATAACATTTTTTGTACCACCCTGTATAACTGTAATTTTACTGCACCTTCTATTCCAAGAACCCTGTAAATTCAACCGCTACTGGACTTCCCTATATAATTATTTTATTAGTTATAATTGCACTCTACTCTATATTTTAAACACCCTAAATATGCAACTGCTTATGTGCCACCTACGACAAAAATGATTTCTAACATATCTGGAATCGCCCTGTATAATTATGATATTCAACGATTACTTTACCCACTAAACAATAACAACGCTTGCATGCCACCTCCAGAAGTACATGCTCTAAGTATATAATAGCATTGGTCTGTCTATATATAATTACTCAATGGTTTGAGTCTGGCGGCAGCGGCACGCGGCACATTCATTTGTTTGGCATTGACATTATTGACGTAAATAATGAATATTATTATATTTTATTTAATGAATGAACCAATATTATAAATTAAGATTAGCATTCTGCACTGTAGGTCGTCAGTAGCTACTAAACAAAACAAAAATGAAGAAAATCGGTTGAGAGACAGAGGAGAAAATGGTACCTAATCGTTTTGTCTTAGCCTATTTATATATAGATGTTTACCGTTTTTTTTGCATATATGTTCCCTATTTTCAGATAAACGGTATGTTTTACGTTATAGAAAATTATATGGAATCAAGTTTGTCTGTTTGTTTGTTTTGTTTGTTCGGGCATCAAGTAAGAACTACTGATTTTGCTGCGAAGCGTATAGTTTGACTTAAAATCTGGTAGATATTTTATCTCTCTAAATTGATAGAAACGGCAGATATAGCGAAAAAACTTCTACCATGTTGGGCAATTCAATTACTCAATTGGTTCCAACGCACGCACAAAATATTAGATACTGGCATCAGCTTAGCTTTTATTCAAAATTCGGAATGTGCAAATGTAACATGTTTCGATTTAACAAAAATCAACATATATCAAGCGTAATTTTACAGGGTGTTCTGTATATAGGAAACTTAGAGCGGGGTGAATAAAAAAACTTACAAAAATGTCTTAGGTAAAGAGTTAGGACTTTGAAATATGTTCATAAGATACTATAGTTTTGAAATGGGTTAAAGAAATGTTAGAAGCAGTTGTTTATACAGGGTGTTTGAAATATAAGATGGAGTGGAATTATTGTTTATGTTGTGGTTAAAAACTTGTTTTATATCCACAAGTAGTTACATATATAGGATGGTTGAAATATGTAGCGGAATATAATTACAGCTATACAGGTGGGTTTAAAAATATTTTGAAGTAAAGGTATGATCTACAAGCTGTTTCATTTACCGGATGGTTGAAATATAGGGAGCGTAGGATTCTAAGGATACAGGGTCGTACAAAAATGTTATATTTGGTGGCAAATAAGTAGTTGCATATAAAAGGTTGTTGAAATATAGGGTGGCTTACAGTTAGAATTATACAGGGCCGGTAAAAAATACTAGAAAAATTTTGTTATATAGCACTTGCATATATAGAGTACCTGAAGTATGGTGCGCAGTAAAGTTATTGCTATACAGTGTCACTCAAACAAGGTTAGAAAAAGTTGAAGGTATAAATGGTGTGGAAAGAAATTATACTTTAATATATCTTGAAAAAATATAAGGAAAAAATGTGAAATAGCGTAGTTTATAATAAGTTGCAAAGATAGGATAGTTGAAACATATGGTGAAGAAGTGTTAAGATATTTAAAGTATTAGTTGTAATACATACAAGGTGATTCAAAAACATTTTGAACACAATTGATATTTTCGGTGCCCCATAAGCAGTTGCGGTTTTGATTAAATATATTTGACATTGATGGATTCATAGTTATACAGGGTGGTAAAAAAATGTTATACTGGGTGGCCGATAAGCAGTTGCAAATACAAGGTGATTGAAATAGCGGATGGAATAGATTTATAGTCAAACAGGTTGGAAATATTTTTTTGTAAGATAGAACATGAGCTGTTGCATATCTGCAATATCTGAAACATTAATCGACGTAAAATTATAGTTCATACAATGTGATTAGAAGTATTTAAAAATTTTATATTTGGTTGCCCCTAAGCAGATGCACATCTAGGGTGGTTGAAATATTTTGTAGAGTTAAATTATGGTTATAGAGGGTGGTTCAAAAATAAGTTGTAATGTTTGACAAATTGGCAGCGGTGTATACAGGATGGTTTTAATGTAGATTTAAGAAGAGTTAGTTATACAAATGTCTGATGTGCTCGAATATTTCCATGCAAATATTATTTTTTACACGTTTTTTGATTTGTACGCGCTTCTCCCCTCTCCGCCCCCCCCCCTCCACGATAATGACAATCTTTACATAAACACCTCAGTTCAATCAACGTCCACATCTATATAGCATTAAACGTCCTTCTACTCAACTCACCAAATGGTGGCCCAAGTTAGAAGGTTTTCCTTAAATTTTAAAATGTCTCTTTATAATATTTTCATTTGTATGAACTAACCACATATATCGATTGCATTTAGTATCATCTGAGATTTTTCAGGTTGTCCTTCATCAATAAATCCTAACAAATATTGCATGTTAAGGACAAAAACCACTTCCGTTTCCTAACGTTTCCATAAAACGTTATAAAATACGTCTGATTGCTTAACAAAAGGCGCTATGATATATTTATGATACTTTCTTCTACATGTCGTGTTGCTAATGGGTATCAGTGAAAAAGCAGGAAATAATTTATCAAGACATTCCCTATGAAGGGGAGATGACAATGAGAAAGTCAATAAAATCTTTTAATGCATCTATAAAAAAGAGGGTTGGTGTTGAACTATTTCGAAAGAAACTCATGTTTATAAAGAAATTAAATTATAAATAATCCTTAAAGGCGATCAAATTCGAAGGTCGTATTGGTTTGAAACATTTTGACTTTTTGATCTTCTCAGGTAAAAATGTTCACTTAGATTAATGATTTTTAATAGACTGTAAAACTTCAGAAATACAATTTTTTTCAAAATTGATATTCGCCTTTAACGTCGCTAAAATTACTTAGGATTTAAAAATTGAAAAATTTGAATGACTAATTCAATAGAGGGAATTCAAAAAATAAAATCCTCATAAGATAAGGACCGTTTTGGCGTGCCATACAGAGTGATTACTAAACTTACGGCGATGACTTTTGAACAATCGCTTTATTTCCATACACCGCGAAAAAATTGCACCACACTTGAAACTAAAAAGTTGAATATTTAAAATTCAAATGTTTGAGCTCTTAATCTGGATTCATTATTAACGGAATTATTTTATATTTTATAATGACATAAATAATGAAAACGTATTGTTATTTAGAAAAACAGGGTAACAGAAAAAAAATCGAACATTAAAGTTATGCTGTTTTCAAGTTGAAAAAAAAGAACGGCAGGTATTTGAGACCCAAGCCCGTAGCCAGCTGGGGAGTTCTGGGGGTTCAAATTCAAAATTTTGCAATTAATAATTTATAATTTAAAACTTGACCTATTTTGCCCTTTATCTTCCAATCTACAGAGCCTCAAACTTCAAACAGTAGATTATAAAAGGCTTCCCTGAAAGTTTATTAGTAAAATAAAACTCTAATGTTAATTTTTGGAGGCCAAATTCAGAAAATTATATACATATGTATTGTTATAAAAATCAAGCGAATTCTGAAGCAGAAAAAATAAAAAGTCTATGTGTGGAAAATTAAAGTGTATATTTTTTATAAATTTAAAACGCTTCCTTTAAAAGATATTAGGGTAAATATAAGAAAA
This sequence comes from Octodonta nipae, assembly GCA_034190945.1. Classification (NCBI taxonomy): domain Eukaryota; kingdom Metazoa; phylum Arthropoda; class Insecta; order Coleoptera; family Chrysomelidae; genus Octodonta; species Octodonta nipae. The sequence goes on along the minus strand of CM067218.1, from coordinate 20,552,677 downwards.
TGCACTCATTCCCTGCTTGTCTGAAACTGGAATATTAGAATCTTGAAGGTGGTACGGAACCCTTAGTATGCGAGTCCAACTCGCACATGACGAAATTAGTATATATAGGTATAAATTGCCTTAGTTTAAATTTATTAGGAGATGTTCGCTTTGAGAAACAATCATTGAACTGTCAAGGTTAATTCTGCTTTTTCCGGACTTGGACCGCATCATTTTTTCGAATTAATTTATTTATATATCTGAACCAACATATAAACAAAGTTTTCCGACATTTTGCCCACACTTATATGGGGTTTTTTCAAGGGTGAGAAAATACAAATATTTCTTAAGTTACTGGGCACATATTCGTTCCGTTTTTTCTAACCATCACACTTTGAAACTTCACTTTTCTAAACTTGTGACAAATTATAAATTACTAACTAACACATTGGATCTATCAAATGATGAAATAATAAGTGGCCCCTAAGATTTCAATTAAAAGAAGGGTAGGAGGTACTTAAAGGGATTATTTTGGTTTGTTTTATGGTTGTGATGATATTTTTAAATACATTCCTGGAATTTTATTAGTAGGTAATATAAGTGATTTATTTTGTTGATGAGATTTGTGTTGAAATGTAAATGCAGGGTTGCCATATTGGCGAAACTTCAAAACCTTTGTTCTCGGTTAAAAATCTTGGTATTTATGGAGATTTAACAAAGTGAAGTTTCAAAGTGTGTTTGTGAGAAAAAGACGAAACGAATGTTTTCGCTGTAAGGAAAGTAATATTTGTATTTTTTCACCCATGAAAAATTTCAAATATATAAGAGCATTCAATATGTGAATTCCTGCAAACATTTCTGCTTCTGTTACCGAGTAAGGAAGAGTTGACAATGCTAAAACTCCATTTACGAATTGGCAAATGGCTTTTCTAAACAAACATAATTTTTTTCATAAAATTCTTAGTGAAAACTCTGTTCAACTTACTTTATTGTTTTGATGCATTACATTTTCAACCTATATATAGTCTATAGTTGTATCAGATTGTGGTCACATATTACGTACTAATCAACCTGTTGTTTACACACTAATCTCTATTCGAAGACAATTACAATCGCATAACTGATGATCGCCTAGTTGACAAACATTCGGTAGAGATATAGCGACAATGGACGTAAAGGCGCGACAATGGACTTAAAGGCATGCAAACACGGCAGACCTATTAACAGGCTGCTTTGCAAGGAGTTAATATTGGAAATGTTGACTTTAACACGTCGGAAGGCCTCCGCAAAGAACAGCCGATGAGTGAGAGGAATAGTTTATATGACAACGGTCACCTGAATAAACATGTGTCTTTCGGTAAATAAAAGTTTCAAAACTTTAATGCGATATGATGCCAAGAGGATTTTCGGAATTATCGAACGCGTTCGATGCTTGTCTGAATCGGGGAAAGTTGGTTGTTTGATTAAATATTGAATTAGAATGGCATTCTGTTTGAGTTTGTGATTATGGAACTATTCGAATGCAGAAATCATTTATTTTTCCAATAAATAAGTATTCTTTTGTTCATTTGGTGTTTACATACAACGTAAATATCAAATTAACTATGTGAAAAATTATGGAATGTCTTCGATGACACATTACATATAATTATCCAAACAAATGTATGAATTAGATGTTGCGGTTTTAGTTCAATGCTGGTTCAATGCAAGTATATAATTGACGAAGGACCTTTAGCGGAACAATCAACGTGCCGTCGCGTAAATTAATTCACCAAATAAAGTTAATCACTAACCTTTTACGTCAAAGCTCTGCAGGTGGTGTTTTCTTGGTTCTTCTTTCTTCAAAGGCTAGCCCCGCAGCGGCAGGAACTGTTTTTAGAGGTTCGTCTGGACAACACGTTACACAAAAAATAGTGAAGTAATGTTCATTGATTGAGCAAACAAAAAATGCGGGTTTAACAACAAATGATGCGATTTTGTAAACACAAAAAAAAACAAACTGAAAGCGGTTTAGCGGTTGTTACGTCCGGAACTATAACTCGCGAAATCGTAACACAATAACAACAGAAAGCGGCCGTCTTAAGACGGAATCAAAAGCGTCCGAATAGATCGGAATTTGTTATAAGTGAATTTGCTTTTAATGCATTGTTTAGCAACTCCAAGTAGAGGTGCCAACTGTTCTATAATAAAACCTTTTTTAAAGTAAATGCTTCCTAACGGAGGCCCACACTTGAATATCAAAAAGTAGATGAGTATGGTTGTGAAATACAAAAATATAAGATTCGTCTGGCAGTTCGTTCCGATACGACACTTCATTGACCTTGAAATACCCATAGAACATAGATACATAGAGCAGGTGATATATTAAGGATCACATAGTTTATAGAAACTCAATAAATCTATATATAAACACAACGGTTCAGTACCATTTTCTCTTATGTCCCTGACCCGATTTGCTTTATTTCTGTTTTTTTAGTAGATAGGGACGAGCAGGATGCTCAAATTAATTTAAAATATTGGTTCACTTATTAAATAATAAAATAAATTAAAAAAATATTATTTACATACATACTGTCAATGCCAAACAGTATTGCCAGATTGCTTGGAGAGAAAATCGTAAGATGGTTGACTCCAATGTGAAAGACAAACTGAATTACATGTAAAATTAAAAGTTGGCCGTTTGCTAAAGTTATCCTACAAAGTCATGCTAATGAAATAGAACCGACTAAAAATTATAATACATAATAATCACCGTTTGTTATGCAAGTTTGCAGTTTGCAACTTTCATTGCATTGTAAATATGGTTTGTCAACTAAAATCAGAATTATATTGGACCTAATCAATTTATTTCTGATAATTTCTTATTCATTTTAACCCTATTCTTTTAATTTAGCTTCTTTTTATTTATGTCGGATAACTTTCATATCATTAAACTAAAATTACAAAAAATCTTAAAATGATACACAAGTTCACGAAAAATAGGTTGATCTAGCAACACTCAATTAATGGCTATCTGCAGGAAGTTTGATTTAAATTTTGACAATTCATTACTTTTAGGATGTTTTCAATTCAGTCAGAAAAGTTTTCAATGTATTTTCAAGTTTTCAATTTCATTTCACAAAAAAATTGTCACAAAATATGTGTATTTAACTAATATTAATTAACGGTATGTTGTTAGTATTTCTTTAAGGTATTTGAAATTTTTTATATTTGATAACCATACTGAAAATTAATGTTTTCTGACAATCTGGGTATCTTATAGCTAATTTATTTTACAGTGCACTGGGCGACCGCTAGTTGTAGTAAATAAACAAAAACAACATCTAGGAATACCAGCACAAAATTGCTTTTCTTTGTAATAAACAGTTCAATTTTCTGTTTGCTGTATTATAAATTAGACATTTGACTTATGTCAGAAGTCAGAACACCGCAAAAAGGGCCATGCTATCAGCTGTGGTTACAAGCCACCATTTACCAGTTTTTAAGTTGTTACATTTGTGTACTAAGTTCTTATTATAAGGTACATTTTACAGTAACAATTGTGAATAATATTCGAGTTAGAGTAAACACCCTATTTTTACGGTTATTTTTGCACAATAATAACGGACCTTAGAGCATATACTTCACATGACTTTTAGAGCTATACAAAACAAATTCGTTTTATGTTATTGTCAAAAAATACTTTGATTTTGAAACCAAATAAAAATTTGGACTTATTAATATAGTTATAGTAAATATTTAAAGGACTTTTTTCTGTTAGGTAAGACAAGTAATTATCCCAGGAAAATTACGTTACGTTTATATATAGAAAACTTGGTGGAATTTCGAATTCCAGAGCGACGCTACAGAAGCTATTTTGAACAATGGTTAGGAGAGGCCTTTAGATTTAAAAAATCTACCTTAAACAGTATTAATAACATTTAATCTACTATAATTAAATTGACCTCTTTATGTAGGGTTTGCCTGAATATTAATTTTGTGAAGTAGGTATACATCTATATATAAATACGCAAAGAAAAAACGATTAGGTACCATTTTCTCCTCTGTCTCTCAACCGATTTTCTTCATTTTTGTTGTGTTTAGTAGCTACTGACGACCTTCAGTGCAGAATGCTAATATTAATTTATAATATTGGTTCATTCATTAAATAAAATATAATAAAAATGCATTATTTACGTCCATAGTGTCAATGCCAAACAACTGACAGTGCCGCCGCCGCCAGCCGGTCAAAACTAAAAACATTGAGTAATTACATATGGAGGGAGCGATAGTTAAATGCTGTTACATTCTTAGAACAAGTGGCATACAAGCGTTGTTAGTGTTTAGTGGTAAAATAGTCAATGTAGTAGAGATCAGTATTGATATTTCGGACGCGTTGCAGTAACTTTCATATTTACTGTTTTTAATGTGAATTTAATTATTTGATTAATATATTATCACAACCTTCCCGAAGATTTTGTGTAAAAAATTGTCAGACAGCGGACAATAGAGAATGTATTAAATATTTAAGTTCTCCTAGGGTTGTTGGTCCTCTCCTTTCTTTAATATTCCTGAACTTGATTGAAAGGACAAATGACAAAAACTTTTAGGTTGCAAAATTACTAAATCCAATATTTTGCCAGGAGCGGTTCCAGCCAAAAATTTGGAAGGTCATTCATTTGTCAAATATATTTCAAATACCGATATTTGATTACATTTTCATTTTTTGTATTGCAATAGATTTGTCAATATGAGTGAATAATTTTGTTCATTACATCTACTTCTCCGATTTCTCCGCAACTCTGTTTCTTATAAAAATGTACATTTATAATTTTAAGAAATAGAGTCGAATTTCGACCACTGGACGACCACTAGTTTTTATAGCAAATTTTATATTTTAGTTAAATATTAACTTATATGTCATATGTAGTTTGCAATAATATTTAAAATAAGAACTAGGTATTCATTAGGATTAATACTTGAATCTTAACAAAATAGTGACATATATTTTAATTTTCCTAAAATTTAAATCCACTTATAAGAATGATACTAAGAAAAAGAAACGGACCCAGGGAAATACCGAGATATCTGAAGAATATTATTTAATAAGAAGTAAATAGACAAACTTGTAACAATATTTTCAGGAAACATTATATTCTAGCCTTACCATGAATTATATTTTTGAAAAAGCTTATTTTATATTTTATATATTAACTTACACGCCATATGTTCCTTTGCAATTTTATTTAAAATAAGAACTAAATTATTCATTAGGAATTCATTACTTGAATCGTAACAAAATAGTGACAATTATTTTAATTTTCCTGAAATTTGAATCCATTTATGACACCAAGAAAGAGAAACGGAAGAATGACATATTATTTAGTATGAAGTAAATAGACAAACATATATTTTTGAAATGGGCCTACTTATGTTTATTCATAGACATAGCTTTCTAAGGAATGTAGATGTCTAGCATGTGAACACCAGGAAAACCTGGACTTTCGTCTTCCTTTTAATGTATTTAAATACCAATAACTCCTCAGTAAATAGAATTTTAGGAAGTGGACTGGTTGTTCTTTATACTCACTGACAAAGAAGAAGAGGTATAAATTTAATAAATTAAGTTTTTTAATAATGCGTTTGTGCACCTCGGTTATCTATAAACTCCCCAACATGCCTTGGCATTGATTCAATAAGGCGGTCTATTTCTTTTTGAGGACTATTTGTCCATGGGGGCTGTGGTAAATTTCCGAGCCTTCTACCCATCATATCCTAAACGTGTTCTATGGGCAAAAGATCGGGAGGGCGGGGAAAAAAGTTTAAAGTAACTCGAGCAACATGAGACCGAACATTATTTTGTTGAAATATGGTATCCTTGAGAGTAAATATAGCTCCACTACTTCCTGAAGATAACTTTGTTCTGTCATATTGCCTCGAACAACGACAAATGTGCGATAGCACCCCATACCAACACGCCTATTGCTCGATGTAGATGTCGCTCAACATCAAATTGAGGTTGAAGTTTTTCTCCTCGACGTACTTTAACTTCTGCCATCTTGTCCTCCCAAGCAAAATAGAGATTCATCAGACAAGATGACCTGATGTCGTTTTCTGCACCGGTTTAGTCGTTGCCGTAGATGCTCAGCGGTCAGAGGTAGCACAAAATGGGGTAGAAAATGTTCTAAAGACCTTAAACGGCGGTAAACAGTGCGGATGCTTACATGTTGGCCTTGTTCTCCCAACCACTCTATAGCCAAATTTCGAGTTGTCGAAAATCGGTCTTTAAAGGCCATAAATCTAAAACGTTGATGTTGAACTTCATTTGTGTCCCTTCAACGACCCACTCTTCTCCGGTTTTCGGTGCTATCAAACCAGACTTGACAACATTTCATAATAGTATTTGGATTTCTGTTCGTGCGGTTAGTGATTTCTCGAAATGAGAAACTTGTCCCCCGTAAACCAATAATTCGACCCCTTTCAAATTCACTTAGCAGGCGATACGTTCGGCGTACACGTTCCTTCGGCATTTTTTAATTATTCTTTACTAAATAAAAAAAAAATAACTAATTTATTAATGGTAAATTTTATTTGACATTTGCAGTATGTTTACTCTCCTAATTTATTGACATTTCCAGTAGAAAATATTTTATCAACAAGGAAATAAAGAATTTTAATTTGACATTTTGAATTGGAATAACGTAAAGCAATAAATTATTATTTTTCCTTAACCTAACAGCTAGAGTTTTCTTTATCGTCACTTGCTGTTCAATACTCAACACATCACATACCGTATGCTACCAAACACTGCATCGAGCTTTCATTCGTGCTTTTTGTATTCATGGAAAGTTCAGTAGACCTTTTAATTTCGACTCATCTCTCAGTATTACCTTTCCTGGTCTTTGCAGTTCCCAGTTATTCAAACAACTTCTTTTTCAGCTTCAGCTTCGAATGAGATCGCATTTAATTAAACGTTCGAATCTATTCCATCCGTTTTTCATTCTAACGCGCGAACTCATGGTCTCTTTTTAAAACCCGTCAAAGGATTTCAATTGAATGTTCTTCCCTATTGGAATAGTTAGGGTTTATTAGATCGAAGTCCTGTGACGGAATGCGAGTCTCATCAATATGAATTCAATATTACACAAATAAAGAAGGATTCTGGTAGAGTTTCCATAAAATATTGTCGATTAGTTCCAAATTATCAGTTTGTATGTCGGAAAATCAACAGTATGCATTTTATTTTTAGACTAAATAATTATAAAATATGTGGCGTTAAAAGTCGTTACAATCATGACGACTATGATTTATCAGACTCTCTATTTTATACAATTCAATTCCACATTTTAAAATTGTTTCGTAATATACAAAGTATTTCATAAAGTTACAGAAACCAATGTTTGTATTTTTAATGCATTACATTATATATTATCTCGAATCTTTGAATCTTTGTGAAAATCTTAATGAAGTTGTCACCTGGTGTTATTTAATATCAACAACTAATATCTCAAGGCCAGAACCATTTTGGAGTAGTCTAGTTGTGTTTCAGCTCATCATGTTATGGAGATCTCAAAATGCATACTCACGTATAAATTCCCTTACTTATACCCAAGTACCCAATTCTCTAGGAAAAAACTCAGACATGAGAGATAACCACAACCAACTATTTACTGTAGGACCCATAAATGTGTGTAGGATTTCTTACCGTACAGTAAAATATCTTCTCCCCATAGGTAAAATGGAAAGAAGCCGAAAAAATGTTCAATAGCAAGAATCCAAGACACATACTAGAAAGAAATAGACAAATAATATGTCTGTAACAGCAAAGCAAAATCAGTTTCACTTAAGGATATGTAGGTATATACAACTAGCAATCAGTTTTGTTTAAAATAAAACGTAATCGTTCCCTGTTTATGGATATTTAAATCCACCAAAGAAATCGGGAAAAATTGAAACAAAAGTAAGAACTTCATTCCGACAATATGACTTCCGGCAATGCACAAAAAATTAGACTACATATTCAAATATTATACAGTTTTCTTTAAATTAATAACATAATATCATTAAAATAAACAAATCTTAACCACAAAGACCTGGGGCAAAAATTAATAAGTTGTCTGTTTTCCAAAGTCAACTACAAAGTTTAGTAATGATAGTGTAATTTGTGAAAGGTATACGATTTTTGTAAGATGCTTCTCACTTGATGTACAATCCAACTAGACAAGACTTGGCTAACTTTTTAATCTAGAATGATATTAATATCAAAAGTTCGAAAAACTCGAAGACAAAAAGTATAATCTTTGAGACTTAACAGATTATCTAAGTCTGGCCCTTCTCGATAGAAAGTAATCAGAGATAATACAAGAAAGGGTCATCTTGAAAGAGCATGTTTGAATCACCTAATTTATATAAAAATCGGCGTCAAATCATCTCTAGAATTTTTGTCTATGCTAACTTTATTTTCGGATAATTATTTTTTCTAAGTTATACTTCTTCTTACTTCCAAAGTATACCTGATTGATTTTAACGACTCTAGGAATTCCGGAGTGACCGCAGAGACATGGAAAGACTTAAGATTTGGAATCCCTGTGTGCTTCTTGCCACGAAAACTACTAGATGTCCAACATAACATCTTAGATTACATATTCAGCGATGTCTACCAAATATATCAATAATTTTTCTAACATTATTAGTTTTGATTATGAGGACATCAAGAAATGGAACAGTAGAAATGAAGTAACTATATCTATAGTAAATTGCAGAACTGGATGGATACTACTAAGATGTTGCAGAAAGAAGTCTAGTGAGTTTCTGCCACATATATCTCTATACCAACAGGGCGGCTTTAAGGTAGAATTTGGGGTTTGGATCTCGATTTGTTTTTTGAAAATATTAACCAGTTCTGAAGGAAGGGGTGACTCCATCGATGCTACTCCAACATCTTTGAATATAGTATTCTGAATTGATAATTATAAATGTATTGGAAAATCAGTGATGTACCAAATTGATAATGCCAAAAGAAATAGTGTTTTGTTTTTAGAATATTTAGTGTTTCTTGAATAAGAAAGAAGGGTTCTTAGTGTAAGAAGATTCAGGCTAGGCATTGGGATTAATAGTTTTGGTCACATACTTGAACTGAACTGATAATGGGCATATGAGAAATGTTCGGCTAACGAATTTTGGGCAGTTCATTGATTCTTGAATTTAAAAAAAATTCTTTAGTTATGATGGCATTTTTAAGCGATTTCTTCAGCTTTTCTATAAGTAGGTAGTGGGACTGTGGTTAATAGTTTCGTAGTCTGGAATTTATTGTAAACTATTCATTTTACATCATCCTTTTGTTTAGAATAATGGTAGTATTGCCTTTATAAGCAGAAAGAACGAGTAGGTTATCGTTTTCACGAGGTGGTTAGAATTTGTATCTTTTCCTGGATGTTATATCCTTTTCAGGCAATTTTGCTGTACGAAGCTCTGTTGCAATATTCTGACCAGTATCCTCAGCCTCTGTATTAAACAGATCAGTCATAACTACCTCAACTTCGGAAATTATTCTTACAGAGCGAATTTGAAGCCTTTCGATATGATTTGTTTCAGCCATTTGGTGAACCTTGAGGAGTAGACAGATTGAAACTCCTAATTGGATCTACACTCTGAAATATCTCTTTTATTGGTATTCTAAAGAGACTTTGAGAATCGACGTACAAATGAATGAAATATAGAAGTAAGTATTGAATATATCTTCAGCAAGTAAATTCTAAATTATAAGTAGTTCTTACCTAAGAATTACGGTTAAGGGTCACGACATGAAATCGCTCCAGACCCAAAGAGTGTGCTGGATGCTAAAGAATGACAAAAACGATAACATAACCGGCTTCGAGTAAATTTTTTTTAGTAAAGTTAGGGCTTGAACTTGTGGAGTTCAGCAGACTGCCTCAAGTACAAACTCTACTATATGAAATACAAAAAACTAAAATGACAGATACGAATGTCAGGGTTACAGCAGACACTCCCAACGAAACAGCTCGTCCTGCTCAACAAAAACTGTGCAGTACAGACGTAAAATTCCAAAAAGGCCAACATGGAGAACTAAGTCCAAGAGTGGATTACAAACATATAGGTAGAAGAATAAAAGCAACAGATGCAGCATAATTTTCATTATAATAATGGAAAATATTTCAGAGGTTTGGAGTAAAAGGTTTAATGGTGGCCAAGCTTACTTCCCTCAAACGTTAAAGAGTTACACCCGTTTTTATTAGATCAACATGTCTGTCATTGCTCTCAATAGATTTCTTTGACAAACGTCGATCTTTTGTTCCTAAATCTACCACACTTTATTTCCCTTGTTATTACGTAATTATATTAGCGTTAGCAACTAGAATCTCAATTGCCTCGAACATGCATTCCCTTTATGTCGCTCTCACCCCAAGAGAATTTCCATTCTCTCTCTCCTTGAAAATGTATCGTTTGTCTCCCGTACATATAGAGATGCAGACGACTAACTAAACTATGATTTTCCAAGTGCAAAGACTCCCGACCCTCGAGCGCAGAGCCAGCCCATTAAGGTCTATTGTGTTTCCACGCTAGCCCCATTATCCATAAAATACCAATTTAATTACTGCCATTCCGTGCAGTTTCTGAAAATGAGGGTGAAATTCGAGTATTTCAACAATTCGGCGCTGCCGAGCAAAGGCACCGTGACTCATATTGCCCGAATTTAGAAGTCACTATGACCGTATTATTTGGCATAATTAATATGTTCCTGCACCCTCATAAAACAATGTGTATAGGTTTGCCCTTATGTCGTGTCCACCCTTGTTTCCGTATCTTATTGGAATTTTTGAACTCATTTTAGGACGTGTTTATTTTGGCTTCGCGCTAACCAGCGACACGATTTACTGCAATTAGAAATACAGTCTGTTCACAGCAGGACCGACATTTATGGTTGAGTTTTCGTCAAGGCAGAATTTTCCAAGTTGTAGAAAAATTTTATGACGAGTTGCTATTGTTCTCAATATCATATATGTGCCTTTTAAATAAGAAAACAAATAAAAACATTATAGTGCCTGCTTTTTAGGGTTCCGTATATACAATATACGGATACTGGATACCCTTTTAATATCACTGGGGATTTCTGCCTCTGTCACATCACAGCAATTTTCTCCTAAACTACTGAACGGAAGAGATTGAAATTTGGTATCAATGTATAGTTTTGTGACCCGATTAGGAGTACATATGATAAAAAAAGAAATTTTTATTTTAGGGGTACTTCTGGGGGAAAAACTAAAAAAATCGACCGTTCCTCCCCACTGCCCGAAATTTACAGGAAAAATAAGGAGAAACCATTAATATTAATTTTGGGGGGCAAATTATAGAATTAAATGAGAATTTAAAAATAAAAATTTTTTCAAACGCATCATGTAATACATCAAATGAAAGGTCCGATTCTGAGGAACAAAAAAAATTATTTTTGTCATATTTAAAAAAATAATTAAAAAGTTATTAATGAAGATATACCAAAATTTACCCTTCCCCCCCCCCCGAAACTGTTGAAAAAAAATAGAGCCATAGGGTCTGATCTGAAGTTTACTGGAAAAATAAGGAGAAACCTCTACTTTTAATTTTGGGGGGCAAATTACAGAATTAAATCGAAAACGTAAAATTAAAATTGTTTCTAACGCATCATGTTATATATCAAATGAAAGAGCTGATTATGCAGAAAACAAATATATTCTTTCTATACTTTTAAAATAAAATAATTAAAAGATAATAACAAAAATATAAAAAAAAATTACCCATTCCCCCTCATTTATCGCCGAAACCATCAGCTGTAAAATTTTGAAAATAAATAGAGGCATAGCGCCACACCTGAACTTTACTGGAAAAAATAAGGAGATACCCCTAATATTCATTTCAATTATATATCAAATGAAAGGGCTCATTATGACGAAAACAAATATATTTTTTTTCATATTTTCAAAATAAATTATTTAAAAGATATTAACAAAAATATACAAACATTTCCCATTCCCCCTTATCTTTGAAACTATTAGACGCAAAAATTTCAAAAAATAGCCCCTCACATGAACTTTACTAAACAATATGGAGAAACCCCTTAATATTGATCTTGGGGGGCAAGTGACAAAATTAAATGAACCGGATCATGTAATATATCAAAACACAAGGCTCATTGTGACGAATAAAAATCTATTTATTTTATTTTATTTTAAATGAATATTTTAAAATATATTAAAAAAAATTATAAAAAATAATAGGATTTAAAGGCAAATAAAAAATATTTTTTTAACTCATTTTGCAATATATCAAATGAAAGGGCTCATTATGAGGAATACAAATATAAATTTTTAATATTTTTAAAATTAATTGTTTACAAGATATTAACATAAAGATATAAAAAATTATCATTTCTCGCTTTATTTCCGAAAATTTTTGAAAAGAATCAGGGGTATTGGGGCTCACTTGAAATTTATAAGAAAAATTATTAGAAAACCCCATAGTAATTTTAGGGACAAATTATACAACTAAATGGAAAATAAAAGTTCAATTCAGATAAAAGGCTTAATATGTGAATTACAAATATATCATATTTTTAAATCAATTCTTTAAGATATTTTTAAACATATTAAACATCGATTTCCCACTTTAGAAACTACACTATTTACATTGTGAAAAATACTTGTATTTTTAAATAATCTGAATAACAGATTTAATAATTTATAATTTAAAACTTGATGTATTTTGCCCTTTATCTTCTAATCTACAGAGCCTCAAAATTCAGACAGTAGATTAGAAAAGGCATCCCTGAAAGTTTTTTAGTAAAATAAAACTAATGTTAATTTTTGGGGGCCAAATTAGAAAATTAAATACATATTTATTCTTATAAAAATCAAGCTAATACTGAAGCAGATAAAATAAAAAGTATATGTGTGGAAAATGAAAGTATATATTTTTTATAAATTTAAAACGCTTCCTTTAAAAGATATTAGTGTAAATATAAGAAAATGTACTCATTCCCTGCTTCAACTCGCACTTGACCAAATTATTTAGAAATTGAATCACCTGATATTCTGTCAGTAGTTCCAATGCAGTCGTCCAGGCATATACCCAGAAATAATAATATGTGCAGAAATTATAAAAAAAATGACACGATTGTGAGTACAATTTTGACATTTCTATGTTTCAACTGATAGCATACTTTTCTGTTCAACAGTATTCTATTTTTATTTTTGTAAATTTAATATATTTATCATTTATTATTCAGTTGATATATAGTTGATAAGCACCGGGCAGATTTTGGCTGTCTTCCAAGACTGAGGATAAGTTGAACTTGAAAGAATTAAACTAAACATGGAACACAGTGGATACATAATTGCACAAGGCAATCTTTCACCAAAAAAGAAGGAAATTTACTGGGCCAAATGTTAATTTGTTTTGCAATCTTTTAGCAACCTGTATAATTACTCTTTCTGTAATGAGTTTGGAACTGACAAAAAAAAAACACATCTAAAAAGGTGTTATAATTGGACCTAACACCAATGTTGTCATCCTCATTGAGTGGTAATTCATAAACACTTTGGAAAAAAAACACTAATTGCCTTGTCTTCTAAACGTTGTTTGTGGCATATTCTTGATTATTTTTATGTTTTTTGGGTAATAACACCAAAATATAAATAAAACGAGGTATATATTCGTTTTATTTCGATTGTGATGTTATTATTCAAAAAATCATAAAAATAACTGATTGCTCAAATAGTGAAGGCTATTTGGGTGGAGTTATTATCTATATCCATTACGATTGTAAAACATTTTGCAGCAAATTCTGGAACCTGTATTTTTGTTGTTAATATAAGACCAAAATGCCTCGGTTCTTCTTTTAGTTTATTCTGGACATTCTATAGATAGCTATCGTAAGCTTCTTTTATCTAAATTTTCTATAAAAAATCACTCCTTGATGATTTGTATTAATTACGCAACTTGGCTTTTTCTTTTATGAATTTTATGATCTCGCTAGAATACCAAGTACGATATTTACGCCTAAATTTCTAATTCCGTGGTAAATGTAGATCAAACAATTTATATACCTGATTATAGAAGCTATCAACAGGAGTATCTACATCGGATAAACTATTCAGAAAAGTCAAGTCAGTATTTAGTAATTTATTATAGAGGTAAATAGCCAGCTTTCTTAAAATTATAAGTGGTATAGTTTACATTACATATTTAAATTTCTTTTTATCGAAATTTCGCTTAATTCAATCCTCAAGGTTGGATGATAACTTTCCTCCCCAATCTGTGGTACAAAATCACGGGAAACAGTACAGTTAATGTTACTCAGGACTAAGTCTAGCGGTTATTGTTCAATACTGTGTTATATTGATTTATATCTAGCAATGCCATGAAGCTGGAAGTAACGTTAGTTTTTCCATCCCCAAGCCTATTTTCAGTATATTTTGGATAGATCAAATCTCGGACAATTGGTACTTTATAAGGGTTTAATCCATGACAGTAAGCAATTATTATTATAAAACAAATAAAAAGCTATTGAACCGTTTCAAACTAGTAAATCAATCTGTGGAAAAGTCAAATCAATTTCATGAATACTCACAATTTCAGTTGTTTTCTAAATGATATTTGTGCCATATTTTTCAATGTTTAAGTACTTCTTGGGAAATAACACTACCAAGTCACGAAAAATTGCTGTATATTCCAAACGTTTTGGGGTCTAGGTCAGACCCCGCTGTCAATAGTTAAGAAACTATGAATAAAAAAGGCAGAACTCTAAAATCTTAAATTAAAATGTTTGACAATATCTATTATTTGACATCTGTGTTATATTGATTTATTGATTGTGGTGTTTCAGTCTTAGTAGCTTCGTCGACCGCGAGTAAAACACCTCCACCCATAACTATGCTTTACTGCTCGAATTTACGGTCACTACGAAAGACTTGGTAGTTAGCCGGAAATAATTCCTTAGAGTTCACTGATGGTTTTAAGCAAGTATCACTAGGAGCTACGATGTTATATTCAATTTCACTAATATTGGCACAACAATCATGAAACTTGCTATTAAGTCACTGACATTCTGACATTAAGTTGTGGAATGTCTTCGATGCACATTCCATAGAGAATATTCAAAAAAATGTATGAATTAGATGTTGCGGTTTTAGTTCAATGCTGTTTCAATGCAAGTATATAATTGACGAAGGACTTTTAGCGGAACAATCAATAAACACGTAAATTAATTCACCAAATAAAAGTTAGTCACTGGCCTTTTACGTCGAAGCTCTGCAAAGGGTGTTTTCTTGGTTCTTCTTTCTTCAGAGGCTAGCCCCGTGAACAACAGGAACAGTTTCTTAGAGCTTCGTCTGGACAACACGTTACACAAAAAATAGCGACGTAATGTTCATTGATTGAGCAAACAAAAAATGCGGGTTTAACAACAAATGATGCGCTTTTGTAAACACAAAAGAAACAAAATGAAAGCGATTTAGCGGTAGTTACGAACGAAACTACTAACTCGCGAAATCGTAACGCAAAAAAACAACAATAAGCGTCCTCTCATCAGACGGAATCAAAAATGTGTCCGAATAATTCGGAGCATAATACACGAAACTCCCAAGCGTCTAAACAGCTAGGGAAGCGAACCACGAATGACAATAATGTCTATATTTTACACGCAAAAAAAACACTTAAAATTAGCATTAGCGCGACGGGATGTTTTAGAAAAGGTGCAGAAGTTTAAAAATCAATGAAGTAATTCAATCAAATTGAACACAATACACTAAACAAATTGCGGGAACGCACCAAGTTGTTACCACATATTTTGTAACATAAATCACAACATACCCTCATACTTTTAAGGTTCATGTTTTTATAGATACAAATTCAAGTAATTTTCTTGTAAATCTATAGGAATAACTTAGGGTTATTTAACAATTTTAAGTCTAGAATCCACCAAGAATTTTAGATAGAACTAAAAAGTAAACAAAATCAAAGAAATTTTAATTCTTGATTGATAATTTGAACCAATTTCCGTTACAGGAATATTAATTTTTAAATATAACTAGTGAATATAACTTCCGACATGGTAACAGTAACTACATTCATATCACTCATAAACACTGTTTACTTTGTTATTACAGAAAAATGCAATATATTCCATTTGACAACCCTCCCTGTTTGTTTTTAAACATCACTTCATCATCCCATAACATAAACCTTCACAATAGCATTTCCCATTTAGTCCCATCGTAGATCAATTCTCGTGTGATGTTAATCATTTGTGTTTTTGTTTAGATTACAGTTCGAAACGGTAGGCGTATGTTTGGTGTAAAATTAAACATTTTTACTAATGTTTCATGCCCCTGTGAAGATAAAACGGCCATTAATAATTTTTTTCACTGTGGCGTATGCATTACCCGAAATTTGGGAATACAACATCTGCTACAAATTAATAATGTCGCCCTTAGAGCCGAAACGCCGTCCTCCTGAGTTTTCTAGATATTTATCTTTAGTCAGTTAATCATTCTGCATTTACAAAACTTCGGTGTATGCGGTTATTTATAATCTATTGTAGTTTTTTTTACGTGTGTCGACAAAATATATATTGTGTCTACCAAATGTTGGAGTAAAAATGTTTGGGAAAATGTATTACTAATTGTCGTCACGAATGTTTTATGACATGACTGTCGTGAAGGCTACACGATATTTTTTAATACTATAATGCCTCTACAATAGCATAAAATATTGTGAATGTGGAAATTTAATGATTTAACGAGATTCAAATAGAATAAATAAAATATGGTGTTGTAATGGCGATGATAATTTATGAATAATTTGGTAATACTTAAAAACGATAGATAAATGGGCTAAATAGCTATAAACAGTATACAGACTGTCTCAAATTCAGTGTGCCACTATTGCTGTAAGTACTACGAGGCCAGTAAAATGAGGGAAAAGTTGTTTTTAATTGCTTAAATTAATTTTCTTAGATGCACATTGTAAATTTGAAAAGCAAATAATTTTTCCGCTCAACAAATTTTATATCAGACGTCTGGTGTTTTATCCATCACTACACACTTGATTTTGTTAAACACGTACCTGGAAGTTTTAGTGGATATTTTGAGAGAAAATTTGCTACACAACCATGCATCTGTAGTATTATAAAATTGTAAATTTGTCTGTTTGCTTGTTTGTTTGTTTGTTTGTTCGGGCATCACGTAAGAACTACTTAACCGATTATACTGAATATTTTTTTGTTGCCTTAAAATCTGGTAGACATTTTATCTCTCTGAATGGACGGAAACGGTAGATATAGCGAAAAAACTTCTACCATGTTGGGGAATTGCTTAAATATTTACCGGCATTTCTAACCACAATATCCATCATCGAGAAATTGAAAAAAAAACTTTTTACTGTCCTGTCTTTTGGGTATACCATTTATAAATCAAAACATCTTACACTTTAATAACTTAAAAAATATGTCGCAATGGTACAAAGAACAACTCTATGATGTATTTTTTTAATATGCAGTAATATTTATTCTGATACTTCCGTTTCTGTTTGAGGAATTTCCCCCCTTAATAATATTTCTGTAATAAAAATATCTTAAAAAATTATTGCAGAGTAACTAATAAAAATACAGTCTGTCCAAAAGAACCTTTGAAAGTATAAAAACCAACAGATTTATTACCATTTTACAACTTCTAGTTGTCTGAAATAATGAAAAAACAACAGATATGCAATTTGGTCAAAAGGGGGAAAGCGTTTCATTTCAATAAAAATTCGTACCCCGAGATAAGAACGCCCAATCCCAAAATATTGGCAACGATAAAAAAGAGAGTACCGATATTTTAACAAGCCTTATAAACAAAAAGAACGTAATAGGTTTTTTTCCTTTATTATAATGTACACATATGTTTAATGAGCAGTCTGTGTTTTTTAGGATATGTACATAATGAAAATGTTAGCAGGGAAGTTCTTTTAAGGGAAATAGAAAAAGAAATTAGTGTGTCAAAAGATTTCCCGAAGATGGATTTTTCGATTAGGAACGTCGATAATTATATCCGTGTAATATATGCTTGAATAACAAATAAAATTTCCTCTCAAAATTAGGAACAAAAATTACAGGTATTCATTTAAGAAAATGAAGTTGGTAGTAATGACCAGAACACCACATGTTATAAAGCTGAAAAAAATACAAGGCTTTCAAATTTGAACCGTCTCGAAACTCAACATTTTTGAAATTTGCAACAATATTAATTTAGGCATTTTTAACAAATCACCCTGTATGTCAGAAACTAATAGAAACTATTCAAGGCGACAAAAAGTTCTTGAATGAGCATCAAAAACAGCAACTGTTCTCTAATTTAATCGACCCTGTAATAGTCATACTTTAGGAGTTAACAATAGTGGCACATGATATATAAGGCATCCTGTGTATAAAATAAGATTTCCCAGTTTACATAGTATTTTCCTTGAGTTTACTTCTTCTCTAAGCCAAGGAGTAAAAATTTCATAATTAGCCAGTGGAAACAAGATACTTTTGAGCCCAATTTAAGTACATCTGGTACAGATTGAGCTAAGCCACCAGGATAAATTTTTTGTTCCTTTACAAAAATAACAGATTTGTCCGAAGTATACCGTTCAGCCAAACACGAATCAACCGACAGAATTTTTTTATTACTTTCTGTTATCAAAAACGTGCTGAACACCCTTGAGGTCCCAACCAATTCTGAATGTGACAGAGATTTATCAAAATGCTAAATGGTCAACCGCCCTTCAGTTTTCAGAAAATTGATGAAACATTTCCAAAAAAGCGACGGATTACATGATTTTTCTTGTGAAGCTATCTGTAGATTCGCTGAAGTCCAGTGAGCTTTCAGTTTGAGCCCACCGGATCCTGAAATGGTCTTGTCGTCTATCCAGTGATATCAAATTAATTTAGATTCACCGACCAAAAAAACCTCTATTTATGATAGTTGTTCACACAACAGGACATTTAACATATTTTGATATTAAAATGCCATATCACAGATCTGGTTTTATCAAAATTTTGGGTCGGTATATCATATTCAAAAAAGGCATGAACAAGGAAAGATGCTTTGAAGGAAAGTATAACCTTTTCACAAATCTCTTCACAGTCGGGCAATGGTTTTTCGCCACTCGAGAGATCAAAATACATTTGACAACATCTACTGCATCTTTATAAACAAAGATAATCGAAGCGTTTCAATTTCTCTATAATCAGCTGCACTTTATGTCCAACTTTTATCCAACTAGGCTGGACAATCCAATAGCAGCTGGTAAATCCGCCTGGTAGTTCATACACTGCTACTTGATCAACCCGAGATTTACATTCACATTCAAGCCTTATTGTCTGTCAGAAAAAGAGAAAGATAGAAGGAAGGATAGAGGAGCAGAAAGAGCGAGAGAGGAATAGAGAAAAACAGTGGTAGAGAAAGTGAGAGTAAGAGACAGAGAGCGAAAGCTAAAGAGAGCAAGAAAGAGTAATAAAAACAAAAAGAATGAGAGAACAGCTCAATGTAATTGCCATATCACTATAAATAATTGAATTTCTGTGACTTAAAAAATAATATAATCTATTTTTTTATTTTCAGGTAAGTGATCATGCAAATAATCAGATTCAGGTAGAGTATAAATAATATAACATGTAAATTAATATGGTATGGTATGGTATTCATTAATTCTTCATATGATGTATTTTTAATGTGTAGAATATTTGCGTTATATATAATTTTAGATAAATTAAAAGGCCAAAGGTAAAATGTGGTGATATCCTATATAAAATTATGGATCTTTTTAGAATGTAACAGTGTTTTAGATATTCGAATTGTCCATTCTGATTTCCTACTAATATTATCTGCCCTGATAAATGCGATTATTATTTCGGCAATTGGAGCAAAGATTTTGATTTAGTCACTTCGCCTATTCGCATAGGAAGCACCAGGTATCTGCAGATGCTCGAATTGTCTAGTTGTTCCGCGTAGCTTCTCAGTGTATTTTTTAGCTATTTCTGGTGACTCCGGGACCCTTTATATGTTATTTTCTAGAGCTTAGCAATATTTTCTAGGTTTTTTAGTGTTTTCATACCCCATTTTGGGGACTGACCAGGGAAACATAAAAATACATGTCATATACCTAAATAGACAAAGGACAACCAACTAAAGTTTCATCTCAAAGTGATGATTGGTATAGGAAAGCACAAAGAACAAACATGTATATATTCATTTGTGTACATACAGGTTATCAATTTTTGCAGGTCCGTGCCGAACAAAAGAAAAAGCAAATACATGTAGTACATATGTTCTTTTTTAGAATCCCGGCTGTTTTCCAAAATTATTTCCGTAAAAACCTTACTCGGACTACTACAAATTTTAAACAAAGAAACTAACTACATCATTAAATTTCAGTTTTTTCCGAATTTTTCAATTCTACCAGAGATTTTTCCAATTTTTACCCTAAAAACGTTACGCGGTCATTTTAAAAACGAAACTAGCTAGATCAATACAGCTTGTCCCCAGTTATGGGCGTCAAATAAATCATTTGTTAAATATTAATATTTGTCTTGGATTAAATCTTCTATCAATGTAAATTAGTTTCCCAAAGATAGAGTATAATTTTGGTTCATATATTTCAAGTCCATATTTGATTATAGACAGCTAGGACTAGTTGGAATCGGTCAAAGCAAAATGGCGATTTTACATTTTCCTTGGCAATTTTTCCAATTTTTCTGTCCACAAAAACCTTTGAAGGACTTCAACAAATATTTGTATAAAAGAACCAATTAAAAACAAAATGGATTGCAGATATTGAATTAGATTAGTTTTTTCCTATCTTCAAAATTCTTTATTTTCCTTAATTGTATATGTGATAAGCCTCTTTTTATAGCGAGGATAGAATATCAAATATAAACTGCTTTTTACAAATTCTAAAGATGAAGGCATATTTATCGATTGGTGCAAAAGTTTTAAAGGGGCAATTAGATGAGGTCAAAATCCGGAGGAAAGTTCCAGCAAAATCTCACCAGATCTTATTTAAATGAAGGGGGGTCAAGTCGATTTTACTTACGAGATCCCACCAAAGAAAGTAAGGGGTTCCAGATTTACAATAATTTGGTTAAGTGCGAGTTGGACTCGCATACTAAGAGTTCCGTACCACCTTTGAGATTTCATAGAATGTAAGGTAGTCGAAAGTATATATATTTTTTAATATTTCAGTTTCAGACAAGTAGGGAATGAGTTGATTTTCTTGTATTTACCTTAATATCTTTTATACTAACTGTTTTAAATTTATAAAAATATACACTTTTATTTTTTACACAGAGCCTTTTTAAATTATCAACTACATGATTCGCTTAATTTTTATAAAAATATTAATTTAATTTCCCAATTTGGCCTCCTAAATTAAGATTAGAATTTTAATTTTATTTTACCAATAAAATCTCAGCGTAGCCCTATATAATCTTTAGTCTGAATCTTTATTTTGGAAGATAAAGCCAAGAATGGGTCAAATTTTAAATAATAGATTATTAAATCTTTTATACAAATTTTGTTAAAAAATATATATTTGTATTTTCATGATGATTCCATTTATTTGATATAAAATTTTATTTTCCATTTAAGTTTGTAATTACTGATGAAATGTGTTTTACTTTTGTTAATGGGTTGATTTTTGCATATTTTTGTATTAACTTTTTAACAAATTATTCTAAAAATATGAAAAAAAACTTGTATTCCTCATTCTTCCACTTGATATACTACATCATAGGTTTAAAAGTACATTTTTTATTTTAAAATTAATTCTGTAATCTTAATATCAATGTTTTCACCTTATTTATGCTGTAAAGTTCAAGAGAGGCCGTATATTTGCATTTTTATTTAATTTTAGATGATGTAGGTTCTGAAATAAAGGGGGAATAAGTCGACTTTTTATATTTTTGTTAATATCTTTTAACCAACTGGTTTTAGAAATATGAAAAAAAAATTGTAATTCCCATAGTTTCATTTGATATATTATTAGATGCGTTTGAAAAATAATGAGCCCTTTCATTTGAATTTTCGTTTAATTCTATAATTACCCCCAAAATTAATATTAATGGTTTCTCTTGTAAAGTTCGGGCAACGTTCTATATTTTCTATTTTTTTCAAAATTTTAGGCTCAGTATTTTCGGTGATCAGGGGAGGAACGGTCGATTTTTTCAGTTTTTCCCCCAGAAGTACACCTAAAATCAAAAATTTCTTCATTTACGATATGTACTCCTCATCGGGTCACCAAACTATACACTGATACCAAAGGGTATCCGTATATTGTATATACGGAACCCTAAAAAGAAACATCTGACGTAATTAATAGCTGCCCCCTAACTATAATTTCTGTTTTGAATTTTCTTACAATAATTTGGGTCACGGTTGCCTTACAATATAATATAATTTTCCACGTAATCTGTTGCGTGTAATAAGTTATCATGTAGAGAAAATTCACGCGTAAATTGACTAAAGTCGCAATAATCGATATTTTTAGATTTTTGTTTCATAACAAAAATGTATCTGTTATATACAAACACTCGAAATTTGCGCATTACGTAAGAGTCTCTCGAATATAATTTGAAATCTTAGACTGTCCATTAAGCTAATGGAATTATATTATCGCTTTTTCCAATTCGAGCCCCAAGGATCGTAAATGTTTCCCGGGCAATTCATTTGCACACTAGCCATTAAATTGAAAATACTCCGATTTGATCTGAACTTATCACCCGGGGAGCGCAATGGTCGTAACTCACTGGAACGTATTTTCCCCAAAAACCTAAAATCGTATTTTATTACAACAAAACTCCCCTGTTTTCATTATGAATATTGGCAAAATGTAATCAAGTAAAATGAAGTTCCGCATCACCAAATTCAAAGGCAATATATTTAAATAAATGGGATTAATCCTTATATATATTATATATTTGTACTATATCTATACATGTAATAAATAATTGTTTGTTTGCATTGTATTCAAAATTTAATTACTGAAAAATATGTAGCCCTATTCTGAGTAACATTTAGCGTTCATTCCATCAAAGTGGACTTACAGAATTAAAAGATATTAGTTTTTAACCGACTTCCAAAAAGGAGGAGGTTATCAATTCGTCGCGTTTTTTTTTTGTATGTATGTTACCTGAATTCTTCTCCTGTGGTAAACCGTTTTGTATGAATATGGTCTTGTTTTATAGAGTATATATCCGGATTGGTGAAACTTCAAATTTGGGAAAAGAATTCTATTGGTAAAGTGAAGAAATTTGTGAATGAACACATGCGAGCATGGAAATTGAACAATATCCCTAACATATTGGTCGATTTTTCCAAAAATTCCTTGTGGATGTGTATAGTTTTTTAACGTTTAATCTATTAAGGAAGATCCCTAGGTTGATCTTATATACTTTTCTGCGACGTGCAACTTGCAGTTTAGGCACTGGAAGTTTTAATTATGAATTTGAAAATTTTCTATGTACATCTCAAGCATATAGGTAGTAAAGCATAGTCTTTTCGACTCCTTAAATCAATGAGTACCAAGCTCGTTTTGTTTGTATACCCGGCAAATACCTATTTAAATGAAAATTTTTCCATTTTGGGAAGACGGTGCTTTTAGTTGTCACATTCTCCCGGCCTAATAGAAAATTCAGTGACAACAAATGTCAAGTTGTTTTCTGAAGGATACTTGTGGCATCTTTTTCAATGTCTAAGTGTTTATTGGGAAATAACACCACACTTTAAAGGAAATTGCTGTATATTCCAAACGTTTCGGGGTCTAGATCAGACCCCGTTGTCAATGGCTAAGAAACTACAGATATATATTATTTGATATAATAAACATTGTCAAATATTTAAATTTACATCTTGGAATTGTATCTTTTTAATCCGTAGTTTCTTAGCCATTGACAACGGGGTCTGATCTAGACCCCGAAACATTTGGAATATACAGCGATTTCCTTTATAGTGTGGTGTTATTTCCCAATAAACACTTAGACAAAAACAAATGTCAAGTCAATCTAAACTGCTATTTGTGGCTTTATACACAGAATGTTTAGTTATAGCAAACAAAATCACAAAGTAAAGTGACAGAAGGAGTTGCATTTATATGATGATTGAAATATAAGTTAGGCCGTTTAGCTGTATGTACAGGATGTATGGCATATAGGGTGGAGTGGACGATTGGTGGTATAAAAATGGTGGAAAAAATGTGAAATTAAAGTTATATAGGGTGATTAAATAACTGTTATATGATATGGACGTAAACAAATCATATGCAGGATGGTTGAAATATATGCTGAAGTTAAATTATATTTATACAGTGTGATTAAAAAATTATTTATTTTATAGTACATAAGATAGGCGATAACATAAAATGCGAAAAATGAAATAATTTATGGGGTAGACCACAAGGAGTTATATACTATGGCTGAAATATAGGACGGATATATGGGATGGATTCTACTCCATCCTATAGTTTACAGAAGGCAGCTAACAAATTTATGCTTGTCCATAGGGAGTCGTATGTACAGGATGGTTGGTACATAGAGTGGAGTGGAATTATATATAGTTATACAGAGTTGTCAAAAAAAGTTGAAAAAAGGTTCCATGGCGTGGTCCATAAGGCATAAATATATTTTAGGCTTATTAAGTCAACGCGTACTAGTACGAGTACATTTTATTCGTAAACATTTACCTGACAATTTAAATGAAAATGTATCATTGTGTAATGTTGAGGCTTTCAATGTTAACTGGTCCTGTCTATTAAGGTTATACATACAAAATAAAAAATAAAGAATGAAAACTACAAATTCAAAAAAACTATTAAGTTGAAAATAAAACATTTTTTAAAAAAAATATAACCGACTTCCACCTATAACTACAAGGGTGAATCAAATATGAACCGGACTTTTCTGTTTCTCGCCCTGTAGGTAATTCGAGTGGCGTGACGTCTCGATATATAGGATGTTAAGAAGAGGTTTGGCGAGGCGTAGTCGATGATTAATAAAGTAGAATCAAGCAAGAGCAAGAGGTGCATACGTTTGTTGCGCAACATAAATTTTTGGCGCGGAAGGGCGTTAGTTATGTCACGATAAAATTTTCAGGTTACTTCACCTGTCAGAGATATTGAATACTCTCTTTGAGGTGTCATTCCTTTGTACGCAATAATATATATTGTCTTGCGTACAAAGGAATGACACCTCGAAGAGAGTAAAAAAAACAAGACAAAAAACAAATTTGGTCAAATGCGAGTTGGAGTCGCATACTTAGGGTTCCGTACCACCTTCAAGATTCTAATATTCCAGTTTCAGACAAGCAGGGAATGAGTGCATTTTCTTATATTTACCCTAATATATTTTAAAGGAAGCGTTTTATATTTATAAAAAATATACACCTTCATTTCCACACGGAGATAAGGTAGGCGGAATTGGTAAAAATTGTTATATTTTTGTTAATATTTTTAAAATAATTTATTTAAAAAATATGAAGAAAATATATTTGTTTTCGCCATAATGAGCCCTTTTATTTGGAATATTACATGATGTGTTAGAAACAATTTTAATTTTATATTATATAGTAAAGGTTTCCCCTTATTTTTGCGGTAAAATTCAGGTGACGCCCTATATCTCAATTTTTTTTCAAAATTTTGCTTATTATAGTACCGGAGATAAGGAGAGGAACGGTCGATTTTTTTAGTTTTTCTCGTCAGAAATACCCCTAAAATCAAAATTTCTTAATTTACGATCCTGATCGGGTGACAAAACTATACACTGATTCCAAATTTCAACCTTTTCCGTTCAGTAGTTTAGGAGAAAATTGCTAAGATGTGAAAGAGGCAGAAATCCGGAGTGATATTATCAGGGTATCCATATATTGTAAATACGGAACCCTAAAAACAACGTTAACATCTGTTTTCCTCAAATATGTAATTTAGAGATATAAACAGCAAAGAGATGGTTCGAGGCTGGACCTTCACATCAGAAGAATAAGCAACACGAGGATACTGTTGCTGAAATAAACAGACCTATAGTCCTACAAAAAGAGAACAAGGGAAAAATTTACAAAAATAAATATACATGTCTGTATATATCATAGAGAGTTTTGGGTGTGTTACTATTAAGGATAATAGAGAGATATTAGAAATCTACCAATTGTTTTCTTCAATAACTTCTCGAACAAGTTTTCACTGAAAAAAAGACTTGGAAGAATTGCATAACTGCAACATGTCACCTGTTAACCAGAGTGGGCCGATTATAATTTTTCGTGGGAGTGCTGAAAATAGAAATCATCAACTGTACTTTGACTACCACAGATTTTGGTAACAGAAGTGTGCGAAAATGAGTCTGAAAATAACGCAATACTAGTGAACTCATGTCCTAAACCTTTATTGTATGGTTTTGGTTTTGCTTATCTTGTCTTGGTCTTTAACAACCAAGAATTCTTTAGGTTATAAGTCGTTAATACTTATTATTGTTTTGGTCTTAGTTTTATACTTACCCAAATTTGGTATTATCAACATAGGTAAAGAAGTGATACAACTTAAATTGATATTTTTTCAGTGAACAAATAATAAATGTTTGAGAAATATGTTTTCAATTTGAAACATTTTTATGTTAGGTCAGTCATTTTTTAATTAATTACTGTTGATTTAAATTTATTAAAATAGAAAAATAATTTAAATTAAACATTAAATTAGTGTAATATGTACAACTCTGATTTTATTCTTATCGATCCATATTTAGTTGTTAAAGATGTGATAATTTCGTAAATGCTAATTAAAATTAACCTCACGAATAGCTAATTACCAAGTTAAAAAATTCCGCAAAGCTTAACGTAGATTTTTTTCTGTGAAAAAAGTTTTTCAAATATGTCATTTTTTTGGAAAACTGTACACCAGCCGAATGGTTATACTTTTCTCTGATTGCATATTATAATTATCAATTTCACTGTCACTACCTTTCAGTTGAAATGAACAGTCCACTGTTTCTTCTTCGGTCACTTTTTAGCAAGTATATTTCACCCAAATTTTAAAATCAATCAAACCACTTAGTTTGCAATAATAGATCACAACCATTAGGTTTTACAATTTTATGTTTGAGATATATTTCACGCTTAAAAGATATTAATAAGCCATTAACTACTTAACCTAACTAACATTTCGAGATTTTTCAATCCATTAAACGCAAAACAATATAATGTTTATAGTCAACAACCTTCATCAGTTGCGCTCTCCCTTTAACTGATTGAATTCTCGAATGATTATTTATGTATATAGTACATATAACTGATTTTAATATTTCATCGCGAAATGAATGTCGACATCCAGCTAGGCAATATATTGTTTCTAGTCGAGAACTTTCATCCTGAAACACCTGGATGTCGACATTCATTTCGCGATAAAATATTAAATTCAGTTATATTTACTATATACATAAATAATGATTCGAGAATTCAATCAGTTGAGGAGGTGCAACACATGAAGGTTCTCGACTAGAAATAATATATAATATTGTCTTGCATTTAATGGATTGAAAAATCTCGAAAAGTTAGTGTCGTAATTTCTTTGACAGGTCTAGAAATCGCAGGAAAACGGTGTTTCACACAGTACGACTCTCGATTTGGAGTCTCTGTGAGCTAGATTTTCCTGAAATTCTTAGATGTCGACATTCATTTAGCGATAAGATATTAAACTACTTAACATGTTTTACATACATTGATTCATGCACCCATATCATTTTTATTGGAATAATAATAATAATCCGAAATTAAAAGATTTGATACATCTGAAAAAAATTAATAAAAAATGTTTATTCTTGTATCACTTTATAAAACTTATATTGGAACTAAATGGCATTTTAAATACCCAATTTCTAATTTAGTTAATGAGAACGTGAATTTAGGTTAGAGGTTAGCCTACTGCAATTTGCTACTGCTTCTCATCACTACTATCTGTGTATTGAACTTCCTAATCGACTACCAGAGCTAATAAAACTTACCTAGATATATTCCCATTCACAATACTTCTGAGAGGTTTCCGTATCAAAACACTCACTTCAAAACTATAGTAGAAGGTTAGGTATCCGGTTTGTAAATAAGAAACATCCAGGTAGACAATATATTGTTTCTAGTCGAGAACCTTCATCCTGAAACTCCTAGATGTCGACATTCATTTCGCGATAAAATATTAAACTACTTAATATGTTTTACATTTTTTTGGAATAATTTTTCAGACATTAAAAGATTTGATAAATCTGAAAATATTTAATAAAAAATGTTTATTCTTGTATCACTTCATAAAACTTATATTGGAACTAAATGGCATTTTAAATACTCAATTTCTAATTCAATTAATGAGAACGTGGATTTAGGTTAGAGGTTAGCCTACTGCAATTTGCTACTGCTTCTCATCTACTACTATGTGTGTATTGAACTTCCTAATCGACTACCAGAGCTACTAAAACTTATCTAGATATATTCCCATTCACAATACTTCTGAGAGATTTCCGTATCAAAACACCCACTTCAAAACTATAGTAGATGGTAAGGTATCCGGTTTGTAAATAATAAACATTGTGCCATTATTTCTGATAGAGGTAAGTAGTTGGTAGGTACCTAAATGAGTACTTATTTCTTTTTGCAATATTTTCGTATTCTTTTGGAATATAGTTCATTTCCTGTCTCAGAATTTCTAGCCTTCCATGCCTTAAAGCGATTGTATCAATTATTAATCCCAAATAATTTTAGTGAGATAATTAGAAAAAAGAATAGTAAACATGAGGTTTATTTTTATAATTATTTCAAAAAATGACAGATATTAGTTTTATGCGCTATAGAAATTCAAAAATGCATTATTTTCAATTAACACTAATGCAGACGTATAATCATCAACTGTCACGTGCATTTTCGAACCTCAGACTACATAAATAAATGTCCGAAGAGATAGAGAGCGCAACTCTCTAATATTAGCACCGACGCTGCCATATATTCTAATTTTCTAATTGAAAAAACATGTACGGTACTTAACAGTAGCGATTTGTCCGGGAAAACAAATTGATGAAAATTAGCGAGGCTTTTTCCATCGCCGTTTGTCTTCATTTAATGATAAAGCCCTGTTGAATGATGAGAACTAGTGTCGTATGAGTGCCCCTGCGATATTTTCGCATCCGATGCGATCTATAATTACGGATTATTAAGCTTTGTTGCGATGTGTATATATTAATCAAAAATAATAAATCCTGATATTGAAGAATGTAACACTACTTATTTTTTACAAGATCAAAGTTATTTACACATTTAATACTCAAATAATCAAATATATAATCAAAAAGGAAACCACTACATCTTTTTTGAAATTCCTTTATAAAAAATTAATCAAAAATAAGAAATACATTTAATGAAGAATGTAAAACAATATGATGCAATTCGCTTTTTTCTGTTTACAAAGGCCGCATCATGGCCCCACACTGTTTAATTGAAATTTCAACTCATATACTTAAAGTATATGCTTCCATTACCTGCGAGCGTCGCAACCCGCAATACAAAATTTTAAATTTAAATTTTCCGCAATTAACTTTCCCGCCGTTTTGGGTCGTTCGTCTAAAATTTAAATTCCATAGTTCTTTATGATTTCAATAGTCAGAAATAATAAATAGATTTATTTAATTATGTAAACCCACTATTTTTTTATTTTAAAGTTTTTAATAATACAGTTAATCCACTATAATAATTACAGTTAGTGACTACAAAGCCTTATACATTTTTCAAATTTCTAACTTATTTACACATGAATAACTATTTCGCTACAATAACTAGGATTATTGAAAAAAAAATTTAAAAAATATAGAGCTTTGCAAATAATTTAAAAGAAATGCTAATTGAAAATCTTTGCGGTTAATTTTTGAAAACACACTGGAAAATTGAAAAAATAATAAGTACATCTGTGTCCTATCAAATAAAATGGTTCGTTTTGAAAAATACGAATCTATATTTTCTAATTTCAAGTTGATTGATTTAACAGATATTGAATAAAATCTACGGAAATCGGGTATTCATTTGCGGTATCTCCAAAATTACTGTTCCTCCCACTTTTGAAGAAACAAGTCAAGAGCCTTCATTATTTATCATGGCAATTGAACATACGTACTAGTTTATTTCACAAAACAAATACACGGTCATTTGTACACTTAATAAACTTAAAATTTTAGAAATTTAAACAAATACATACATCTCTGTATTATGTGTAAAGTCCAGGCAAACTAGTTACAAGAACAAAAAAAAAACATATTCTACATCTTCGAACTCAACAAGACGTATATCTAATGTTTAATAATAGATATCCAGAACGACTTATTTCTCAATCCACAATAAGTAAAATTGAAAAAAGCTTACTGTAGAGGACCTACCTAAATGAGCAATTTAAAAAAATACTAAATTAAACATTTTGAATGTAAAAAAAATCCACACGGCAGCGTTCGGCAAATTTGTAGTGATTATGATGCTCCTTTCATATCTGATCATGAAATGTTGACGCATGAAAAACGGAGCCGGTTTGAGAAGTATCTTTTACAAGAACTGTCACATGTGGATCAGGCATGAAATTTAGCAAAAAATTGATGATAAGTGTAATAATGATGGACTATTTCGAAAAAAGCGTTATTATAGATATTGGGCAAACGAAAATCCTAAATGGATGAGAGATCATCACCCGCAATACCCACAGAAAAAGTTTAGGCAGGAATTGTTGGAAATAAAATTCTGGCTTGACATTTCTTACCGGGAGTTTTGGAGGTCGCTGAGTCGAATCAACTAACAAAATTTAAATTTTTCCCAATCCAAGATGGAGAATTTAAGATGTCGGATGAAAATCATCGAAATAGAACATTTTTGGCTGGAATTTTCTTACTTGGGGGTTTTGGGGGTCGCGGAGTTCTAATCCATACGTAAAAGTTCCCGCTCCTTTTGAATCCGCTATCAAAACTAAGGGTTTCTACATGAAAAAAAGAGGTTGGCCTTCAAATGACCTTGAAAATGAGGTGTAAGGTCAAATCTAAGGTCACCAATGAGTTACTCGCTAAGACTTATCTAGGGTATGATCTTTGCTTTGTTTTACCACTGACCTCGCGAGATTTTTAAGAAGTAATTATTTGAGCTCTGTTTGACCTCTAGGGGTTACCTCAACCTCATACCTCAACACATTTCCGGACGTGAAATTCCCTCTTTCCGAATCCATAATAAAATATAGGGATTCTCATTTAAAAAAATGAGTTTGACCTCAAAATAACCTCAAAAATGATGTTCAAGGTTAAATCCAAGGTGACCATCGGATTCCTTGAAAGTTACTAAAGGGATGACCTTGACGCTTTCCAGAAATAAAGTACTTTAGCAAATATTTCCCACTCTTTCCGATTCCGCAACAAGAAAAATAGGGATTCTCATTTAACAAAATGAGTTTAACCTCAAAATAACCTCAAAACTGAGGTTCAAGGTTAAATCCAAGGTAACCAACAGATTCCTTGATCAAAGTTACTAAACGGATGACCTTGACGCTTTCCAGAAATAAAGTACTTTAGCAAATATTTCCCACTCTTTCCGATTCCGCAACAAGAAATAGGGATTCTCATTTAAAAAAATGAGTTTAACCCCAAAATAACCTCAATAATGAGGTTCAAGGTTAAATCCAAGGTGACCATTGGATTCCTTGATCAAAGTTACTAAAGGGATGACCTTGACGCTTTCCAGAAATAAAGTACTTTAGCAAATATTTCCAACTCTTTCCGATTCCGCAAAAACAAATAGGGATTCTTATTTAAAAAAATGAGTTTAACCTCAAAATAACCTCAAAAATGAGGTTCAAGGTTAAATCCAAGTGACCATCGGATTCCTTGATCAAAGTTTCTAAAGGATGACCTTGACGCTTTCCAGAAATAAAGTACTTTAGCAAATATTTCCAACTCTTTCCGATTCCGCAAAAACAATAGGGATTCTTATTTAAAAAAATGAGTTTAACCTCAAAATAACCTCAAAACTGAGGTTCAAGGATAAATCCAAGGTAACCATCAGATTCCTTGATCAAAGTTACTAAACGGATGACCTTGACGCTTTCCAGAAATAAAGTACTTTAGCAAATATTTCCCACTCTTTCCGATTCCGCAACAAGAAATAGGGATTCTCATTTAAAAAAATGAGTTTAACCCCAAAATAACCTCAAAAATGAGGTTCAAGGTTAAATCCAAGGTGACCATTGGCTTCCTTGATCAAAGTTACTAAAGGGATGACCTTGACGCTTTCCAGAAATAAAGTACTTTAGCAAATATTTCCAACTCTTTCCGATTCCGCAAAAACAAATAGGGATTCTTATTTAAAAAAATGAGTTTAACCTCAAAATAACCTCAAAAATGAGGTTCAACGTTAAATCCAAAGTGACCATCGGATTCCTTGATCAAAGTTTCTAAAGGGATGACCTTGACGCTTTCCAGAAATAAAGTACTTTAGTAAATATTTCCCACTCTTTCCGATCCCGCAACAACAAATACGGATTCTCATTTAAAAAAATGAATTTGACCTCAAAATAACCTCAAAAATGAGGTTCAAGGCTAAATCCAAGGTGACCATCGGATTCCCTGATCAAAGTTACTAAAGGGATGACCTTGACGCTTTCCAGAAATAAAGTACTTTAGCAAATATTTCCCACTCTTTCCGAATCCGCAAAAAAAGAGATTTTAATTTAAAAAAATGAGTTTAACCTCAAAATAACCTCAAAAATGATGTTCAAGGTTAAATCCAAGGTGACCATCGGATTCCTTGATCAAAGTTACTAAAGGGATGACCTTGAACCTTTCCAGAAATAAAGTACTTTAGCAAATATTCAGCCGTCCCGGGATTTAACTGACACCATGTATGTATGCATGTATGATTAAACCATATTACAGCAGCTTATTTGAAGAATAGGCTGGAGATGCCTTGATAATTAAAAACTATCTACTTAAATATTGTTAGTATAATTTATTCTGTTATAATTAAAGTGACCTTATATCGTATTGCCAAAATATGAAATAGGTGAAATAGGTTTGAATTATTACAATTCATCAATTTTTGTATTTGAATTACACGCCCATATCTTCCTTTGCAGCTAAATTTTAAATAAGAACTAAATAAATTCTAACAAAATATTTACAAATATTTGTGCTTTCCTGAAATGCATGTCTGTTACTAAGAAAGACCCAAAGAAAGAGAAACTGACAGGCAGACAACGAGAGGCGGGATATATCTCTTAAGAAACTTCCACATTTCAATCTCAGCGACTGCCGCTATATTTACAATAATGTTTCGTTAAAATTCCACTGCAAACTCCGTGTATTTGTATTACTATTAACTTCCAATTCAAATTTGTACTCGGTTTAAGTACTTTGTAATGTTTAGTTACAGGACTTTATTATCGAGTTCCATAGTTGCTTTTTCTGTTTAATATAAACACACGTTCTCTAAAATTCTATACGAGAAACAGGAAACCGAGTTATAAAAAACTTTTGATTAAATGGTTGTATAGTGGCACACTATAACGAAAAGTTCTTGCCCGCTTAACTCCCACAAATCCTTATCTATTCGATAGCTCTAATATTTTCCAATTCCGAACTGTATTTGCCATCGGACTAGGCCAAATCCAAATTTGTTCCATTAATGTCTACATCGAAATCGAGGTCTTGTGTTCAAATGGCCGCAACTAGTTTAGTTACGAGTAGAATCTCTCTGGGGCAAACCTATAATCATTGATTTTAAATCAAACTGTAATTAAACCGTTTTGTCCATTGGAAACTCCATTAATTCCGTTCAATTATAGAGATTTCCGGAACCGATTGGGATTTGAATATATTGTCATTTGAAGAATATTCTTCGATAACCGAAACGTCGGAATAGTGGAAAATCTTTATATAACTTCGGCTGGGGTTTATGACAGTGGATGGAGATGGAGCTGTCCAATTTCACACCTACTTTAACATTTCGATCACGTTATTTGCGAGCTAGATGTATCGAAGGCGGTTTTGGGATTAAGGAAGCGATTTTCGAAATTCATATTTGATGACCCTTGAAGTTATAAACTAATAAAAAATGAAGAATAATCTGCACACAAATTGCATTTTTAATTCACAGGTAATGCTGGTTTGTCTGTATCCTCGATAGTTTTGGACGTATGCACTACAACAAATTCAATCACTACAAAAACTTACAATTTTTAATGATTGAAATTTGTTTGATGGAATTTTGTCTGCGAATGGTAAATTAATCTACTGTTTTATTTATTTTATCGTTATTTCTACATATTTTGAGCCCCATTGCATTCATTTAATAATTTAACAAGTGGATTCATTTTTGATGCTACTTCCATATTTTTCCATTATTTCTACGTTTTCGGTAACGTATATTCGTCAAAGGGTCACAAATGAAGTTCAATATCGACGTCTAAGTCTTATGGCCTTTAGAGACCGATTTTCGACAAGTCGAAATTTGGCTGATGAGTGATTAGGATAACGAGGCCATCCTGTAAGTGTCCCAACGGTTTACCACGATAGCAGGTCTTTTGGACTGCAGCATTATCGACCCCATCTTGTGCTACCTCTGACAGCTGAGCATCCACAGCAACAACTACAGTGGTGCAGAGAACGACAACATTTGAATGTGGAATGGAATCAGGTCATCTCCTCTAATGAAGCTCTATTCTGCTTGGGTGAATATGATGCCCGAAGTAGGGTTAGACGACGTCGCGGAGAACGACGTCAACCTCAATTTGATATTGAGCAACATGTACACCGAACAGTAGCTGTTATGGTATGGGGTGCTATTGCACACGGAACTGGCTCACCTTGAGAGAGTCATGGTTACGACCGCAGCGGGGGGTCTGGGGCCCCCAGTTCCCCAAGGCTCGTCGTGCCGCAAGCGGCTCGGATTCTAGTGCCAGCGATAACATAAGTTTAGTAGCTGGTCCGACACCTCAAACGACGGCCTTAGAACCTGGCACCGCTGTGTTTGGCTCGGTCGTTCGACGGGCTTCTCCTCAAAGCTCGAGTGCACACACCACAGTGTTAGCCACTGTTACAGCATTTACTAAACCCATTGCATTAAAGCTTACGCAGTCTGCGACAGGCGCCTGGTATAGCGTACACCTCGCCTCTCGGTCGACTCCACCCGAAGACCAATATACTCTAATGTGTAGACGATGTTCCCGGTCTGCTAGCGGCCCTGCAAACCAACCGCGGAAACCACGGTTTTAGGTTGCAGGTGTGGACTATGGTAGGATTTGCCTCGGATCCTAGACTGGTCGTTCCCTCCAGGAAGGGACCCCAGTCCGACACCTCAAACGGCCGTCGTCTACCATCCCACACTACAAGGGTGAATGCGTTCGTACGACCGACCAACGAGGTCCGACCATTCACCCAGGGGTACAATCCAGCTTTTAGCCACTGCCCGTGCGAGGCCAACCACAAAATGGAGAGCCACCGGTAACCTCACCAGTGGGGACTTCTCTCCACCCGCACTCCCATTTTGGAATCTTACGAAACCCCAGTTCGTTTAAGAGTTCCTACGCCGATGGGTCACACGCTCGACTCCCTGACGGAAATCTCCCCCTTTTACTTTTCTGGACGAGCGAACATCCGGCTTTCGAGGTGTAGGTGCCTCTACTTGCGGGACGCTATGGCCCAGTTTTAGGAGTAACAGGCAAGAGGTTGGCAAAGGGCGCTCGTCTCGAATCCTAGGTCGCGCCCCATACAGGGCGATGACCCGACATCTCAAGCGACGGTCCCACTGTTACCCGCCAGGTCGTCTCATCGCCACAATCCCGAAGGAAAGCAGGTCTGACGACTACTTGTATTAAAGGTTTAACAAGTGAACCTCGTTCCCATTCGCTCAATCCCGAAGGAAAGGTGTCCGGCGAACTACTTGTGTAAAAGTTTTGACAAGTCACACTCGAGGGTGGGGCCCTCTCCTTCCCTAGTTACTAACGGGCACCGCCTTGTCGCCAGAAACAAAGCCTGGAATCGACTGCCATGACTCCGAAAGTTTTATGGGTTGCCACCGGGAAGTATTTTTGACAACCCGTTCGAGGTAACAGACAGCGCAACGCTATCTTCAGGAAGTAGTGGAGTCGTATGTATTCTTTTACATAAGTCGGCTCAAGGACAACGTATTTCAACACGATAAAGCTCAGTCTCATGTTGCTCGAATTAGTTTAAACTTTTTTGAAAAGAACCATGTGAATCGGTTGCCATGGCCGCCCAGATCTCCCGATCTTTCCCATAGAACATGTTTGGGATATGTTTCGATAGAATGCTCGAAATTTACCACCACCCCAAGGACTTTCGAGGTTCTAAGACATGAAATAAAGTAGCTTGGGGTAGTATTCCTCAAAAGGAAATACACCACCTTATTGAACAAATGTGTTGGGGAGTGTGTGGAAAACGCGGTGGACAAACACATTATTAACAAACTTGTAATAAGAAAATAAACTCCTTACTATTTTTATTCAAATTTTAGTCATTTACTCCTTAGTATGTTTACGAAAACAATATTAAATTTTAGCATCTCCTTTGGGTATTGCATTTTCTTTGTCAGTGTGTATTTTCTACTCACAACGATACTGTAAAATGGAATGAATATCTCGAGAAATTACCGTAATTTTCTTAAAGATAAACTGTTCTTTTTTGAGATAATTGGCAAAACAGGTCCAGTAATTTGTCTGAAACGACTTGATCAGTATTATATTTTATAACTAGATCCACTGATTATTATATATATATATATAAATATATATATTATATATATATATATATATATATATATCATTTATAGTGTATAATGTACGTTTTTTTTTCAGAAAATGATGAAATGAAGGTCTGTAAACGTGAATGAAGAGTAAAATAAACTTTGATACACTTATATTAATATTATTTATTATTTAATGTACGTCAGAATACAATTATTGACCGCACAGTGTTTTTGTAACTGTATTCAGTTTTTTTTATTGAGTCATAGGCGGATCCAAAGGGAGGGGCGATGGGGGAGATCGCCCCACCGAGTTTCATCGTAGTTTTACATTTTTCCTATAGTAACCAACTATCCAGCCAATTTCAGTTCAGTTAAATTTATTCGCTTCCTGTTGATTTGGTAACATTTTGTAACATTATTGCTTATGAATTTATACCTAAAATACTTTATTAAAAACGTATTTCACCATTGCCTCATAAATTAATATTTAAGAAATAAAGTAAATTCAAACTCTACAACCCACCTTCATCTAATACACGTCTACCGCTAAAGTCTGACTTCAATGGATTTAAACTTGAGACCACTATTTTAATGTAATAACCCAGAAATCTGGGTTTAAATTTTATTTAGAAAAATTTAGTACCGGATCGCCCTTCCCCACGAGCATGAAATCCCCCCACCAAGCACGTATCTGGCTCCGCCCCTGATTTGATTTCTCATCTTTGAAAAAAATAAAT
This sequence comes from Octodonta nipae, assembly GCA_034190945.1. NCBI lineage: Eukaryota > Metazoa > Arthropoda > Insecta > Coleoptera > Chrysomelidae > Octodonta > Octodonta nipae. The sequence continues at coordinate 20,515,170 of CM067218.1, read as the reverse complement.
TGTCCCAATTTAATTAGCTTTCTTATTGTCCATAAATCCTTAAGAAATGACTAGTTATAAATTATATACGTTACCGAAAACGTAGAAATAATGGAATAATTTAACAAGTTCATTTTTGATGCTATTTTCATATTTTTCCATTATTTCTACGTTTTCGGTAACGTATTTAATTTATAATTAGTCATTTCCTAAGTATTTATGGACAATAAGAAAGATAATTAAATTGGGGACAATTAATTTTTTTCAAAAATCATAAATCAAATCAGGGGTGGAGCCAGATACGTGCTTGGGGAGATTTCATGCTTCGTGGGGAGAGGCGATCCGGTACTAAATTTTTCTAAATAAAATTTTAAACCGAGATTTCTTGGGTTATTACATTAAACACAGTGGTTCTCAAGTTTAAATCCATGGAAGTCAGACTTTAGGGGTAGCAAGTGTATTAGATGAAGGTGGGTTGTAGAGTTTGAATTTACCTTATTTCTTAAATATTAATTTATGAGGCAAATAAGTTTTTTAATAAAGTATTTCAGGTATAAATTCATTAGCAATTAATGTTACAAAATGTTTACCAAATCAACAAGGAAGCAAATAAATTTATCTCCCCCATCACCCGTCCCCTTTGGATCCGCCTATGACTCAAATAAAAAAACTGAATACAGTTACAGAAACACTCTGCGGTCAATAATTGTATTCTGATGTACATTAAATAAATAAATAATAATAATATAAGTGTACAAAGTTTATTTTACTCTTCATTGACTTTTGGAGACCTTCATTCATTTATTTTCTGAAAAAAAACGTACATTATACAATATAAAATGATATATATAATAATCAGTGGATCTACTTTAAAATATTCACACTGATCAAGCCGATTCAGACAAATTACTGGATCTGTTTTTGCCGATATCTCAAAAACGAATGATTTATCCTTAAAGAAAATTACGGTAATCTCTCGAGATATTAATTTAATTTTACAGTATCGTTGTGTGTACAAAATATACACACTGACAAAAAAAAATGCAATACCCAAAAGGAGATGCTAAAATTTAATATTGTTTTGGTAAAACACAGAAAGGAGTAAATGCCTAAAATTTGAATAAAAATACTAAGGAGTTTAATTTTCATATTACAAGTTTGTTAATAATGTGTTTGTCGACAGCGTTTTTCACACACTTCCCAACAAATATTGGCATTGATTCAATAAAGTGGTCTATTTCCTATTGAGGAATACTATCCCAAGCTACTTTTATTTCACGTCTTAGAACCTCCAAAGCCCTTTAAGTCGAGCAACATGAGGCCGAGCTTTATCGTGTTGAAATATATTGTCCTTGAGCCGTCTAATGTAAAAGAGTACATACGACTCCACTACTTCCTGAAGATAACGTTGCGCTGTCATGTTACCTCGAACAAATATTAAAGGTGACCCAGTTCCGTGTGTAATGGCATCCCATACTATAACACCTCCTGTTCGGTGTTCATGGTGCTCAACATCAAATTAAGTTTAACGTCGTTCTCCGCAACGTCGTCAAACCCTTCGTCGGGCATCATATCCACCCAATCAGGATAGAGATTCATCAGAGAAGATGACCTGATGCCGTTCCACATTCCAATGTTGTCGTTCTCTGCACCACTGTAGTTGTTGCCGTGGATGCTCAGCTGTCAGAGGTAGCACAAGATAGGGTCGATAATGCTGCAGTCCAAAAGACCTTATACCTCAGTAAACCGTTCGGGGGCCTTACAGGATGGCCTTGTTATCCTAATCACTCATCAGCCAAATTTCGACTTATCGAAAATCGGTCTCTAAAGGCCATAAGACTTAGACGTCGATATTGAACTTCATTTTTGACCCTTTGACGTCCAGTGCCTACATCTCATAACAGCAATTGGATTTCTGAATTCAGTTAGTATACATTATAAAATTACCATGAGTATTTTCGTTTTATTATTCCTGTAAACTTTGATTAAAACCCTATATTTCTAGTTCTTCAAAAATATTAGACTCAATATTTTCAAATTGTCAATTTTTTGTCAATTTTAAGAACAAAACTTTGTATGAAGTCTGTCCTAAACGTTTTAACTTGTGAGACACAGGTTGCTAAAATTAAAAAAAAAACATTTTTTAACATATCTTTAATACCCATCTAGATATTTAAATAAAATTGGTTTACCTACAAGTTCTTCGCATCATCTCTTCTATCTATCTATCTACTATCTTTTTATTTCCACCAGTGGCGTTCGTGCAGAATCTGGCCTGCATATTTTGGCAGACCTTGATGGTACGTTGGTACTGATTCCTCTTAATAAATGATAAATAGAGATTCATTTCTAAATTGCTCACTTGACTTTTCACAATCTGTTGCACCATTTCCGGTTAAAAAAAAATTCAGAGTCAAATCGCCAAAAATCTGCTGAGGTGACTTTTGTGTGGAGGACATCGTTTAATAAGAATTGATAATTAATTAACAATTAATATTACAAGAACTCTATAGTTGACAAAAGAGCAAAAAATTATCACAACAGTAGCTATAATGGATTATTTTCAAATGACCTTGAAGTAAAATGATTTTTTTTTTTACGTGACGCATGGGATTGAGAAAAGTATCGTGATCAATTTTTAAGAAATAAATGAGAATTGTAATAAAACATTTTTTTAAAAAATATAACCGACTTCTACCTATAACTAAAAAGCTAAAAATAATTATAACAAAATACAACTCTAGCAAATAAATAACACAATCAATGTTGTTAGGTACCTACCCAGGAAGTAAAAAATGTAAACATTAAAAGGTGCTCATTCTGTACAAATTAATTACCTACCAATCTAGTATATTTTTGAAGTCGGTGCCAAGCAAATCTAAAATCCTTCATTGCGTACTTATCTACCACTTCATCAAACTTGATTGTTGCTTGGCACCGACTTCAAAAATATACTATATTGGTAGGTAATAAATTTGTACAGAAGGAGCACCTTTTAATGTTAAGATTTTTTACTTCCTGGGTAGGTACCTAAAAACATTGAATGTGTTAACCTTTTTCAATTTTTTTGACAACTCTGTACAACTATAGATAATTCTACTCCGCCCTATGTACCACCATCCTGTACATACGACTGCTCACGGTCAAGCAAAATTTGTTAGTTGCCTTCTGGAAACTATAGGACGAAGTAGAATCTATCATATTTACGGAGTCAAATTCGTCCTGTATTTCAACAATAGTATATAACTCCTTGTGAGCTACGCCATAAATTATTTCATTTTTACATTTTATATTATCGCCCGGGTAACATTAATTCCTCTCCACACTTTATGCAACTTCTTATGTGCTATAAAATAAATATTTTTTTAATCACACTGTATAAATATAATTTAACTCCAGCATATTTCAACCATCCTGTATATGATTTGTTTATGTCCACATCATATAACAGTTTTTTAATCACCCTATATAATTTTAATTACACATTTTTTTTCAACATATTTATACAACCAAACGTCCACTCCACCCTATAGTCCAACCATTCTCCGCCATATATTTCAGTCATCATATAAATGCAACTCCTTCTATCACTTTACTTTGTGATTTTGTTGCCTATCACTAAACACACTGTGTATAAACGCACCAATTAGCATGTTAGAGTTGACATGTGTTGTCACTGAATTTTCTATTAGGCCGGGAGAATGTGACAACCAAACGCACCTTCTTCGCAAAATGGAAAAATTTGCATTTAAATACTTATTTGCCTGGTATACAAACAAATCGAGCTTGGTACTCATTGATTTAAGGAACCGAAAATACTATGCTTTACTACCTGTATGCTTGAGATGGACAAAGAAAATTTTCAAATTCGAAATTAAAACTTCCAGGTTCTAAAATTCCCGCACTATTACGTTGGAATTAAAATATTTATGAGGAAATTTCCTTATGTCATTTCGATGAAATTTTTGATAAGAATTGTGGAATTATCGGCGATTTTCTGCAAAACTGTAAGTTGCACGTCGCACAAAAGTATATGAGACCACCTAGGGATTTTTCTTAATAGATTAGATTACACGTTAAAAAACTCCTTAAGGAGTTATCGAAAAATCGACCAATATGTTAGGGATATTGGTCGATTTCCATGCACGCATGTGTTCATTCACAAATTTCATGGCTTTACCAATAGAATTCTGTTCAAAGATTTGAAGTTTCACCAATCCGGATATATACTCTATTAAACAAGACCAAATTCATCGAAAACGATGCACCACAGGAAAAGAAATCAGGTAACATACATACAAAAAAAAAATACGTGACGAATTGATAACCTCCTCTTTTTTGGAAGTCGGTTAAAAACGATTTTCATTGTGAGCGAAATCACTGTACTATCAATGGCTTCTAAAATATTCAGGCCAGATTCTGCAGGAATGTCACTGGTGGAATTAAAAATAATTGTGATACCTAAAAAAATGCCTCTTAATGTATAATACTTATATACCAAATTTTATTCACATATCTAGAATAGTATTAAAGATATTGTTATGATTAGTAATGGTTATAAATTTCAGAAGAATTAAAATAATTGCCACTATTTTGTTATGACTCAAGTATTAATCCTAATATGAATTTAATTCTTAATTTAAATTTCTATAAGTGCCAAATAAAATTTGTTGAATTATTAACTTGCATGTTGAAGCTGATATCCGATAAATTTTAAATGCGGCAAAAAATTTAACAAAAGGTGTATGAAATTAATAGCGTTATTTCTGCCTACTGACATATGTCAAGTCCGTAATTTAATTTATCGCAAAAAGTTTTAATTAGAAAAGCAAATTTTGTGCAGGTTTTCTCTATTAATTGGATGTTTTATTAGTTTATTTCCTATATATTATTGATATTCTATAAAAGAAGAAACTCATATGTATTTTACTTGCTCTCTGTTTCTTACAAAGTGAACTGAATTGTATGGGTATTTGAAGCTCAATGTAGTATGTGGTGTCGTGGTGTCGGTGTAGAAACAACGGTGTGCTCATCTATTTTCATACGTATAAATGTGGGCCCTCTTTAAGAAGCTTTCGCTTCAAAATGGTTTCTTTTTGAAAATCTTATCACATTGTATCTCAAAAGTTAAGACGTTTAAGACATACCTTCATATAAAGGTTTCTTCCTAAAATTAACCCAAGAATATAAAATGTTGACATTCAATTTGGAAACCCTGAATATAAAAAAAGATTTAATTTAATTTTAATTTAATTTTGATTTTACTATGATGATTTCATTTTATTAGCATAAGATTTAGTAAGTATCTAAACATGTTTAGACGTATTATATGGATAGAAACAGAAAACAGGGGAAAATAAAAAAAAAAAAAAATATTATTTATCAAAAAAAATAGTTTTTTAGTCCGTCCAAGTTTCAAGCATTCAA